>SJYW01045569.1:46296-63703 GCA_006410735.1 Raphicerus campestris | reverse complement strand
CAGGGGCGCCCGGGGGCCCTCGCCAGCCTGTGCAGGGGCGCCCGGGGCCCTCGCCAGCCTGTGCAGGGGTGCCCACTGGCGCCGCGGGGCTGGGCGCCCAGGCACTGGAAGCGAGAAGGGAGACCCTTCCGCCGCGTGAGCCACCGGCCTTGTGTTTCGTCGTGGCAGCCCCGGCAGGCTGAGAGCGCGCTGGAGGGCTGAGCTGGCACGCGCTCCAGGCACTAAACAAAAGACAGAACCAGAGACACAAACAGCAGTTCAACAACGTCCCGGTCGAGATTTTTCCGAAAAGCTTCATCTTCAAAGTCAAACAGCAACTAGACACATGCACGAAGAGGATGAGCGAGGGCGTCCGCGGGGAGAGGAGGCGGAGGGCAGGCCTCCCGAGCGCGCGGCCTGCCTCACCCGCGAGGGGCAAGCCCTCGGCCGTCCGCATTCTGCTCAGCTGCCAGGAGAGGTGGGCTTTCTCGTTGGGGGTTTATTCATTTTTTTGTGACAAAGAGCAAAAGTAACGAAGAAGCAACAACAAGAAGAGCAACTTCATCAAGGACTGTTCCAATCAAAACCAAAATAGTCCACTCAGCTACTCTGAGGTGAACAGCATCATTTATAAGAGCTGCACTATTTACAGTGAACAGCTAGGCGCACAGCACGGTCAGCGGACAGAGGCGGCGGCGGGCGCGGGCAGAGCCCAGGAGCCCGCTCTCCCGCGGGGCGCGCTGGTCCTATGAGCTCAGGCATCTGACCTAACGGTCATGAGCCAGTTTACTGTGAAAGCTTGTTCACTGACCAGGAGACTCGTTTACAGCGAGTCTTCCTAGACCCCCTGAGGCTTCCGCGGCTGCTATGACGGGTGGGCCCAGAAACACACTGTAGGGCTCGGTGCCCTGAAACTCAGACTCAAGCGCCGCTCCTCATTTCTGTCTGTTCTCCAACTGAAGGTTTGTGTTTGCACTTTGAAGGGTTCCCAAGCTAAAAATCTTGAAACCACTGTATTACGATGCCCTGTCCATTACACGCTACTGGGAAAAATACAGAAAGGATTGCATTTAAAAATCAGTAAACAGCAAAGCTGAACAGATACACACAGGAGGAGAGTGAAGGCCCGAGACAGCAAGCAGATGGTCACTGGAGTCGGGACCCTGGCCAGACAGTGAGACTGAGGCTAGTGGGCACGGAAGGTTTGGGATGGTTAGGGCATGCCAAGCACTGCAAACTGGGCCTCAAGAAAGGAATGCAATTATAGGCAGCATTAGTAAAAGTATAATTTTCAAAATGAGAGCATGTGAAAAGTCTGTTTGTACCACTAATAATCGGAGAAAACAAGGGGCACTGTTGGACAGACGTCACGATTCAGATCTGAGTTCCGATCTTTATCCTCAAGCTTATACGAGATAAGCGACCGCAGGAACGCAGCTTCCAGCACCTCAGCACCTCTAATGAGAGGCAGGGCTGCTGTGGGGTCAGTGAAAACCAGGACAACACCGAGCAGAGGGCCCGCACACCGAAGGGGCGAGAGAGCCAGCTATGCTCCCAGAGCACCGTGTGCGAAACTCCACCTCACGCAGTCCTCCCAGGGGCCCAGTACCAGGGCACTGAAACACTTAAGTGCACGTTCTCACAGGGTGGGACTGCAGCCGAGGCAGAAGACAGACTCTGGGATGGAGGAGAGAGACGCCAAGAGCTCTGCCCTTTGCTCCCAGCAGGAAGAGAGGATGGCGCAACTCTCCTGAAAAGAATCCTGGCCAGACTCCACACCTCACAGAGGACGTTTCCGAAGTCCACATGCTCCCAGCGGTCCAGCTCCTTCTGACAGGGCTTCCCTGGTGGCTCAAGTGGTAAAGAGTCTGCCTGCGGTGCAGGAGACCAGGGTTTGATCCCCTGGTTGGGAAGATCTCCTGGAGAAGGGAATGACAACCCACTCCAGTATTCTTGCCTGGAAAGTTCCAGGGACAGAGGAGCCTGGTGGGCTGCAGTCCATGAAGGAACAGACACCGTCTGTGGGTGGGAGCGGGAGTGAGCAGAGTACTGACTGACTCGTGGGGATCTCCCTTAAAACCAGGCTTTTCACTAGAAAGCAAAGCATCTCTAAGAAAAATCTTTTCTTTTCCCTAATTCCTGATTTCCGTAAATACACCCTCGCTGGCCCATACCTGTATGTTCCTGAGAACTGTGGCCCACTTTCCCATTCAGCTCCTCACATTTAAATGCAATTTACCACCCAGGGAAGCAGCCACGCAATGACTCCAGTGTTCAAGATTAAAAAGGAGTGTGAAAAAGAGGCCCACAGATTTCTTCAGGCCGGGAGGTCCCAAACGCAGAGCAATTCCGGACGTTCAAGGAAACTACCACGGAAAGAAGAGAGAAAATCAAAAGATCTCGTCTCTCCTCTTGTTTTTTGAAGATGTTTTGTTTTGAGCTGGACCAGTTTAAAGCTGCGTTGAATGTGTCACCAGATCGCTTCTGTGGCTCACGTTCCTGTTTTTTTGGCCATGGGGCACGTGGGGTCTCAGTTCCCTGAGCAGGGGTGAAAACCTCACTCCCTGTTTGGAAGGCAAAGTCTTAACTGCTGGGCCACCAGGAAGTCCCAGACTCCACTCCTCTGAGCCTGCAGTGTGCCACCCTCCGGGCAGGTCACAGCTCAGGGCCCAGAGTGAGCGCAGCGAGCCCGAGTGGGCCGAGGAGCGGCACTCACCTAAGATGAGGTGGAGCTTGGTCTCCGTCTGGAAGGCGTAGTGCAGCGTCACCAGGAAGGGCGACTGCCGGACGTGCTCCAGCACCTGCCGCTCCGTCCGCGTGTGCTCCGCGCTCTTGGCCTTCTGGACTATGGTGGCCTTCTTCAGCACCTTCATGGCATACAGCTTCCCAGCATCGTGGCCGCTTACTTTACGCACAAGAAACACCTTTCCGTAAGCTGAAGGTGGAAAGAGAAAATCAGCAGTCACTAGGAGGCCGCCCAGGCAGAGGGCAGGTGAGTGCAGACTGAAGGTTAGTGCACAGGGAGCCTTCTCTGAACGAAAAAGCACCCTTAGTGCCGATGCCAGCGGCTCCTTCACCCATTTCTCCAAGTTCATGCCAGACGTCTCTCTAGGCCTAGCCCGCAAGTGCAGGCATCTCACCACTGCTGACGAAGGGAGCCTTTTGCCCTTTTCCTGCTCCTCTCGCCTCAGTATGCTTGGCTGTAGGTAACTACTGTTACCACGGCCAATTAACCACAGTCCAATTCTGAACAACCAGGACGTTTTAGACGCCACATAAAACCTCTAGATTTTGCTACTGCTGTAAACAAATACAAATAGTTCTTAATGAGAATCTAAAAAAAAAGTCTCGTACACACTTCATCAAGCATCTCAAGTGCTCCTCTAGACTCACCTTAAAAAGCCTAAGGCAGCATAAGCCGACCTTGCACAAACAGGAGACCCTCAGATTCCTGAGCCAGGGACGGAACCTGGCTGTGTCTCTCCTGCACTGCANCTAATTCTGAACAACCAGGACGTTTTAGACACCACGTAAAACCTCTAGATTTTGCTACTGCTGTAAACAAATACAAATAGTTCTTAATGAGAACCTAAAAAAAAGTCTCGTACGCACTTCATCAAGCATCTCAAGTGCTCCTCTAGACTCACCTTAAAAAGCCTAAGGCAGCCTAAGCCGACCTTGCACAAACAGGAGACCCTCAGATTCCTGAGCCAGGGACGGAACCTGGCTGTGTCTCTCCTGCACTGCAGGTAGGCTCTCTACCATCTGAGCCACCAGGGAAGCGGTAGAAGACTCTAAATAGCGAGCAAGACCAACAGAATCTCCTTTACAGCTCTGGTCGGCAGTTCCCAAGTTAGTAGGTGAACCCTGCCACGTGCTCCCTGAGTTCGGGCTCAGCTGGGAAAATCCTGTGTACAGGACCACTCTGCTCCATGTGGAGGCATTGGGGCCACACTGGATACTGTGCCCAGAGCAGACATCTGTGCTTGGTCACCTGGAGAAGCAGGGAAAGGCCGGAAGAGGCAGGAGGGAGGAGGAGGAGGAAGGCAGACAACACTGAAGGGAAGGCGGAGGCCCCCGTTCACCCCACGGGCAAAGCCTCTTCCCTGCTCAGAACGCAAACATCTCCGGGATGGTTGGGACCAGTCCCACTTCTGAAGGGCCTTCATCAAGACCATTCTGGAGCTGGTCTGAGTTCTGATCCAGACCCGTGCTTCCTCAGACTCTGCCCATACCTCAACAGCGTTTAGCATATAATCCTGTTCTAACCTACCCACAAATAAGGCAGTTTTAAGGGAAGGGCCTAAATATTCATTGGAAGGACTGATGCTGAAGCTGAGGCTCCAATGTTTTGGCCACTTGATGCTTAGAGCCAGTTCATTTGAAAAGACCCTGATGCTGGGAAAGACAGAAGGCAGGAGGAGAAGGGGACGACAGGGGATGAGATAGTTGGATGGCATCACCAACTCAATGGACATGAGTGTGAGCGAGCTCTGGGAGATGAAGGACAGGGAGGCCTGGTGTGCTGCAGTCCATGGAATCACAAAGAGCTGGACACGACTGAGCGACTGAGCAGCAGCAAAGGGATGGGCTCTTCACTGTGGACATTACTTGGTTCAGGACTTGAGGACATCAGTGAGTGCTGACTCGGTACACACAGTGGACAGAGAATGGTGGTAACGTTCCTGAGAAGCGAGGGAGAACGCTCCCTGAGGACCAGGCGATGCAGGCTCTGTGATAAACACACTCCATACAGCGACTCGCTCGCTGCTCAGCCAGCCAGTGAGGCTGGCACTGTCAGGAACCCCACTCTGCAGATGGGAGTGCGAGATGGCATCACCGAAAGGAAGTGGCCAGAGTACTTGGGTAAAAAGTGGCAGAACTGATTCAAATGAAAGCAGTGTGACTCCAAGGACTACACAATTAACCGCAGTGATTTCTTTTTAAAAAGAGACATTCTTCATGAGTACTAGAAATCGGATGGTGTGGATTTTAATAAAATCTATACGTAACATACTGAACATACTCTGGATTGTAGAAAAAGTTAACAAATGGGTTGTGTCTTGTATCAAAAATAAAATGATTACAAATTGAGAGTTTAGTAAGGCAGAAGTGAACCCCCCCAAAAAAGTCAAAGGATTGTTAGAACCTAACAATCTATTCAGAAGCAGTGAAATGAAGCTGGAGAATATTCTAATGAGGAGTCTTACTACACCTTCCATGGAATAAGCTACAGAAATTTCCGGAAGGAAGTCAAGCCCTCCACAAGAACCAGGTTTCTGTGTTTCCTACACACACTGGGCGCCCGCCCTAAACGTCCGTCCTGAGATTCCTGCCTCCAGACTCTCGTGGTCCCGAGAAACTGCTGCCCGTCTGTCTTCTCCAACAAAGAAAATCTCTCTACAGCATCACAGGGAGACGGCCATGAACTCCTTCCCGGTGCTCACATGTGCCCTTCAGCCCAGGTGCCGCCGACACAGCAGACAGACAGACACGGGCGCGAGCACCGACCCGCTGAGGGCCTGCTGCTCAGAGAGAAGCCCTGAGACTCCTCCAGCACCCCCAGAGGGGGTGAGGGTGACCCCCACTCTAGAGGGCCTGCTGCTCAGAGGCAAACCCTGAAACTCCTCCAGCACCCCCAGAAGGGGTGAGGGTGACCCCCACTCTAGAGGGCCTGCTGCTCAGAGGCAAACCCTGAAACTCCTCCAGCACCCCCAGAGGGGGTGAGGGTGACCTCCACTTTAGAGGGCCTGCTGCTCAGAGACAAACCCTGAGACTCCTCCAGCACCCCGAGAGGAGGTGAGGGGAGACCCCCACTTTACAGGTGAGGAAATGGAGCATGGAGAACTGGGCCCCTGGCTCAAGGTCACAGCCGCCCCNCCACTTTAGAGGGCCTGCTGCTCAGAGACAAACCCTGAGACTCCTCCAGCACCCCGAGAGGAGGTGAGGGGAGACCCCCACTTTACAGGTGAGGAAATGGAGCATGGAGAACTGGGCCCCTGGCTCAAGGTCACAGCCGCCCCTCTGGCCTGACTCCTAAGACCCCACTCTGAGCAGCGCTCCAGCACCTCCCTAAAGTGAATGAGCTCACAGACAAAGAGATGAGGAGCCAGACACTGAACAGAAGTCACAATACAGGCCAGCTGTTCGCACGGTGGCAAAGAAACAGCACCAGCACTTCCAAGCGCAGGGGGTTTCGTGAACTAGACCTTTTTGTGGATGGGGGATCTAAATACTGAAAAATGAGCCTTACCTGGAGTGGAAACAGGCCTTTCTACAATATTCATCAGTTACTCCTTATACCTTCTGGACTTACAAAATGGAATATTATTCATCTTCTCTAAAATAATCTTTTAAATATTTAAAAATACAGTCACAACATCTCATCTAAGCAAAATGTCCTTGCTCGCTATGCCACCTGAAAGTAAATGAGGTGAAGAGTTTGTGCCACTAGGAGGCTCCCTTGAGGTGCACTGTGAATTTGCAAACAATTTTTCTTTGATTTTTTCTTCCTTTAAACAATGTCATATTTCACTTCAGATAAAAGTGAGATGGCATCGGATGCTAACGTAGGTAGGTGGGCAAATAACAGACAGTCACCCTTACTGCCACGTTATGCACGGCCCGGCCAAATAACAGTCATCCCCCTGCAATCTTTCAGTGAGTTAAAGACATACGCTACCGTCAGCATTAGTTTTAATCTATCAGGAGACTGTCAGAGGAAGAAAGTATGGCGATGCTCACAAGTCTTCAGTTTTCAGACAAACAAGATCTTACCTTTGAGTAGGCTGCTTAAGAAAAACGGAGTTGCCTCCAAACAGCCCTGCTTTCTGAGGCTGCCCTGAGGCTGCAGGCCACACTGCAGAGGAGGAAGAGAACACCCAGTGCCGGAGGGACCGCGACGAAGCCACCGGCCCAGACCGAGCGCGCCTGCAGCTCAGTGCCGAGCAAGGGAGGAAGGGTCCCCCGCAGAAAAGTGCCATCCAGTCCAGAGCCGCCTACGTGTCTAAAAAGAGGGGCCACTGCACCTGAACTCGGTGGTGATATCACTTCCTTTCAGCTCCCAGTGAGATGAATGACTGCCCTGCAGTGAAGCCAACTCCTGGCTTTCGCTGGCTGTGTGCTGATAGTGGCAAAGCCTATTTTGAAAGCATCTTTTGGAAAACGTAAAAAGCAACCAATGGCGAAAACTCTACTGGCCAAAAAAGGTAAAAAGTAGTACTTGCGGCTCAGAGTTCAGTTCAGTTCAGTTGCTCAGTCGTGTCCAGCAATTTGCAACCCCATGAATTGCAGCACGCCAAGCCTCCCTGTCCATCACCATCTCCCGGAATTCACTCAGACTCATTTCCATGAGTCTGTGATGCCATCCAGCCATCTCATCCTCGGTCGTCCCCTTCTCCTCCTACCCCCAATCCCTCCCAGCATCAGAGTCTTTTCCAATGAGTCAACTCNGCATTTCGTACCAAAAGTAATGAGCCAACAGTCTTCCACAGCGGCTGCGTCCACTCTGCACGTCGACCAGCAGCAGAGGAGAGCCCTTGCTGCCCTCCACCTTCAGGGACATTTGGTTCTCTTGGTGCTCTGAGCTTCGGCCATTCTACTTGTGCAACGGTCATCTCACTCTTGTTTTAACCGGCGTTTCCTTGATGATGCATGATGACGCAGAACTTTCCGTATGCTTATTTGCCACGGGTGTATTTTCATCAGTGAGATGTTGGTCAAGGTTACTGGCCCGCTGTCAAAATCAGGCTGTTTGTTTTCTTGATGTTGAGTTGTGAGAGGCTTCTGTATATTTCAGATAAGTCACTTATCAGATAATATATTTTCTATGTATTTTCTTCCAGTATGTGACGTGTCTTCTCAACCTCCTGACACTGACTTTTGCAGAGCAGAATTTTTGAATTTTAACAATTTTAATAAAGTCTAGCTTGTCAATCCTTGCTCTCACGGATCATGCCTTTGGAGTCGCACCTTAAAAGCTATCACTGCACCCAAGGCCATCTAGACTGTCTCTCTGTTATCTCCTAGGACTAAAAGTTTTATGTTTTACCCTTAGGTCTATAACACGCTGTGAGATAACTTTGTGAAGGTGTAAGGTATCTCGCCAGATTCCGTCTTTACGCGTGGACGTCCGGCTGTTCCAGCATCATCAGTGGCCAGGACTATTGCTGCCCCACGTGCTGTCTCTACCCCACTGTCAAACACCACGCGGCTGCCTCTACACAGGCCTGTTGCTGGGCTCTGCCTGCCTTCTCCATCCTCCGGGGCATGCCGCCTTGCTTACTGTGAGCGTGGCAGTGAGTCTGAAAAAGTGCGGGGTCTGTCTCCTGACTGTGCTTCTCCTTTAACACTGCGTTGGCCATTCTGGGTCTGCTGCCTAACCACGGAACCTTTACAATCAGTTTGCTGATCTACACAAAATAATGGATACTTGGATTTCGATAGCAACTGCACTAAATCTGTAGACCAAGTTGGGAAGAACGAGTATCTCAACAATACTGAGTCTTACTATCCATGAACATAGACCATCTCTCCATTTATTTAGTTCTTCTTTGGTATCCTTCAACAGAGTTTTGTAGTTTTCCTCACAGAGATCTCACACGTTTTGTTAGATTTATACCTAAGTACTTCATTTTGGGGGGNCTGAGTCTTACTATCCATGAACATAGACCATCTCTCCATTTATTTAGTTCTTCTTTGGTATCCTTCAACAGAGTTTTGTAGTTTTCCTCACAGAGATCTCACACGTTTTGTTAGATTTATACCTAAGTACTTCATTTTGGGGGGTGTGTGTACAAATTTAAATGATATTGTTTTAAATTTCACATCCGATGTGTTTATTGCTGGTAGGAAGCAGATGACTTTTGTATATTAATCCTGTGTCCTAAAACTGTAATAAGACTGTAACTGCTTATCAGTATCAGGAGGGTTTCTGTTGTTGCTGTTAACACTGATTTTTTTCACATTTTCCACGCTCTCAACATGCTTCTGATCTGCATTTTCTTCACGACAGTGGGCTATCTTCCCTGGATATGCTGGCCACTGGTCACCTGTATTTTTTCTGCTTGTGAATTGCAGCACTATTTGTCTAACTGCTGAGTTGTAACAGTTCTTCANTTAGTATCAGGAAGGTTTCTGTTGTTGCTGTTAACACTGATTTTTTTCACATTTCCACACGCTCGACATGCTTTTGATCTGCATTTTCCTCATGACAGTGGACTACCTTCCCTGGATATGCTGGTCGCCTGTATTTTTTCTGCTTGTGAATTGCAGCACTATTTGTCTAACTGCTGAGTTGTGACAGTTCTTCACATATTTTAAGTGAAAGTGCTTTGACAGACACACGGTTTGCAAAGGTACTTTCCATTCTATAGTTTGGCTTTTTATTTAACTGTGTCTTTTTAAGAGTGAATTTTAAAATTTTTGATGAAGTTGTAAATTTTTTCTTTTATAGTCTATGCTTTCTGGATTCTAAAACATCTCTGCCTACTCAGTATCACAAAGACGTTCTTTAAAATGTTCTTCTGGAAATTTAAGTTTTTGCTCTTACATTTAAGTCTATGACCCAATTTAATTTTCTTGTCTAATGTGAGGTAAAGTTCAAGATTCATTTTTTTCTCATATAGGTATCTAGTTGTTCCAGTACCATTTTAAAAAAACAACCTTTTTTTTTTTTTTTAACTGTTGATTTATGTTGGTTCATTTGTCAAAAATCAATCTGCCGTTTGGTGTGGACTCACTTCAGGACCCTATCCTGCTCCAGCGCTCCACGTGCAGCCTCCTGCTGGAGGCTCGCTGCCTCAGTTACCACGAGACTGGACCAGGCAATAAAGACCCTCCAGTCTAGACAGTTTTTCAAGACTGTCCTGTGTCCTCTTATAAATTTTAGAATTAGGGTTTCAATTTCTACCCCAGAAAGCCTGCTAGGATTCTAACTAGAGTGTTTAATCTATGACCCTTATTTTCAGCTAAACTCCTGGGTTAATAATAGCTCAATCTATTAGTGATCTAATGTAATTACTGATGTGCTTGGGTTTGGGTCTGTCACTTTATCATTAATTTTTAACTTGTCACTTCTGTTGTATGGCTCCATTTTTGTATTTTCCTGACTTTTGAAAAATTTATTTGAATGTTTTTTAGAATTTCAATTTTCACACTCACATTTTAGCTTTACTTCTCTGCATTATTTGTGAAGTTACTGCTCTAAGGAGTACAACATGTATATCTCTCACTAGTCACACTTCTCTGACAATTGAAAACGGTGCCATTTCACATGGAATACAAAAGCTGTTCCGCGTCCTTGCTGGCGTAGCCGCTGCACATTATACAGGCTACATCACATCTTCCATGTATGTTACAACCTCCACAACGCTATGAGCTCCGCTTGTAGAATTTATAAAGAAATGAAGAATAACGAGAGACTCCTGCACTTCCCAGATACGGATACTTTCTGATGACGCTTCTTCTTCAAGGATTCAGAATCCTATCTGGCGCCACTTTTCTTCAGCCTTGAAGAATATCCTTTGCCATTGCTTGTAGGGCCAGTGATGAATTTTCTGAGTTTTACTTTATCTGAAAGAGACATTCTTTTACCTTGATTTAAATTTTTATTGAGACATAATTAACACGTCATAAATTCATCCTTTTAAAGAATATAATTCAGTGGCTTTTAGTGTGTTCACAAGGTTACGGCATCATCACCACCAGAATCACCTTCATTCCTGACGGATACTTTCCTTTGATAGAGAACACTGCACGGCAGGCTCTTCTCGCTCTGCTTCCAGCACTTTAAGCATGTCCTTCCGCTCTCCTGGTTTGTAAAGTAAACGTTAGTCATGACATCGATTGTTGCTTCTCTGGCTGAGACACGTGGTCTTCCTCTTACTGCCCCAACACTGCTTGTCTTTGGCTTTCTACAGTTTTGCCATGATGTGCCCTTTTGTTGCTGTTATTGTAAATTTTATTGGAGTATACTGATTTGCAATGCTGTGCTGCTTTCTGCTATACCCAAGTGAATCAGATACACAAATAGATACATCTACTCTTTTCTACCTCTTTGAGAAATCTGTATGCAGGTCAAGAAACAACAGTTAGAAGTGGACATGGAACAATGGACTGGTTCCAAATTGGGAAAGGAGTACATCAAGGCTGTATATTGTCACCCGGCTTACTTAACT
Source organism: Raphicerus campestris (assembly GCA_006410735.1). Taxonomy (NCBI): domain Eukaryota; kingdom Metazoa; phylum Chordata; class Mammalia; order Artiodactyla; family Bovidae; genus Raphicerus; species Raphicerus campestris. The sequence goes on along the minus strand of SJYW01045569.1, from coordinate 52,547 downwards.
TATATGCAGAGTACATCATGAGAAACGCTGGGCTGGAAGAAGCACAAGCTGGAATCAAGATTGCTGGGAGAAATATCAATAATCTCAGATATACAGATGACGCCACCCTTATGGCAGAAAGTGAAGAACTAAAGAAGCTCTTCATGAAAGTGAAAGAAGAGAGTGAAAAAGTTGGCTTAAATCGCAACATAAAAACTAAGATCATGGCATCCGGTCCCATCACTTCTTGGCAAACAGATGGGGAAACAATGGAAACAGAGAGAGACTTTATTTTGGGGGGCTCCAAAATCACTGCAGATGGTGACTGCAGCCATAAAATTAAAAGATGCTTGCTCCTTGGAAGAAAAGCTAAGACCAACCTAGACAACATATTAAAAAGCAGAGACGTTACTTGGCCAACAAAGGTCGTCTTCTAGTCAGAGCTCTGTTTTTCCAGTAGTCGTGTATGGATGTGAGAGCTGGACTGTAAAGAAAGCTGAGTGCTGAAGAACTGATGCTTTTGAACTGTGTGTGGTGTTGCAGAAGAGTCTTGAGAGTCCCTTGGACTGCAAGGAGATCCAATCAGTCCATCCTACAGGAAATTAGTCCTGAATATTCATTAGAAGGATTGATGCTGAAGCTCCAATACTTGGTCCACCTGATGGGAAGAACTGACTCACTGGAAAAGACCTGATGCTGGGAAAGATTGAGGGTGGGAGGAGAAGGGGATAACAGAGGATGAGATGGTTGGATGGCATCACCGACACGATGGACATGAGATTGAAAAAGTTCCAGGAGTTGGTGAGGGACAGGAAAGCCTGGCACGCTGCAGTCTATGGGGTCACAAAGAGTCGGACATGACTGAGCGACTGAACTGAGCCAAACTCTCTTCTAAGATTCTTCTCCCATAATGGTCACTATAGAGTACTGAATCGAGTTCCTGTGCTACACAACAGGTCCTCACTAGTTATCTGCTTTATATGTAGCAGTCTGCGTACGTCAATCCCAGTCTCCCAGTTTACCCCTCCCCTCGTGCCCCTAGTAACCATAAGAATTTTTTCTACACCTATAACCGTTTCTGTTTTATAAATGTTTATTTGGTACCATTTTCTTAGATTTCACATACAAGTGATATCATATAATATTTATACTTCTCTGCCTGAAAAAATCTCTAGGTCCATCATGTGGCTGCAAGTGGCATTATGTCACTCTTTTTGTGACTGAGTAATACTCCACTGTAAACACGGTGAACCTTCTCTACCCACTCTTCTGCTGATGGACACAGGGCGCTCCCAGACACGCTACGGCCTTCTTTGGGTTCATCTGGCCTGGCGTTTACCAAGTATCTTAGATCTCTGAGTTTCTGTTTTTCATCCAATTTGAGAAGTTTCTGCCTTAATTTTTCAAATGTTTGTTTTATCCCATTCCCTCTCTCCTTACTTTCTTAAGATTCCAACTGCGTATATGTTTGACTGATTGACACTAAGTGGCTCCTGAGACTCTTCATTTTTTTCCTAATGTTTTCTCTGTTCTTCACATTAATTCCCATTGTTCCATGTTCAAGTCCACTTACATTTCCTTCCGACATCTCTATTCGACTGTTAAATCCATCCAATAGATTTTTACATTTCAAACATTGTATTTATTATTTCTAGAAATTCCGTGTGGTTCTTTTCCATTGTTTCTATTTATCGGATAAGATTTTGTATTTTTTCACTTGCAGAGAACATGCTGCTTTATTTCACTGAGGATATTTTAAGAGCCGCTTTAAAGTTCTTGTCTGCCACTGCCAATATCGCGTGCATCTCGGGCTGGGATTCAGTTGTTTTTATCTCCTCCTGGAATATGCTCCATTTCCTTGATCCCTTCTATGCAGGATACTTTTTTATTGTACTCTCAACATTAACCCTTACATGCTAACTAGTGAAAACTCTAAGATTGCTATTTCTCTCCAGCGAGTCTCTTATGTCTTAGCCAGCAAATACCTTGGTTTCGCCTGAACTGCCTTGAATTAAAATCAGTCTCTTAGAAGGCAGCTCTAGGCCACTTCAGATTTGTTTTTTAAGTCAAGCTGTTCTGAGACTGTCGTATTCATGCATGGTTCAGAAGTAAATGCACAAATTTTCGTACACAAAATCTGAGGACTCTCCCTCCTCTGAGGCTCCTCTCTTTCTTTTAGGGGTCCCTCCACTATCTTCAGTGGCCAAGGTTCTCTGACCTTAGTTTCCCAGTTTCTCTGACCAGAGAGACCATTGTTTCTTCATCAGAGTCCAAAGAAAATGACCTGTGCTCACCCTGAAGCTAAACTTAGTGAAAAGGCGATGCTGCCTTCCCCGCCTCCTCCCACTGTGCACTCTCCCAGAGAGCCTGCTCTGTCCACTCAAGGGCCTGAAACACTGCTTTCTCCTATTAAGTCCAGTGTTCACAGTTACTTTGTGCAAAGTAATTCTCTAGAAGGTGGTCTTATTTTGACATTACAAGAAGTAATGGTCTTCCTAAGTCAACATTCAAATAAAATAGCAGTTTCTGCTTTTCACTTCAACTACTACCCCTGGAAATTAACTTCAAAGAGCAAATAAAATCTTAAAGGCCCATCTCAGGGATCATGAACTTAATACCCATATGACTCTTTTACATCATGTCTGTTAGACACACACAGAAGCAAATCTGTAGGACACTCTGTCACGTTTACGCACTGGGGAATGCTGCTCATTAGAAGATTTTTTTCATCGTGTTAATGACAAAACACACAAAAGCAAACAGAGATCGACGCGATGCAGAAAGCAAGCCAAGAGAAGCGGACATTCAAGCACTGAGCCCAAGAGGCTAAACGGTTCTCATTTCTCTGGCATTATTTTTCATTGTAATCAGGAGTCTCTGAGCATGAAAGTCTAAAAATAAACTACATTTCTCCTAATTAAATTGTTAACCTAAGAGCAAGAGCTCAACCTTCCCAGCAATGCTACTAACATTCATTAGAACAAGACTTAAATATTTACACGTTTTACTTCATCCTGGAGGCACCATAAGCAGCAGCCCCTTAAAGGAACCTGTGCTTCTGAGTCCTCCACCTGCCTCGGCAACGTCCAGAGTGACATGTCAGGTGACCTGCAGCCGCCTGGATGTCTGGGACCAGACGGGACCAGAAACAGACCTGTGCCCGAGAGAGAACTGCCCGCTGCCTTTCCTCACCTGCGAAAGCAGATGGCTCTTCCTGCGGCTGCGGGAGCCCCCACCTGAGCCAGGCATGCTTCTGCCCACTCTCTGTCCAGCTCTTCCAGAAGATAAAAGAAGTTACTCATTACTGAAGGGTCCAAAACTCTGACTGCGGACAGTCAGTAGCAAGCGGAGTCTCTGTGTTGAGAACAGTCTCCACACAAGGCCTGTTCTTTTTCTTTTTTGGCTCAAACTTCCAGCCGGGCCTGGTCTCCTGAGAAGGCCATTCTCTTGCGTGCCTCCTTTCACTGTCTGTAACGGTTGCTAAGGGGATGTGGAGGCTCCCCTGGGGCCTGCTGTTCACTCACTGTGTGTTCTTTCTAACCTGTGGGCTCACACAGCTCAACGTGCTGGTCCCGAGATTATGATTAGACGGGTTTGGGAGGGACGCAGGAGTTCTCACTTAGGTAAACTACATGCCCAGTGCCACTTTCAAGAAGAGCAGTGGCGCCCACTCCAGCGCCCTCACCTGGAGAACCCCGTGGAGGGGGAGCCTGGGGGGCTGCCGTCCACGGGGTGGCTGAGGGCCAGACGCGACTGAGCGACTGCACTGCACTGCGCTGGCCCATTGGAAGCCTGCTCGGCTTTTACAGACAATGTGGTCCTGAGTCCCAGCAGCTACTGTTCCTTGCAGACAGTTCCCTCATGACTCTTGAGGGATAAGAATATGACTGAGCAGACTTTGGGCATTTCTGGATTTCCAGCTATAATAGCTTAATTGCACCAAAATCTCATCCTCAGCTCCCGAATCCTATATAAAAGAATTAACTTCCCACAGAAACAATGCCTACGGGAACTCTTCACAAATACGTAAAATAACAAACAACATCAGCAAACTTTAGAAACGTCGTCTAGAGCTGCTTAGTTGGTACATGTGCTGCTGCTGCTGCTGCTGCTGAGTCACTTCAGTCGCGCCCGACTCTGTGCGACCCCATAGATGGCAGCCCACCAGGCTCCCCTATCCCTGGGATTCTCCCGGCAAGAACACTGGAGTGGGTTGCCATTTCCTTCTCTAATGCATGAAAGTGAAAAGGGAAAGTGAAGTCGCTCAGTCGTGTCCGACCCTCAGCAACCGCATGGACTGCAGCCCACCAGGTTCCTCCATCCATGGGATTTTCCAGGCAAGAGTACTGGAGTGGGGTGCCATTGCCTTCTCCAAGTTGGTACATAGTATGATCATATCATTGCTTATTCAGCTCAGTTCAGTCTCTCAGTTGTGTCTGACTCTTTGAGACCCCATAAACCGTAGCACGCTAGGCCTCTCTGTCCATCACCAACTCCTGGCGCCTGCTCAAACTCATGTCCATCGGTCGGTGATGCCATCCAAACATCTCATCCTCTGTCGTCCCCTTCTCCTCCTGCCCTCAATCTTTCCCAGCATCAGGGTCTTTTCAAATGAGTCAGTTCTTCGCATCAGGTGGCCAAAGTATTGGAGTTTCAGCTTCAGCATCAGTCCTTCCAATGAATATTCAGGAATGGTTTCCTTTAGAATTGACTGGCTTGTTCTCCTTGCAGTCCATTTTGATGCCCACATCATATGAGTTATTAACTATTAGCAAACGTCAACTAAAGCAATAAACAGCTCTAAACTTTTCAAGGCCTGCTTTAGGCCTATCTCGGTTATTAGTTAGTTCAGGTAGTCTCCACTCATCAAAAGAATTTGAAGATTTTTTACATTAATACAATATTGATCATTTAGAAAGGACAGGTGTGAATAATTTTAATGTTTCACAAAGCAATTTTAACAAATTTTTTTTATTAAAATATTAGGAACTCTCCCACTGAAAATCCTTTCCTTGCTGGGACTTCCCTGGTGGCTCAGGGGTTACGAATCTGCCTTATAAATGCAGGGGACACAGGCTCAGCCCCGGTGGGGGACTAAGAGCCCACCTGCCTCATGCCACAACTAAGGAATCTGCAAGACACAGGTGAAGAATAACTGAAAGGTGAAGAATAATCTGAAAGGTCCTGCATGACACAGTGAAGAATAACTAGGTAAATTAATAAAGAGAAAATCCTTCCCTTCTTGATTAGTGCTATTATCCTATATGTATTCTTATTGGTTAGGAAATCACTTTTAAGCCTGACTTAACTAAACCCTTTATAAGAAGTCAATGGATGTTTCAAAAATATGTTTGCAGCAACTCTAATAAATTTCAATTAATACAAAAACTCTTTAGAGAAGCCTGATGAACACGTCTTAAAGGAAAATCTGTATTATACAATGACTATGAAATACTTGACACTCTACGCTGTAAGTGGGCCCCTCCAGCTTCTCCTATAATATTAATAAAGATGTGTGCACTGTGGGAAACATGACTGACGTAACTTTTAAAATAATAAATTTAGATTAAAAAGATCACTGTCTTTTCTCCCAAATTCAGAGCATTTTTGTTTTTTACTATAAAATAATCCACATTCAAAGTTTAAGAAGACAAACAGTATAAATAGGCCTAAGGAGACCCTAAAGAGACCCTGAAAATCTCCCATAGTCCCATCACTCCAAGATAATTACCGTTAATCTTTGGCATGTTTTTCTAGGATTTTAGCCACAAACAAACGATTGATAAATGCTTCTTAACTTTCTAGGCAATTCTATTATCAAATGTAATTTGTAAAACATATAATCTATATATATTTTTAGGTTGTGAGATATTTAACTTGGAACATCCCACTCTCACGGTGGAAAAGAATCAGTAACAACACATTTTTTTATTCTGTTGCCATAGTTTCTGCTAAGCTGCACACATGTAGCTGCACAGAGGATGTGCTGAAATCATTTTATTAGATCCAGTGATTCCCTTACACTAAAGTGAAAGGCTTAATTTAAAAGCACTTTTACAATTAAAGTAGAAATAAAGAGAATAATGCTTCGGAAGCCATTTCAAGTAGGTTTGTTGGTTTATGACTAAGGCACTCATATACTAGATTTTATTCAGTGAATTAGTTACTTATTAAATTTCCAATAAGCTCTGAAAATGGAGTTTAATAGAAAAGACTACGGAGTGTGTGGATATTAAAGGGAATCAGCATCATATGAAGCTACCAGACAGCCT
>SJYW01045569.1:7239-29087 GCA_006410735.1 Raphicerus campestris | reverse complement strand
TGGGATTTTCCAGGCAAGAGTACTGGAGTGGGGTGCCATTGCCTTCTCCAAGTTGGTACATAGTATGATCATATCATTGCTTATTCAGCTCAGTTCAGTCTCTCAGTTGTGTCTGACTCTTTGAGACCCCATAAACCGTAGCACGCTAGGCCTCTCTGTCCATCACCAACTCCTGGCGCCTGCTCAAACTCATGTCCATCGGTCGGTGATGCCATCCAAACATCTCATCCTCTGTCGTCCCCTTCTCCTCCTGCCCTCAATCTTTCCCAGCATCAGGGTCTTTTCAAATGAGTCAGTTCTTCGCATCAGGTGGCCAAAGTATTGGAGTTTCAGCTTCAGCATCAGTCCTTCCAATGAATATTCAGGAATGGTTTCCTTTAGAATTGACTGGCTTGTTCTCCTTGCAGTCCATTTTGATGCCCACATCATATGAGTTATTAAATATTAGCAAACGTCAACTAAAGCAATAAACAGCTCTAAACTTTTCAAGGCCTGCTTTAGGCCTATCTCGGTTATTAGTTAGTTCAGGTAGTCTCCACTCATCAAAAGAATTTGAAGATTTTTTACATTAATACAATATTGATCATTTAGAAAGGACAGGTGTGAATAATTTTAATGTTTCACAAAGCAATTTTAACAAATTTTTTTTATTAAAATATTAGGAACTCTCCCACTGAAAATCCTTTCCTTGCTGGGACTTCCCTGGTGGCTCAGGGGTTACGAATCTGCCTTATAAATGCAGGGGACACAGGCTCAGCCCCGGTGGGGGACTAAGAGCCCACCTGCCTCATGCCACAACTAAGGAATCTGCAAGACACAGGTGAAGAATAACTGAAAGGTGAAGAATAATCTGAAAGGTCCTGCATGACACAGTGAAGAATAACTAGGTAAATTAATAAAGAGAAAATCCTTCCCTTCTTGATTAGTGCTATTATCCTATATGTATTCTTATTGGTTAGGAAATCACTTTTAAGCCTGACTTAACTAAACCCTTTATAAGAAGTCAATGGATGTTTCAAAAATATGTTTGCAGCAACTCTAATAAATTTCAATTAATACAAAAACTCTTTAGAGAAGCCTGATGAACACGTCTTAAAGGAAAATCTGTATTATACAATGACTATGAAATACTTGACACTCTACGCTGTAAGTGGGCCCCTCCAGCTTCTCCTATAATATTAATAAAGATGTGTGCACTGTGGGAAACATGACTGACGTAACTTTTAAAATAATAAATTTAGATTAAAAAGATCACTGTCTTTTCTCCCAAATTCAGAGCATTTTTGTTTTTTACTATAAAATAATCCACATTCAAAGTTTAAGAAGACAAACAGTATAAATAGGCCTAAGGAGACCCTAAAGAGACCCTGAAAATCTCCCATAGTCCCATCACTCCAAGATAATTACCGTTAATCTTTGGCATGTTTTTCTAGGATTTTAGCCACAAACAAACGATTGATAAATGCTTCTTAACTTTCTAGGCAATTCTATTATCAAATGTAATTTGTAAAACATATAATCTATATATATTTTTAGGTTGTGAGATATTTAACTTGGAACATCCCACTCTCACGGTGGAAAAGAATCAGTAACAACACATTTTTTTATTCTGTTGCCATAGTTTCTGCTAAGCTGCACACATGTAGCTGCACAGAGGATGTGCTGAAATCATTTTATTAGATCCAGTGATTCACTTACGCTAAAGTGAAAGGCTTAATTTAAAAGCACTTTTACAATTAAAGTAGAAATAAAGAGAATAATGCTTCGGAAGCCATTTCAAGTAGGTTTCTTGGTTTATGACTAAGGCACTCATATACTAGATTTTATTCAGTGAATTAGTTACTTATTAAATTTCCAATAAGCTCTGAAAATGGAGTTTAATAGAAAAGACTACGGAGTGTGTGGATATTAAAGGGAATCAGCATCATATGAAGCTACCAGACAGCCTTACTGAGAATTATTGGTCCTCGAGGATGAGATAGCTGGATGGCATCACTGACTCGATGGAAGTGAGTCTGAGTGAACTCCGCAAGTTGCTGATGGACAGGGAGGCCTGGCGTGCTGCGATTCATGGGATTGCACAGAGTCGGACACGACTGAGCGACTGAACTGACTGATCCACTCATTTAAGAAACATTTACCAAGTGTCTCCTAATAACTGGACCAGGTGTGAGGCCTGCAGACAACAAGTGCAGGATTTAAACTAGCAAGACGAGAGAGTGGCTGGGAGATTCCGGACCAGAAGAAGGGATGGAACAAAAGCGGAAGTGGGAATAAGTGTTTTCCTACCAGACAATATTAGCTATAAGAAACATGTGGGGAAAGCCTGACATACAATAGGTACAAGAAATGAGCTGACTGAACGCCAGACTAGTTTTAATTGAATCGAAACTACTGAATCCGAAGGAACAGCAGCTCCTGAGGAGACTGGAGTGCGGCTTCAGGAGAATTAGCCCAGCAGCAGCATGCTGCCGTGTGGACGGGGCAAGGAGAACGAGTGCGAAAAGCTGGGGGGCCGCTGCAACAGCCTAGATGAGTGCTGAAGGACCCCGGCCCAGCTCTGATGGAAGCTGAAAGGAGGGGCAGTGGGCCCGAGACCCACCGAGACGGGGCTTCCCTGGCGGTTCAGCGGCCAAGAATCCGCCTGCCAGCGCAGGAGACGTGGCTTCAGCCCCCGGTCCGGAGCGCCCCTGCCGCAGAGCAGCCAAGCCTGGGGCCACAGCTCCCGAAGCCCCTGGGCCCCTGTGCGCGTGGCGGACAGACCACGGCAGCAAGACGCTCGCAGACCCAAGCCAGAGAGAAGCCCGCAGCAGGGGGACCCAGCACAGTCCACACAAGCAAGACAGTGTGTGTGTGTATGTGTGTGCCCAGCACAAACACAAGTAAGCAAAGTGTGTGTGTGAGAGAGAGAAAGAGAGAGCGCGCGGAGACTGCAGACGCAACCAGGACAGGGGCCCCACTTTCAGATGAGCTGACTGAGCCGCCCGTCTCCCCCAGCGACCCCGCATCTGGAGCACCGGAAACCCCCCGCATCTGGAGCACAGGAAACCGTGGCTAGCGGCGGCTGCTGACAGCGTCTTGCTGAAAGGGGACGTTGAAAGGGAAAGTTGGAAGGGAGGCTTGGGGCTTCAACACTGACTTTGAAGTTGTGGCATGCCATCCCAAGGGCTATCGTGTGGGGAGCCGCAAGGAACCGCAGCTCCGCACAGACCGCACGTGGGCGGGGCTCAGGACATGCNGGCATCACTGACTCGATGGAAGTGAGTCTGAGTGAACTCCGCAAGTTGCTGATGGACAGGGAGGCCTGGCGTGCTGCGATTCATGGGATTGCACAGAGTCGGACACGACTGAGCGACTGAACTGACTGATCCACTCATTTAAGAAACATTTACCAAGTGTCTCCTAATAACTGGACCAGGTGTGAGGCCTGCAGACAACAAGTGCAGGATTTAAACTAGCAAGACGAGAGAGTGGCTGGGAGATTCCGGACCAGAAGAAGGGATGGAACAAAAGCGGAAGTGGGAATAAGTGTTTTCCTACCAGACAATATTAGCTATAAGAAACATGTGGGGAAAGCCTGACATACAATAGGTACAAGAAATGAGCTGACTGAACGCCAGACTAGTTTTAATTGAATCGAAACTACTGAATCCGAAGGAACAGCAGCTCCTGAGGAGACTGGAGTGCGGCTTCAGGAGAATTAGCCCAGCAGCAGCATGCTGCCGTGTGGACGGGGCAAGGAGAACGAGTGCGAAAAGCTGGGGGGCCGCTGCAACAGCCTAGATGAGTGCTGAAGGACCCCGGCCCAGCTCTGATGGAAGCTGAAAGGAGGGGCAGTGGGCCCGAGACCCACCGAGACGGGGCTTCCCTGGCGGTTCAGCGGCCAAGAATCCGCCTGCCAGCGCAGGAGACGTGGCTTCAGCCCCCGGTCCGGAGCGCCCCTGCCGCAGAGCAGCCAAGCCTGGGGCCACAGCTCCCGAAGCCCCTGGGCCCCTGTGCGCGTGGCGGACAGACCACGGCAGCAAGACGCTCGCAGACCCAAGCCAGAGAGAAGCCCGCAGCAGGGGGACCCAGCACAGTCCACACAAGCAAGACAGTGTGTGTGTGTATGTGTGTGCCCAGCACAAACACAAGTAAGCAAAGTGTGTGTGTGAGAGAGAGAAAGAGAGAGCGCGCGGAGACTGCAGACGCAACCAGGACAGGGGCCCCACTTTCAGATGAGCTGACTGAGCCGCCCGTCTCCCCCAGCGACCCCGCATCTGGAGCACCGGAAACCCCCCGCATCTGGAGCACAGGAAACCGTGGCTAGCGGCGGCTGCTGACAGCGTCTTGCTGAAAGGGGACGTTGAAAGGGAAAGTTGGAAGGGAGGCTTGGGGCTTCAACACTGACTTTGAAGTTGTGGCATGCCATCCCAAGGGCTATCGTGTGGGGAGCCGCAAGGAACCGCAGCTCCGCACAGACCGCACGTGGGCGGGGCTCAGGACATGCTACCCCAAAGCACCTGGGCAGAGTGAAGATTTTAAGCCGAAGGAATCTGAGAAACAGGGCATGCAAGGACTCTCTGACCTTCCCCTGAAGTCAGCCACAGACCCTCCCGTGCAAGGGCGCCCTCCCCGCACACCCAGAGGAAAGGAAAGGAGCATCCTTCCCTTTCAAGTCAGGGACACAGACAGGAATCGGAACAAACAGGATCTGCCAAGCTTCCCCCAGTTCACGACGCACACCCTTTTCCCATGAGGCTCCATTTTTCATCAAACCTAATATTAAAAAGCTCAGGCTTAACCATTTCTCTAAGTCTTTATTTCCTCATGAAGGCCACCAAGTACCATAGAACTTACGTGAAATCAATTTATATGCTTCTCTGTTGTTAACTGTCTTCTGTTACAGGAATGCAAGTTGAGAATTCAGAAGAGTGAAGAAAAAAGAATTTTTTTTCCTCCCCTACAATGCCCAAGGTTTTTAGAAGAGGACAAGGGCTAAAGTTTTAAGAAGAAAACTCCTCAGGAGATCACAAAAAGAGGGCAAGTCTTGATGATGACCAAGAGTTAGGGCAGAAGGAGAGAAAGGGCTAGAAAACAAGGAATGTGTAGAATACAGGGAAAGACAAACGCCAACTGAAAACTGATCGCCAGGGCAGCCACTCTGCGACACACTGACACATACATATATTCGGTCTTAGTCCTAAAAGCTTAGTCCTAAAAGCTAAGAGAGTGATGAGTCTCTTGTAAGTTCCTGAGGGAGGGGGCCGTGCCAGACACCAGGAACTCTGGGCCCACCCTCTGTCCGCCTCCCCAGCCCAGGGGCGGGAAGAGGGGCTGGACAGTGAGTTAATCACCAACGGCCATGATTCAATCCAGCACGCCCGTAAAGAAGCGTCCATGAAGACCCCTAAACAACAGGGCCCGGGCGTCAGAGCGCTTCTGGGCTGAAGCACACACGCAGAGGCTGGGACGCAGGCTTCCCTGAGAGTTCTGGAAAGTTCCACGCTTCTCAGCACCTCCCACATCCCAAATACCCAGCCCACCAATCTCTTCCCTGTGACCCTGAGCTGGCGCTGTACGAATAAATGAAGCTGGATGAGTAAGCTGAACAGATCGAGGCTCCCATCTACACAGGGAGGTCAAGGCACAAAGGTGGGGGTGGAAAGACAAAACAGCATCCTGGAAAGTAACGGATACAGACTCTTATTCAAGAACTGGAGATGAACAGGAAAGAATCCTATGAGACTTTTTTCCAGCTTGGAAGGCAGATGAATGAGAAAGCCCAAGGACAAAGGGAATACGAGAAAGGCTGGGGGCTGTTTTAGGGAGCAGATCCCTCAGAAAGTGATAAACAGCGGGATGCTGTTGAGAAGGGGCCAGAGAGAAGGACTGAAGGGCAGAGGTGCAGACAGGGCGTGTCGACGACTGTGGCTGGAAAAGGGCTCCACACAGCCTTCCTAACGGGCGCACCCGGCCTCCGCCAGGGCAGCAGGGCCCTGAGGCAAGAGTCAGACGCCGCAGAAATCAGCCGAAATGCACAGCGGACGATGCAGTNAGGGCGTGTCGACGACTGTGGCTGGAAAAGGGCTCCACACAGCCTTCCTAACGGGCGCACCCGGCCTCCGCCAGGGCAGCAGGGCCCTGAGGCAAGAGTCAGACGCCGCAGAAATCAGCCGAAATGCACAGCGGACGATGCAGTGAGGTCTACAGCAGGGTAGAAGGACCCGAAGGCTACTCCCCTGGCTCAGAGGAAAGAGGCCACCCGCAATCAGGGGAGGTGAGAGGCAGGTCCAGTCCCTGGGTCGGCAGCCCCCGCAGTGTGCTTGCTGGGAAGATGCCACGGGCAGCGCCTGGCAAGCTGCAGTCCCTGGGGCGGCACAACAGTTGGGCACAACTGAGCCTGTCTCTTATACACATNTTGCCACCTCTTCTTAATATCTTCTGCTTCTGTTAGGTCCAGACCATTTCTGTCCTTTATCGAGCCCATCTTTGCATGAAATGTTCCCTTGGTATCTCTGATTTTCTTGAAGAGATCTCTAGTCCTTCCCATTCTATTGTTTTCCTCTACTTCTTTGCACCGATCACTGAGGAAGGCTTTCTTATCTCTCCTTGCTATTCTCTGGAACTCCGCATTCAGATGCCTGTATCTTTCCTTTTCTCCTTTGCCTTTAGCTTCTCTTTTCACAGCTATTTGTAAGGCCTCCTCAGACAGCCATTTTCCCTCTTTGCATTTTTTTTTCTTGGGGATGGTCTTGATCTCTGCCTCCTATACAATGTCACGAACCTCCGTCCATAGTTATTCAGACACTTGGTCTATCAGACCTAATTGCCTGAATCTGTTTCTCACTTCCACTGTACAATCGTTAGGGATTTGATTCAGGTCATACCTGAATGATCTAGTGGTTTCCCCTACTGTCTTCAATTTAAGTCTCAATTTGGCGATAAGGAGCTCATGGTCTGAGCCACAGTCAGCCGCGGGTCTTGTTTCTACTGATGGTGTAGAGCTTCTCCATCTTTGGCGACGTCTACTGTCACCTCTGCATTTAATTCTATTGTGAGGAAGGACTTTATCAACACCCCTTCCTTTTTCTATTTTCCAGACTACATGCTGCTGAGAGTGCCAATCTCGCTTTCATTAGCACTTAAAGTGCGGCAGCCGTGAATCACGTATCANTTTAATTCTATTGTGAGGAAGGACTTTATCAACACCCCTTCCTTTTTCTATTTTCCAGACTACATGCTGCTGAGAGTGCCAATCTCGCTTTCATTAGCACTTAAAGTGCGGCAGCCGTGAATCACGTATCAGACTGCAGGAATCTGTGCTTACAGCTATAAACTTTCACAGGGCTGCTGCCAACTCATTTTTCAAGCACAATCCCACCTTCTAAAAATGTTAATTTTAATTCATGATGAACTATCCGATTTAACGCCACGAACGCTGGAGATCAAAGAAGCTGAAGCCCTCCTGCCTTGGCCCAGCCTCCCTCCATTTCAGCAACGCAGCCGCGCTCCGACCCCACGCCAGTGATTTGGAAGAGAGGCCCCGGAGGGCTCTAGAGGGGCTCACAGACACCACGGCCCGAGAGCAGGCACTCGTGTCCCCTCTCTGTCCCAAAGATGAAGTGTGTATCCCATTTTCCTGATGCCAAGTTGAGCAACTGTGACAAGGGTATGAGCACAATTATGTTGCCCTGAAAAAGGTACAGATTGTCTGTGCCTCTTAATAATGTATCCTATTATTTAAATTTTTCTATTTTAAAGTGGTTTCAAAATCCAAAGCTGCAAAACAACCAATTCCCATATTCATAATCATTAATTTTTAAGATTCTGCCACATTTGTCTTGTGTCTTACTCATACATTCACACACACACACACACACACCTCATTCTTTTATGATCTACTTCAGAGTCATCTGCACACACTGTGCATCCTACACTTGAGTAGTTCAGAGTGGAAAGTGTGTTAGCTGCTCACTCATGTCCAGCTCTTTGTGACCCCATGGGCTGTGGCCCACCAGGCCCGTCTGTCCACCAGATTCTCTAGGCAATAATACTGGAGTGGGTTGCCATGCCCTCCTCTAAGGGATCTTCCAAACTCAAGGATAAAACCCAGGTCTCCCGCACTGTAGGCAGATTCTTTACTGTCTGAGCCGCCAGGGAAACCCAAGTAGTTCAGAGTGCTTTTCCTAAAAATTCTGTTAAGTAACCTCAGTCGAGTTATCAAATTCACAAAGTTTGATATTGATAAAATAATCTACGGTCCCTCTGGGCTTCCCAGATGGCTCAGGGAGACGTGGGCTCAATCCCCGGGCTGGGCAGGTCCCCTGGAGCAGGAAATGGCTCCCCATTCCAGTATCCTTGCCTGGAGAATGTCACGACCTGGGCAGCCTGGGGGGCTGCAGTCCGTCCGTGGGGTTGCAGAGTCAGACACGGCTGGGTGAGCGAACACGCATGCATGGTCTCTTTCTACATGTCAACCGTCTGATGTCCTCTGTGATGGCTGATTTTACACGTCACCTCGCTTGGACCACAGAGTGCCCAGACACCAAGCCAGACACTACCCCGAGTCTTTCTGTGGTGGTGCTGTGGGGAAAGATCACTATGTGAATCGGTGGACTCGGTGAAGCAGCTGGCTCTCCATAAAGGCACGCGCGCACAGCAGCACTCCACCATCAGAAGGCAGTGGCGAGCGTGCGCCGGGGACTGGGCAGGTGCTGAAGCCACCGCTACGCTCTGCGCAGAGGCGGCTCACACGCCCGGGCCCCTCCTGCTCCACCGCCCCCGCTCAGCCTGCGGCGCTGGCCCACGGGGAGCCCCCCAAGACCTGCAGACAGAGAAGACGAGACTCTGGCCCGCTTTACCGACGGCTCCGTGCCATACAGCAGCCACAAAGCGCTGCGGCTCCTTCCTGGGACACTGCCGCCCGCAGTGGCGGCGCGGCCACGCGGCCAGCTACAGACGTGAAGGCGGTAATCGCCAGCCTTGTTTTGTTCTGTGATTAGTAACATGCTGCTTCTTCCTTGTTTTGTTACCTTACTAATAATATGTTTGTGGCAAAGTGTGTGTGTATAAAACAAGTATCTTTATTCTATTCCCTCTCTTAACCCTTTATGTAACATGATGTATTAAATTTATTTCACAGGTATTTAAGTTACAGGATGAGGAGGGGTAGAATAACCACCACTCGGGGACTCTGACTCCTTTTCTGAGGAAAGGTTGATTGTGTTTTGCATGGTACACAGGATGGTGCGAAACAGCAGCTGCAAGCATGGCCTCGCGGTTGTTTCATCTGGGGTTTAAGGAGTCGCATACTGATGTCCAGATAGCTGGCCCTTCAGACGCTATTCTGGGTGTCTCTATGACGATGTTTTGGATTCACATTTAAATCTGTGGGCTCTGAGTAAAGCAGACTGCCCTCCATAACAGGGACGGGTCCTATTCAATCAACTGAAAGCCAGAACACAACAAGAAAGACCAGCCTTCCATAAGATAGAGAGAATTCTCCGCTGGGAACAGAGCCTCTTCTGGATGCCAAGCCTGCTGGCCTACCCTCTAGACTCCAATCTGCCTCCATGCCACGTGGCCCAATTGCTTATGATGAACCTCTTTCTCTGTGCATACAGATTCTACTGGCTCTGTTTTTTGGAGAACCCTAACATCCTTTAATAGCATTTTTTTATTGCATACAAAATCCAGTATACAATTGCATATTGTATTTATCTGTTTAATCTCATTTAATCTTGAAGATGTCCTCAACCTCTGTCTTTTATAACTGACTTTTTTTGAAGAACAGAGGTGTCTGTAACATAGAACCTTCTGTTTGACGCACATTTCCTCAAGATTCAAGTCCTGTGTGACAACCAGAACACTGCTTAGATCTTGTGTGCTTCTCAGGCGTCACGAGCAGGAGCATGCGAGGTCAGCCGGTTGCCCACTGGTGGCGTCCGTTTGCTCACTTAGTCAAGGAGTTGTCCAGTTTCTGCATCGTGCAGGCAACAGTCACGGCCATCAAGGTGCCCTCAGCTCAGCTCAGCTGCTCAGTCGTGTCCAACTCTGCGATCCCATGGACGGCAGCACACCAGGCCTCCCTGTCCATCACCAACTCCCGGAGCTTGCTCAAACACACATCCATCGAGTTGGTGATGTCATCCAACCATCTCATCCTCTGTCGTCCCCTTCTCCTCCTGCCCTCAATCTTTCCTAGCATCAGGGTCTTTTCAAATCAGTCAGTTCTTTGCATCAGGTGGCCAAAGTACTGGGGTTTCAGCTTCAACCTCAGTCCCTCCAATGAACACCCAGGGCTGATCTCCTTTAGGATGGACTGGTTGGATCTCCTTGCAGTCCAAGGGACTCTCANGGGAGAGGGTGGGATGATTTGGGAGAATGACACTGAAACATGTATACTATCATATAAGAAACGAAGCGCCAGTCTATTTTCAATACAGGATACAGGATGCTTGGGGCTGGTGTACGGGATGATCCGGGGAGGTGGGGTGAGGAGGGAGGTGGGAGGGGGCTTCGGCATGGGGAGATCATGTACACCTGTGGCTGATTCATGTCGATGTATGGCAAAACCAATACAGTACTGTAAAATAGAATAAAGTATTAAAACTTTTTTTAAATAAAAATAAAAATAGTAAATTTAATATCTTCATGAATTGGAGTAAGTATTCGATATAAAAAAGTATATAAAACAGAAACAATTAAAGAACTTGTAAAAATTGAATTAAAACATCACCAGTTGCCCTAAATTGACAAGAAATATCTAAAGGACAAAAAACAAATAAAATTGAGGTGCAGTATCATATTGAAGAATTCTGCTGCAATTGGCAGAAAGGAATGGAGAGACTGAAAATATGTAACAAAAACAAAGGAACATGAAGACAGCTCCATAAGTTTCAATATTTATATGAAAGGAAAAATGGGAGGGAAAGAGATGGTTGGATAGCATCATTAACTCAATGGACATGAGTCTGAGCAAACTCACGAAGACAGTTAAGTACAGGGAAGCCTGGTATACTGCAGTCCATGGGTGGCAAACAGTCAGACAGGACTGTATGACTGAACAGCAGTAGGAGGGGCCAATACCAAGAATGGAAATGACTTACTATTGAAGAAATAATGATCAGTGATTTTTCCAGGAGTTTCCAGAATTCAATTGAGTATATTTGTATATATTTATTTTTTTGAGAACTATGCTTTATTGGAGGCATTACTGAGATTTAAAATCAATCCCATACCTATACATATTTTTTTAAATGAAATGCACTGTTAAACATTACAGTTGTTGATGATAATGAAATAAACTTGGATATCAAAAGCAAAAAGTTAGTAAAAAAAAACTATTTATCAATAAATTATACACACACATGCATATGCACACACATACACATCTAAAGAATTAGAGTTAATAAATCTTGAAGGAAATAACAATATAGTTGAAAGTGAATGAAAAATCATATCTAAACTTAAAGGTCACAATTAAATTTTTAATATTCTTATTAATAATTGCTTTTTAATTATTTTTAACATTTTCTAGCATATTGTACTGCAAGAATTCACTTTTACCATTTTCTTCTCTTGTCATAAATTTAAGGCTATACATGAACAAATAGAAGCTGGATATAAAGATAGGAAAGGAAAGAACTAAAGTGTCACTATTTGTAGACAATCTGATCATTTACCTAAAAAGTTCAAGAACATTAACATCTATTATAATTAATAAGAGAGTTCAGTATTTTTGCCAGGTACATGACTCCTGTACAAAAATCCTTAATTTTCTGTTTTCTATCCAGATACAAATGAAACTTCAATAGAAAATAAAAGATCACAATCTCAGGACCCCAAAGCATATAAATATGAATTTAGCCAAAATAAAGTATGAAAAAGGAACTGGAGGAAACTCTAGAATATTGAATACCAGCGGCCAGGTATATCTGTCACTGAAATTATGGATTGCAATAGGTTAACTTTACATACTTTTTTTAAAATATTAAAGACCAGTAGGTTTCATTTTAAGGTCAAGTTGCAAGATCAATACTTCAGTATATGTGCCTGTCTTGCCAATTATTTGTTTTGTAAAGGATGATCTACAAACCAGAAGTTACCTTTTTTTTTTTTCTGTAAAAGGCCAGAAGATAGATTTTTTAGACTTTGAGGGTCACAGCCTCAGTTGCAACTAAATACTTCTTCTGTTGAGGTACCAAAGCAGCAATAGATGATACAAAATATATGACCACAGCTGTACTCCAATAAAAGTTTATTTTAAAAAGCCAGTGGGCTGGATTTAGCCCATAGGGCATAATTTGTCAATCCTTGCTACAATGTCTGAACATTTTGCTCGCTTCTGAAAAAGCAAAAAAACAAAACAAATCAGTATTTCTCAATGCATACAAAATCACATCCAAACTCCTGAGAATGATATTTAAGTCCAGAACATTCTGCTTCCAAATGCCTTTATAATCTTTTTCCCTAGTACACTCCTTCTCTCCAATCCTGTCTACTCATATGTATTATATTCAGTATACTTCAACTCCTGAATTTTTGTCTTACTATAAATATCCCTTGAATTTTCCTTTGATTCAGTTATTCTGTCATGCATTTGGAAAATATTTACTTAATGCTTGTTATGTCCCAGGTACTTTGCTAGAATGCTGAAGGTAAAGTGGGGGAAAAAGTGACATTGTCTCTAATTTCAAAAAGCTACATTTGAGTATAATTTACAGATAAGCAAGCAACTGAAGAATCATATGATGCATTCTATCATAGGACAATAAAAGATGCTAGGTGAACGAAGAAGTAAAGATATAAAAGGTTTGATTTTATCATTTTTCAATTGAGTTGATGTCTAGACCATATTGTTTTACAAATGCATAGTTTGATTTCAAGTTTATAAATATTACAATTTTAATAAAGCATACGCACATGCTTGAATTTTCAATAGAAAAGCAGTTTCAAGAATAAATTTAGCCATATTATTAAGGCCTTGATGCATTGTGTATATACTGCAATTAAACTGTATGCAATATCAGCTTTTGATGGTGGTATTCAGCTTGTGATGTCTACTAAGTTTAACTTTTTATTATTTAAATTTCATTTTTCATTTAAAATTTTTATTTTTAATTTCATGGATCAGTGCTTGAAATGTAATTTATTTCATACTCAATGCTGCTAAGTCGCTTCTGTCATGTCCGACTCTGTGCGACCCCATAGACGGCAGCCCACCAGGCTCTTCCATCCCTGGGATTCTGCAGGCAACAACACTGGAGTAGATTGCCATTTCCTTCTCATACTCAATAATACATTTTATGATGCAAAAATAACTATTTTAGCTTTTGTCAGTTTTCTTTGATGTTGATTAATAGTCACAGTCATAATCATTATATTTATTGAATATATTTCTTCAGGTGAAGAACATGAACAGTGGAATCCAAACATCCATAGGACCAGATGATGAGACCAAATCTTCCCCAAAGTATTCTAAAGTGATCCCCGAGGATGAGTAAGAGTTTGCCAGGTAAAGGAAAAAATGGGGTTGGGGGTGGGGCACGTAAAGAGACTTCCAGTCAAAGACCCAGAGGTGAATAAAAGCATGATGTGTCATAAATTTTGGTACTGGAATTTTGCTTGTAATTTTTCTCTCACTTATTATTTTCTTCTTTTTCCCTATCTGTTAACATTATTAGCCTGTTATAAAACGAATTCAATTTGTTTGAAAGACATAACAACTTTTATTGTTATTTGTCTAATGCATATATTGCATAAAAATAGATGCTCATGGTTACTCCATAAGCTAAAGTAAATATTTGAAATATGGACACGGCTGAGTGACTTCACTTTCACTTTTCATTTTCATGCATTGGAGAAGGAACTGACAACCCACTCCAGTGTTCTTGCCTAAGAGAATCCCAGGGATGGGGGAGCCTGGTAAGCTGCCGTCTGTGGGGTTACACAGAGTGGGACACGACTTAGCAGCAGCAGCAATAGGAGCAACAGCAGCAGCAGCAGAGATAGATGAGATTAAGTGGAGAGCATAAAGTAGATGCTCATGTCCACATGAAAATTAAATGTTACATATGATGTGGCTTTATCCTCTTTGTGTTTACTTAATAACAACCTACCAGAATGATGGCAGATCATCTACTTTATGCTCTCCACTTAATCTTATCTATCTCTGCTGCGGCTGCTGCCAAGTTGTTTCAGTCGTGTCCCACTCTGTGCAACCCCACAGATGGTTGGGGCTTCCCTGGTGGCTCAGAGGTTAAAGTGTCTGCCTCCGATGCAGGAGACCCGGGTTCAGGAAGATTCCCTGAAGAAGGAAATGGTAACCCACTCCAGTATTCTTGCCTAGAGAATCCCATGGACAGAGAAGCCTGGTAGGCTACAGTCCACAGGGTAGCAAAGAGTTGGACACAACTGAGCGACTTCACTCTCACTCTCACTCTCTAACCTATGGTTAATGATTACTTTGGTGATCTCAATTAAATATCTTCTTTAAACATGAATATAAGTACTACTACACCAGTTCAGTCTGAAACTAAACTCGCATTTTGCTGAATGTGGCATTGTTAATAGATTTTTAACATATAAGTGAATATTAAAATATATCCAAATTCATTATTGTCCAAAGCCTATTATGATTGCTGCTTACTTGTAGGTGAACTAAACAGAAGAGTCTATGTCTAAAATTTTGTGACAAGACAAGAGGGTTAGATAAAAAATTAAGTGACATTTTATCATGTGCTCAGATAGACTCAAACATTCTTTTTCAAAGCAGAGATATTACTTTGTCAACAAAGGTCCATCTAGTCAAGTCTATGGTTTTTCCAGTAGTCATGTATGGATGTGAGAATTGGACTGTGAAAAAAGCTAAGCATCGAAGAGTTGATGCTTTTGAACTGTGGTTCTGCAGAAGACTCTTGAGAGTCCCTTGGACTGCAAGGAGATCCAGCCAGTCCATTCTAAAGGAGATCAGCCCTGGGATTTCTTTGGAAGGAATGATGCTAAAGCTGAAACTCAAGTACTTTGGCCCCCTCATGTGAAGAGTTGACTCACTGGAAAAGACTCTGATACTGGGAGGGATTGGGGCAAGAGGAAAAGGGGATGACAAAGGATGAGATGGCTGAATGGCATCACCGACTTGATGGATGTGAGTTTGAGTGAACTCCAGGAGACAGTGATGAACAGGGAGGCCTGGCGTGCTGCGATTAATGGGGTTGCAAAGAAACTGAACTGAACTGAAGTGAACTGAACTGAAACCTGACCACCAGGTCTACATCCTCTATATAGGACTGGTGGAAAATCCAATGATTTAAATAGCATAAAACCCTTTAGTGCCATTCTCCCTTAAACTTTAGATTTAATAAGTGACTCTACAGCTTTGCTATATTCTATATGACTTCTTACACATCCAAAGGACACTGGTTACTCTGCAATAACTTCTCTGAGCACTATAAGATTTTGTGATGCACACCTGAATCCTAAAATGGTATTCTCTTCAGTTTATATCACAGATCCCAGATGGTTTGACTTAATTTTATTTCACTACTATCCTCTAAAGAAAGAATATTAAAGCAAAAGAATCCTTTATTAGAACCAAGGAGCAATGAAGTTCCCAGATAGAACACCAACACTTTGGTAGTCAGTTATATTTCCTCATTAATGAGTTTTCGAGTTAGAGTCAAATTTAAAATTAAAAAGGTTTTGGCCCACATGACCTTCATGAGAAGCCTAGGAGTTCCTCATTTCTATAAGAAGAAAGAACATAATACTGGTTATATTTGTGTATTAAATAAGAGCTCTACTTAAGATCACAAACCAGGAGCTATATGACAATAGCTCTTATCTATTTATTTTAAAAAATTAGTTGTACTTTTCTTCTTGAAATAACCTTTGAAACATAAAGGTGATCATCTTCTATACAGAATTGATGCAATATCATCCTTGCAGGGTTGCTGGTATTCCTGTTTCTGATTGAAATTTATGTTTTATTTAAATAGCATGAAATATAATTTGCCAGACCTCTTTAACCTGGAATGTATAACCACTGAAAAGTTTTCAGACAGGAGGCTGGTAATTAGGCATGGCTTGAAAAGCCAATCAAACTCATTCTACCTTTGTTCCTAGGGAGAACCTGGAGATTGCTACTGCAGTGAAGGAACCTCAGATGTGCTTCTGAAGCCTTGCCTAGCCTTCATTATAATCAAACAACAGGAATAATTACTAGATACAGCTTCTGGATTCAATTCATGAAATCTTTTGAATAGAAAACCTATTCTAAAGTACATAGAGAAGATAGTAACTTGGTGACAGAGGTTAACAGCCTAGAATTATTATATGATCAACACAATTCTAGAATTTTCCTTAATACTAGACAGCGGGTTCTGTTTCTTTTTTGTTGTTGTCTCTTTTCACCTCCCGTTTCTTTGTCTTCCATAGCATCCTGCAATGAAGGGAAGTGCACCCATCTCAGTTACCATCATTGCACGTTTTGTCACAAACTTGCATATTTATTTTTTTTTATTGGAAGACATGCCAGGATTAAGCCTTTGGGGAACAATACATTAAAAATTTACAAGCTCTAAATCAGATGACATTGACTGGTGCTTCTTGATACATTGTTGTTGCTGCTGTTGTTCAGATGCTGAATTGTGCCCAACCCTTTGCAACCCCACAGATTGCAGCAAGCCAGGCTTCTCTGTCCTTCACTATCTCCTGGAGCTTGCTCAAGCTAATGTCCATTAAATTTGAGATGCTATCTAATCATCTCATGCTATGCCACTCCTTTCTTCTTTTGCCTTCAATCTTTCTTAGCATCAGGGTCTTTCTAATGATTTCCTTCTTCACATCTGGTGCCCAAAATATTGGCGCTTCAGCTTCACTAAACAGTCTTTACAATGAATATTCAGGGTTGATTTCCTTTAAGATCGACTGATTTGATCTCCTTGCTGTCCAAGGAACTCTCAGGAGTCTTCACAGCACCACAATTTGAAAGCATCAACTCTTGGGCACTCAACTTCTTTTATGGTGAATTCTCACGCCCATACATGACTACAGGAAAATCATAGCTTTGACTACATAGACCTTTGTCAGTAGAGAGATGTCTCTGCTTTTCAACATGCTGTCTAGGTTTGTCATATCAGATTGGTGTGAAAGTAATTGTGGTTTTGAATTGTTGAATTTTGCCATTTGATATTGGAATACAGTTTTAAATACATATGATTATGTTATACGTTGTTTTAATGCACATTTTTTGCTTTATCTCTTTCTGTGAATGACATTACATTCTGTTTATATTAATTTAAAATATAAAACAGGACGAGAGGAGATACCCCTCTTCCCAGGTAAGGAGTGGCTGTGCTTTGCTGGAGCAGCCGTGAAGAGATACCCCATGTCCAAGGTAAGAAAAACCCAAGTAAGATGGTAGGTGTTGCANTCTTTTAATTTCATGGCTGCAGTCACCATCTGCAGTGATTTTGGAGCCCCCAAAAATAAAGTCTGACACTGTTTCCCCATCTATTTCCCATGAAATGATGAGACCAGATGCCATGATCTTCATTTTCTGAATATTGAGCTTTAAGCCAACTTTTTCACTCTCCTCTTTCACTTTCATCAAGAGGCTCTTTAGTTCTTCTTCACTTTCTGCCATAGGGTGGTGTCATCTGCATATCTGGGGTTATTGATATTTCTCTTGGCAATCTTGATTCCAGCTTGTGCTTCATCCATACCAGCATTTCTCATGATGTACTCTGCATATAAGTTAAATAAGCAGGGTGACAATATACAGCCTTGACGTATTCCTTTTCCTATTTGGAACCAATCTGTTGTTCCATGTCCAGTTCTAATGTTGCTTCCTGACCTGTATACTATCAACATTACAAAATAATAATTTTTCACCCTTCCCCTCCTTCCACACTTATCAGTCAGCGCCAGACTGAGAAGAATCCTCCCTTCTTCCTATCTATCACCAGACTCTTCATGGATTACCGTTGTTTCAATGACTTAAAATTTGTTCTTGCCCTGTTGAGCCATATTTGGTCAGGGGAAACAGCTGCAAGCTGGCTTCTCTACCCTTCAGACACAACTCCTTCCTTTTCTTTCCTTCCTTTCTAAGCACTTCCTCGTTTTCTCTGAAGTAGCCTTGACTCCTTTTAGTGGAAACAGCATCAGAAACCAAGACTGGGTGTCAGCTGTGCTCACTGCTCCTGGCACATACATCTTGCCTTCTAGGCTCTTTCATGAGCAGAGCCAGGAAATAAATGCTCAGATCATTTTATGCATGTGGATACACACACATACTTAAACCTGCTATGCAAATACTTGCACTGCGTAAGAACTTATACTGTATAAAGACATGTCTTACACATCTGTGACATGTGTGTTTCAAAATATTGTCAGAGATTCTTCATTCAACTGGTGTATGATCATTTCCTTACACTCTCCACCTGCAAGAATTATTTGTACGTGAAATTATTTGAGCTTATTTCTTATTTACTAGTTTCAGTCAGTCAGTTCAGTGTGGCTCAGTCGTATCTCTTTGCGACCCCGTGAACCGCAGCACGCCAGGCCTCCCTGTCCATCACCGACTCCCGAAGCTTGCTCAAACTCATGTCCACTGAGTCAGTGACGCCATCCAGCCATCTTATCCTCTGTTGTCCCCTTCTCCTCCTGCCTTCAATCTTTCCCAGCATCAGGGTCTTTTACGACTGGAAGTAAAGGCTGGGATTGGCGGACATTTCCATGGTATGAGGGGTTCTGAGCTCCACTTTCGTGTGCTGCAGCTCCCTGGTGAATGTGTCCATGCTGTGAGGGGTTCTGAGTTCTGCTACAGCTCAAAGAACTGTATTTTTACTGTGACCTCAAGTAAAATTGAAATTGAATCTAAAATTGGGAACAAGCATACATACATACTTACTGGTCTAAGCCTACTCAGGCAGAATAAATTGCAAGTCGTCACATAAGCGACATAACGTAAAGCTCACAAAGAGTTCTATCTGTGGCTCCCATCTTTGACTCAGTCTCAGCTCTGTCACTAAATATTAAGTGCAAAGTAATGTCTCTGCTTTTCAATATGCTATCTAGGTTGGTCATAACGTTATTCAGAGCTTTTTCCACATCTTTAGATGAAACTCACTTTCTAGCACATTCCTCAGGAAGACTCCCTATGTAAGGTACTTTCTGAGTTCTTGAATACTCAAAACTTTTCTATAGTTTTAATCTTACAGCTGAATGTACTTCTTGATTCACACCTTCTTCCTTAAGCTCCTTTAAAAGTAAAAAAATGCTGCTCCAGTGTTGCCTTGATGCCACTTTTGAGAAGTCTGACATCAGCTAAAATTCCTACCGTTTTACGATCTAGTTCATCTTTTGGACTGAAGCTCTGAGCATGTATCTTTAAAGTGTAATAGTATTACTAGGATATGTCTCAGAGGTGATTAGTTTTCCCCAGTACCCAGTGGTCATTTCCATGCGTAGACTCAAGTCTTCTTTTATTTTTGGAATTACGTTTCTTAGATGATTTAGTTTTATTTTTGGAATTACGTTTCTTAGATGATTTAGTTTTATCTGTAAGAAAGTAAGCTGTACACATTACAACTTTGTCTTTCACTTCAGCTACTCTGTCTCAGGCCTATTTTTCTTTCTGTATCTAACTTGAAAAAAATTGCTTCCTTGCTTTTCTTTAATACTTATTAAATTCTCATTTTGATCTGTTCTTCCTTCAGGACTTGGCTATTTAGTCTTCATTTCTGACATGATTCTGTCTTTTTCTTTATTTTCCCCCCTGAGTTCAGGCAACTCTCACTGCACTTCCTTCTGTTTTCTGGTCCATTTCTTTCTTGATTTTTGAATTTGATTTGATTTGATTTNTTTAGTCTTCATTTCTGACATGATTCTGTCTTTTTCTTTATTTTCCCCCCTGAGTTCAGGCAACTCTCACTGCACTTCCTTCTGTTTTCTGGTCCATTTCTTTCTTGATTTCTGAATTTGATTTGATTTGATTTGATTCAAGGTATTTTTTCAACATTACCAAGGCTTTTTTTTTTTTGGCTGTGCTGTGAGGTAATGTGGGGCTGAAACTAGGCCCCTGCAGTGGGAGCAGGAACGTCAGCCACGAGACCAGCAGGGAAGTCCCCCTGGTGCTTTTCTAAAGATGTGTCCTCAGCTGGGAGCACCATTCCAGCTTTTCTTCTGCATAATGTGGATTTAGGGGAGACTCTGCACCACCTGAAACACTTAACTTGAATTTTGTTTTATTTTCACAGAAGCTTCGTATTCCTTTTTTCTGTTCCTATGTATTTGAGGTACAGGTTTTCTCAATCAGTTTAGTGAGGATCACTTTGTTTCATGGATGATGGGGAGGGACTGTGGGCAACTTTTGCTTCTGCAAGATCTATAATTTTCTCCGTTTCTTTTTTCTTCACTGGCCACATTCCCAAGGTGACTAACCTTTCCATATTTATTCTCCTCTAGAAGCAAAGCTTCTTTAACACTGCCCTTCTGATCCTGCTCACTCTCAAGCCCCTTTCCTAAGCCAGAGCCAGGGCCTACCAGGTCTCGGCGGGAAGCAGCGTTTCTGCGCGCTGCTGGCGCCTTCTCTTCCTGAGGGCTACCTTCTGCCTGTGTTCTGTCTGCTTTCTGAGCCTCTCTCTTTCAAGAGCCTCTCAAGACGACCCCCGCCCCCACTGCATCCCCCACGGGACTGCGGCAACAGGGGCTCCGCCGGGAGCTCCGGGACTCGCTGCCTTTTCCCACCCGACTGTGACGTAGCCTGAAGACAACGGCTTCTCCATCTCCCAGCAACGCTGGAGGTGCAGTCCCAGGTGGTTTTATTTGAGCTTCTTACTGATATGGGGGTTGGCAGGGGTTGGGCAGGGGGTGGTATATGGTATTTGTAATCAGGAAATTGTCACTACCAGACAGAGAATATCTGTTCTTGTTCACTGTTGAAGTATCATTTCTGGAGTTTCCAAAAATAACAACAAAAAATCCTCAAGGCAAACAAAGTTTCCAGCTTGGTCCGCAAGTCTCTCAGAGGATGTTACATAAGTTTAAAACCCTTCAACCCCATCTCCACCCGACCGGCAACGGAAAGTTAAATGCCACTACCCTTTTCATCTTAAAAAGCGATGGATTATTTGCTGCTTCAGTCTTAAAAGTTTCAGAGGTCTCACATAAGAC
Source organism: Raphicerus campestris (assembly GCA_006410735.1). NCBI lineage: Eukaryota > Metazoa > Chordata > Mammalia > Artiodactyla > Bovidae > Raphicerus > Raphicerus campestris. Next base: position 7,928 of record SJYW01045569.1, on the reverse strand, counting down.
TTCCCCTAAAGTGAATTTCATCACACAGTCATCTAAATCGTGTCACCCAAGTGGCTGAACGTGAGAGTCTCTCACTCATCCCGCATGGCCACTGCGGGTCGCCCAGGGCTCCATTCCACGCCGTCTTCGGCACGGTGCCCAGCATCACAGAGAAGCCACCGGCTAAAGCACCAAGGGCTGAGGAGACGGTGGGGTGAATGTTGGAAGGGCGCCACGCTGGCAGTAAGATGCACAAGTTAGACGCCTCACACAGAACCGCTGATCAAGTTTGTTGGCCAAAACTAGTCGAATGATTCTACCCAAGCACAAATGGACCTACCTTGAGCCAGAGGAGAACCAGAAATCTGTGTAACAGAAGCTTCATCTTAAACCTGAAACATTTCTAAATATTTCTGCTAACTGCAATAAGCAAATGTACTTCTTAGCATGTGAAAACTCGACTGACTCAATATTAAAACCAAAAAATCACATTCTAATGAAATTCAAATGACATGTAGTAAATCCAAATAAGACCTGTCAAATATATGCAATATTTTAGTTGGTTAAATGACAGCAACTGGATGTGAGAGTTGGACTGTGAAGAAGGCTGAGCACCGAAGAATTGATGCTTTTGAACTGTGGTGTTGGAGAAGACTCTTGAGAGTCCCTTGGACTGCAAGGAGATCCAACCAGTCCATTCTGAAGGAGAT
>SJYW01045568.1:0-18056 GCA_006410735.1 Raphicerus campestris | reverse complement strand
AAAGAGGAGTTAGTGATATATGCCTTAATGACTGAGTCCCAGCCATGTGGGTTGGAGTCACAAGCAGTGTGTTAGCTGGATTTGAATCCAGGCCAAGTGAGTTCAAATCCCAAGGAGGGTTTTGGCTGGGTTCCAGTCCCAGACACACGGATTTGAGTCCCAGTCAGGATTTTGGTGGGTTTTGAGGCCCAGTCACAATAAGTTTGAGTCCCAAACTGGGTGGTGGCCAGGTTCGAGTCTCAGCCACGTGAGATCAAATCCCAGGGAGGGCTTTGGCTGGTTTCCAATCCCAGACACATGTGTTCGAGTCCCAAGCAGGGTTTCGGCTGGGTTTGAGGCCCAGCCACATGGGTTTGAGTCCCAAGCAGGGATTTTGCCAGGTTCAAGTCCCAGCCACNGGCTTTGGCTGGTTTCCAATCCCAGACACATGTGTTCGAGTCCCAAGCAGGGTTTCGGCTGGGTTTGAGGCCCAGCCACATGGGTTTGAGTCCCAAGCAGGGATTTTGCCAGGTTCAAGTCCCAGCCACATGGGTTCAAGTCCAAAGCAAGGTTTTATTCATGCTCCAGTCTGAGCTACGTGGGTTCAGTTCCCAAGACAGGTTTTTGCTAGGTTCAACTCACAGCCACAAGTGTGGCTCTTACTAAACTTAAAAGATTTGACACAGCACAAGATATCATAAACAAGAAAATGACAACCCACAGAAATAGGGACAATATTTGCAAATGATGCAACTGAGAAAGGATTAATGTGCAACATATTCAAAGAGCTCAAAGAGCTCAAAATCAAAAAACAAACAACCCAATCACAAAATGAATATAAGATCTAGATAGACATTTCTCTAAAGAAAATCTACAAAGGACCAAAAAGCACATGAAAGTATGCTCAGAAAAGGTGTGCCACATCACTAATTATTAGAGAAATGCAGAAATACAATGAGGTATCATTTCACACCAGTCAAAATAGCCACCATCAAAAAATCTACGAACAGTAAATGCTGGAGAGTGTGTAAAAAAGGGAACCCTCCTACACTGCTTACAGAATGTAACTAAGTACACCCACTGTGGAGAACTCTATGGAGGTTTCTTTAAAAACTAACTAAAGACTTGCCATATGATTCAGCAATCCCAGTCCTGGGCATATATCTGGAGAAAACCATAATTCAAATAGATACATGCACCCCAATGTTCACTGCAGAAATATTGACAATAGTCAAGACACAGAAGCAACCCAAGTGTCCATCAACAGAACGGATAAAGAAGATGCAGTACATACAGACAGACACACACACGCACAACACACACACACAAAATGGAATATTACTCAACTATAAAAAGGAAATTATGCCATTTGCAGTAACATAGACGGATCTAGAAATTACAATACTAAGTGAAGTAACTCAGATAAAAATATCACATCACTTACATGTGGATTCTAATAAATATAAGCTTATTTAAAAAAACAGAAACCAACTCACAGATCTCAAAATCAAATTATGGTTATGAAAGGGAAAACATAAGGGAAGGGATAAATTAGGAGATTGCAGTTAACATACACTATTTTCCAGTAGTCATGTATGAATATGAGAATTGGACCATAAAGAAGGCTAAGTGCCAAAGAATTTATGCTTTTGAACTGTGATGTTGGAGTAGACTCACAAGAGTCTTTGGATTGAAAGATTAAACCAGTCAATTCTAAAGGAAATCAATCCTGAATATTCATCAGAAGGACTGATGCTGATGCTGAAGTTCCAGTACTTCAGCCACCTGATGTGAAGAGCCTACTCATCAGAGAAGAACCTGATGCTGGGAAAGACTGAAGGCAGCAGAAGAAAGGGGACAACAGAGGACGAGATGATTGGATAGAATCACCACCTCAATGGACATGAATTCGAGCTAACTCCACAAGATAGTGGAAGACAGAGGAGTGTGGTGGGCTGCAGTCCATTGCAGAGTTGGACACGACAGAGTAACACTTTCACTTTGAATATAGAAAACGTAACAGTGCTGGTTTTTAAATCTGCTTAAAAGTAAGTAAGGTGCAGACAAAATACTTAGTATCAAAAGTACTTAGGTACAACTGCTTAAAAGTATTAATACAACATAACAGTACTATTTTTTAAATGCCATTTAAATTTTCATCATACACACAAAAATATTTCCCTTTAATACTTCCTCATCATGTTTAATGGGAAATAACTAAAATGTCATAAAAACAGTCCAGAAGGGAAATTTTTACTATTTATATTTCAGATCATATATTGTTTCTTCAAAACCTGTACATATTCTTGTGATGTTTTCAAAAGTAGGTCTTGATACAGATTTGATCCATCTGTATGTAGATCCTAGAGGAGATATTCCATAGGACTTAGATTCAAATTCAGCAGCAGCTGGAAAGAAAAAGGATTACATTCTTTATCTAGAATACATGAGTTAGTTAAGTATTAGTTTAAAAAAAAACAATAACACCTGAGATATTTCTAAGTGTTTCAAAAAATGAAACACATCTATAGATGTCAGGAAACAAAATACAAGATTACAATTACATAATCTGCCCATGGTCCCACATGTGGCTGAATGTCAGAGCTTCTGGTTTTCTCATTCTTCATTCATTTACTCAATAACTATGTGCAAAGGTGCTGTGACAAACACTGGAATGACAAGATGAAGGTGATCCAGTCCACCCTGAAAAAGTATACCCCATAAACTGGAAAAACAGACAAACAGGCAATTTCCATACAGAGTCATAAATACTAAGATATAAAAGATGGCACAAGGGACAGCCAGCTTTGTGTCAATACTGTGGAGGAGGAGGTGCTATGGAGGAGGTGTTACAGAAGTAGATACATGAAGGACAGGAAAAAAGTACAGGAGATAGAGGGAAGAAGCACGTACAAAGACCGGAGGTAAGGAAGCGCATCTGTGGGATCCTACAGTCTGTCTGGTTAGATGCAGAGCTAAGGGGCAGAGGAAGGTGGTAAAGAGATAAGGCCAAATACTTTAGCAGGACCCATATTTATGTGGACTTCCCTGGTGGCTCAGACAATAAAGCGTCTGTCTACAATGTGGGAGACCTGGGTGTGATCCCTGGGTTGGGAAGATCCCTTGGAGAAGGAAATGGCAATCCTCTCCAGTATTATTGCCTGGAAAATCCCATGGACAGAGGAGCCTGGTAGGCTACAGTCCACAGGGTCACAAAGAGTTGGACACGACTGAGTGACTTCACCTCACCTCATATTTATGTGGGTGATTGGAATTTTTCCTGAGGGCAAAAGATAAACTAGTGGCAAAATCAATGTCTGGGAAATTTTAAGGTCACACACCAAGTGACAGCGACACAGACTTGATTGCTTGAATCTGGGNAATCCTCTCCAGTATTATTGCCTGGAAAATCCCATGGACAGAGGAGCCTGGTAGGCTACAGTCCACAGGGTCACAAAGAGTCGGACACGACTGAGTGACTTCACCTCACCTCATATTTATGTGGGTGATTGGAACTTTTCCCGAGGGCAAAAGATAAACTAGTGGCAAAATCAATGTCTGGGAAATTTTAAGGTCACTCACCAAGTGACAGCGACACAGACTTGATTGCTTGAATCTGGGTTTCCTAGCCTTAAGGACTACAGAAACTTGACAAGTTGATGAACTCCATGTTTTCTGAGAATAGTGTCAGGGTGCAGGTGGATAGTTCTACAGAGATGGCAGAAGTAGAAGCAAGATGTAGCCAGGAAGAAAGTGAAATATATACTGTCTTGATGACTACAGTTTTGTGGCATAGTCTGAAGTCAGGCAGGTTGATTCCTCCAGCTCCATTCTTCTTTCTCGAGATTGTTTTGGCTATTCAAGATTTTTTGGGTTTCCATACAAATTGTGAAATTATTTGTTCCAGGTCTGGGAAAAATCCATTGGCATCTTAATAGGGATTGCACTGAATCTATAAATTGCTTTGGGTAGTATACTCATTTTCACTATATTGATTCTTCCATCCATGAACATCATATGTTTCTTTATCTATTTATGTCATCTTTGATTTCTTTCATAAGTGTTTTATAGTTTTAAATAAGTCTTTTGTTTCTTTAGTTAAATTTATTTCTAAGTATTTCATTTTCGTTGCAATGGTGAATGGGATTGTTTCCTTCGTTTCTCAGTTTTCTCACTGTTACTGTATAGGAGTGCAGGGGATTACTGTGTTTTAATTTTATATCCTGAAATTTTACTATATTCATTGATTAGCTCTAGTAATTTTCTGGTGGTGTCTTTAGAGTTTTCTACATAGAGAACCATGTCATCTGCAAACAGAATTTTATTTTTTCATTTCCAATCTGGATTCTTTATATTTCTTTTTCTTCTCTGAATGCTGTGGCTAGGACTTCCAAAACTATGTTGAATACTAGTAGTGAGAGTGGGAATGGTTATCTTGTTCCTGATTTTAGAGGAAATGCTTTCAATTTTTCACAATTGAAGATAATGTTTGCTGTGAGACGGTCTATATTGGCTTTTATTATGTTGAGGTACGTTCTTTCTATCCCTGCTTTCTGGAGAGGTCTGCTCATAAATGCATGTTGAATTTTGTCAAAGGTTTCTCTGCATCTTTTGAGATAACCATTTAGTTTTTATCTTTCAGTCTGTTGATATGGTGTATTCATTGATTGATTTTTGATTATTGAAGAATCCTTGCATCCCTGGGATAAAGCCCACTTGGTCATGATGAATTATCTTTTTTAATATGTTGTTGGATTCTGTTTGCTAGAATTCTGTTCAGAATTTTTGCATCTATGTTCATGAGTGATATTGGACTGTAGTTTTCTTTTTTTGTGGCATCTTTGTCAGGTTTTGGGATTAAGGTGATGGTAGCCTCATAGAATGAGTTTGGGAGTTTACCTCCTTCTGCAATTTTCTGAAAGAGTTGTGTAGGATAAGTGTTAGCTCTTCTTTAAATTCTTGGTAGAATTCACCTGTGAAGCTATCTGGTCCTTGACTTTTGTTTGTTTCAAAATGTTTGATTACAGTTTTGATTTCTGTGCTTGTGATGGGTCTGTTAAGATTTTCTATTTCTTCCTCATTCAGTTTTGGAAGGTTCCATTTTTCTAAGAATTTGTCCATTTCTTCCAAGTTGTCCACACTGCTGGGCAAGGAAACCAAAATTGAAAGAGACTCATGTACCCCAGTGCTCATTGCAGCCTTGTTTACAATAGCTAGGACATGGAAGCTACCTATATGTCCATTGGCAGATGAATGGATAAGGATGTTGTGGTACACATGCACAATGGAATATTACTCAGCTATAAAAACAATGCATTTGAGTCAGTTCTAATGAAGTGGATGAAACTGGAGCCTATTATAGAAATTGAAGTCAGAAAGAGAAACAACAGTACAGCATATTAACGCATATATATGGAATTTAGAAAGATGTTAACGATGATCCTGTATGCAAGATAGAAAAAGAGACACAGATGTCAGTTCAGTTCAGTTCAGTTCATTTAAGTCACTCAGTCGTGTCTGACTCTTTGCAACTCCATGAATCACAGTATGCCAGGCCTCCCTGTCCATCACCAACTCCCGGAGTTCACTCAGACTCACATCCATCGAGTNCCTCCACCATCTTAGGACTGCCTTTGGTTGTTTTTCTTGGGGGGGGGGGGAAACCACAAAAATTTCTTAAGATATGAGTCACTGATTTACTCAAACTTCCTAATTCTACAAAAGAAGTAACAAAGCCAATGGCATTCTTACTGACTCCAGAGCCCTATGCCAGCTACTTCCTCAGATTAAGAAAAAACACATAGATTTTTAACTATAACAAGAAAAAATGAATATGTAAAACCTTGTTTATAGTTTAATAATGCTTGTGGCATGACATAACATAGTAGCATTCTAACAAAATTATATGCGTTAAAGGCACGAACAAGAAAAAATTATTATCAAACCCCTATTTGCAGAAGTCAGTATATTCAATTTGTAAAGCAAACGTTTTTTAAAAAACATAAGACAGGGAACTTGAAGGAGAAAATCTTNTAAAGGCACGAACAAGAAAAAATTATTATCAAACCCCTATTTGCAGAAGTCAGTATATTCAATTTGTAAAGCAAACGTTTTTTAAAAAACATAAGACAGGGAACTTGAAGGAGAAAATCTTAACTGAATCAAGCAGGCCAAAACTGAAGAGATTCGTCCTTAAAAGTATGTTTCTTCCTCCAGGTAAAACCTGGTTTATTAAAATGAGTCCACAAATGAATTATTCACATTTTGGGTTCAGTTCAGTTCAGTCACTTGGTCGTGTCTGATTCTTTGCCACCCTATGTACTGCAGTACGCCAGGCCTCCCTGTCCATCACCAACTCCCAGAATCCACCCAAACCATGTCCATTGAGTCGGTGATGCCATCCAACCATCTCATCCTCTATCGTCCTCTTCTCCTCCTGCCCTCAATCTTTCCCAGCATCAGAGTCTTTTCAAATGAGTCAGCTCTTCCTATCAGGTGGCCAAAGTACTGGAGTTTCAGCTTCAACATCAGTCCTTCCAATGAACACCCAGGACTCATCTCCTCTAGGATGGGTTGGATCTCCTTGTAGTCCAAGGGCCTCTCAAGGGTCTTCTCCAACACCACAGTTCAAAAGCATCAATTCTCTGGCAATCAGCTTTCTTTATAGTCCAACTCTCACATCCATACATGACCACTGGAAAAACCATAGCCTTGACTAGATGGACCTTTGTTGACAAAGTAATGTCCCTGCTTTTTAATATGCTGTCTAGGTTGGTCATAACTTTCCTTCCAAGGAGTAAGCGTCTCTTAATTTAATGGATGCAATCACTGTCCACATGTTTTTGGAGCCCAGAAAAATAAAGTCAGCCACTGTTCCCACTGTTTCCCCATCATTTGCCGTGAAGTGATGGGACCAGACGCCATGATCTTAGTTTTCTGAATGTTGAGCTTTAAGCCAACTTTTTCACTCTCCTCTTTCACTTTCATCAAGAGGCTCTTTAGTTCTCCTTCACTTTCTGCCATAAAGGTGGTGTCATCTTCATATCTGAGGTTATTGATATTTCTCCCGGCAATCTTCATTCCGGCTTGTGCTTCTTGCAGCCCAGTATTTCTCATGATGTACTCTACATATAAGTTAAATAAGCAGGGTGACAATATACAGCCTTAACCTACTCATTTTCCTATTTGGAACCAGTCTGTTGTTACATGTTCAGATCTAAATGTTGCTTTCTGACCTGCATATAGGTTTCTCAAGAGGCAGATCAGGTGGTCTGGGATTCCCATCTCTTGCAGAATTTCCCACAGTATTGTGATCCACACAGTCAAAGGCTTTGGCATAGTCAATAAAGCAGAAATAGATGTTTTTCTGGAATTCCCTTGCTTTTTCAATGATCCAGCAGATGTTGGCAATTTGATCTCTGGTTCCTCTGCCTTTTCTAAATCCACCTTGAACATCTGGAAGTTCATGGTTCACATATTGCTGAAGCCTGGCTTGGAGAATTTTGAACATTACTAGCGTCTGAGATGAGTGCAATTGTGCAGTAGTTTGAGCATTCTTCGGCATTGCCTTTCTTTGGAATTGGAATGAAAACTGACCTCTTCCAGTCCTGCGGCCACTGCTGAGTTTTCCAAATTTGCTGACATATTGAGTGCAGCACTTTCACAGCATCATCTTTTAGAATTTGAAATAGCTCAACTGGAATTCCATCACCTCCACAAACTTTGCTCATAGTGATGCTTTATATATATGTCATAATATATATTTAGTGATAATTAATGTGTTTTTCATTGTCTTTTGCCCTCTATTACTATTTTAAATGTTACAAAAGGTATTGAAAATTATGGCAGCAGCAAATAATCTCATGATTGTCTGAGAAGAGCTCTCTAAATTTTACCTTATTTACCATTAGTGTATGTACCATGAATGAAATAAGAGGTTTATTTTGTATTTATATGTTTGTGCTAGAGAAGTAACTGTGGTTTGATGTAAGAGGACTAGTAGAGTCAGAAGACCTGGTGAGAAACCTGAAGCTTACTTATATTTCTAGTTTCTTCCTTTCTATAATCATTATAGCTAATGAGTTAGTTGGTATTTATAGAAGTGCTTAGTGCAGTTATCAATAGGTATAATTCTTGTAATTGACTATTACAGTTTTAGAATGGTAGCATATTCTCCAGAAAAATTTTTTTTACAAAATTTAATCTGTTTAAATATGTACAGAGCTAAGGCTCTTACTTTGGGGTAGCTGTATAGCTTAGGTATCAGATGTTTGTTTGTTTGTTTGTTTTTAACTAGCAAGGTGTGGTGTTTATTGGAGGTATTTGTCATATTTGTTGGGATAATTTTATTCTTCTTCATGCCAATTTAAATTAATTTTCAAATATTTCAGCCTTGAATCATTTATTCTTATGGCTTCTCAACTATTTAAAGGCATCTACCTGTCATTAAATCATAATTTGGGACTTAGGTTGTGAGCTTTACCCAAACTCTTCTTGATTTACTCTTCTGTCTTCTGTTTATGATTTACTTAGAACATTTTTGGCAACAATTTGCTCATAATTCTCATTTTCCATTCAATCAGATCAGTTCAGTTCAGTTCAGTCACTCAGTCATGTCCGACTGTTTGCGACCCCACAGACTGTAGCACTCTAGGCCTCCCTGTCCATCACCAACTCTTGGAGTTTTTTCAGGCTCATGTTCATTGAGTCAGTGATGCCATCCAATCATCTCATCCCCTGTCGTCTCCTCCTCCTGCCTTCAATCTTTCCCAGCATCAAGGTCTTTTCAAATCAATCAGTTCTTTGCAACTGATTGATTGGAGTATTGGAGACAAGTGCTGTGCGTATCAATGAATATTCTCCGTTAGACCAGTGTGTACTTAAACAAGATTCTCCCTCATGGAAAGAATGATGACAGTGTAAAATTAAGGGCTAAACTGTTCTTCACAGACTAGATGACAAGGGCTGAAGAGAAAAGGTTCCATGAGAGCTGGACAGTCAGGAAGGCGGAGAGACTGGGCACCAGTATTGGAGTTTCAGCTTCAGCATCAGTCCTTCCAATATATATTCAGGACTGATTTCCTTTAGCATGGACTGGTTGGATCTCCTTGCAGTCCAAGGGACTCTCAAAAGTCTTCTCCAACACCACAGTTCAAAAGCATTGTACTGTGTGTGATCCTTTGGGATTAGCTTTTCCCATTTGATGTCATGTTTTTGAGGTTCATCCATGTGATAGTGTGTATCAGTTCTTCTGTTTCTGTTGATTGTCAAACAATAAACAGCATGTGACTAAGCCATGTATCTATCATCAGTTGATGGAGCTTTGGGNATTAGCTTTTCCCATTTGATGTCATGTTTTCGAGGTTCATCCGTGTGATAGTGTGTATCAGTTCTTCTGTTTCTGTTGATTGTCAAACAATAAACAGTATGTGACTAAGCCATGTATCTATCATCAGTTGATGGAGATTTGGGTTGGTTCCACTTTGGGGCTATTAATAATATTGCTGTGAACATTATATATTTCTGTGTGGGCATGTTTTTATTTCCCTGTGGTGGGATTTTATCCTCAGAATTCACAGGTTGATTTCACCTTTTCTTGGCCTTTGCTCAGACTGTCCTGTCTTTACAGTTTCTTTTCCTCTTGGATAGNGGCTATTAATAATGTTGCTGTGAACATTATATGTTTCTGTGTGGCCATGTTTTTATTTCCCTGTGGTGGGATTTTATCCTCAGAGTTCACAGGTTGATTTCACCTTTTCTTGGCCTTTGCTCAGACTGTCCTAACTGTCTTTACAGTTTCTTTTCCTCTTGGATAGTCCTCCATTTATTCAGACCTGGTTCAGGAAAAGGTATATGGGGTTAACACCCATATTTACAGATTTAGTAATTAGAATTTGTTGTCACAGTCTTCCTTTGGGAGGGAATTATTGACTCAGTCCAGATAACCCAATACAGTATACCTCGCACTTCCTTGAAAACCATGTGGCATTAAGATGGGGGGGTAGGGGTGGAGAGGAGGAGTAAGAGATATTCTACTAAGAGGGAACTCACAGTCATTTTATGAAGGAAAGGTAGAAAAAATATTTATTGTAGAGCAATAAAAAGTATAAAATCAAACGCAAATGTGTGACAAAAATGATGGCAGTGAAGAGTATATTTTCTGCTTCTCAGTGGTTTGAATTTCTTCCTTGATTCGCCAAGTAATACCAGGTCCTACATTCTACAATACAGACACCATCATACTTATTTGATCCTCGGTCTGAATTAGGCTGTGCTCAGTCCACTTGCCTCATTAGCAAACGGTAATGTTTTCTTCTTGAAGACTGGTGATCTTCCAGCAGAGCTAGGAATGGCATCTTCAAAATGTCTGCACCTGGTTGCAGAAAAATCAAGTTCTTTGAGAGGAGTTATTATCTATGAGAAGAATGCAAAAGAAATGTGAAAAACTAAAGAAGAAAAATAAAGTTGGAGCAAGAAGTAGTGAACCTCAAAAGTCATATAGAAGTGAATATGATAGTACACAGTCAAGTAGAGCAGTGTATACTGGAGACTGAAGAAAGAACGAGACAGGATCTCGTAGAGAAATTAAAAGAAGTCAATCTATTTTTACATGTTAATTTGTTGATCTGTCATATGCTTGAATTCACCTCATTGTACATTACATTTTGGAGGTATACAGCTTATGTGTTCCCTTTACTCCCCTTAGAGCAGTTTGTTTTGTAGATTTCTGGAAGGAAGGGGGCACTTGTTTCTCCTCTTAAATATTTCTATTTCCATCACAGTTACCAGTAAACTGACCTTTCAGAATGATTCTCACTAGAGAATCCTTTTACTTTTAAGACCAGTTGGCATACAGCAAGACTATTAGAAAGAAAAGACAATATTGTGGTTTAGAACCAGTACCATCCTCTTAAATTATTCTTAAGTTGTCTTGTTCAGTGTTTAAAATTTTAAGTTGATCTTCATAGTCTTTGAATTATCAGATTATTTAAGTACCCTTATAACATTGATTCCCACTTCACATTGACGATAATTGTTTTAAACTTCCACTGTTTATTTTTAACATTCAAAATTACTCTCTGAATCACTGACTCAAAATTAAAAGGAACAAGTATAATTATCCAAGTTATAATTATTTTTAAAATGTTATCTTTTTACACTTGCCTTAGATACAAGCAGCATCTCAAGAGAACTTAGAGTAGTTATGAGAGAAGAATAATGTTTCCATAAGAAGTCAGATAGAACTCAGAATTGAAGACTTGGAATCTGAACTCTTCAAGATGAAAATTTTGCCAGAAGATTATAATAAAGCAGAGTGGGAAAAATATAAGCAACTCTACCTAGAAGAACTAGGAGACAGGAAGTCATTGGAAAATAAAGTAAACAAGTAAGTCAAGACACAGAATCACAGAAAATAAATTTAGTTCATTATTTTGTCTGGAAAGCCAATTTTTATACAGCCAGATACATGAGCTTAGTAGGAAGTGAAAGCTAACTAAATAGTCCCTCCTAGAGGGCGCTCTAAGACAACCTATGTAAATAATGTATCAAGTTTTTCTACACTACTTAAAAGCATGCCTGTGAAATAGAGGGAAATTAACACAGGGTTGAAAGGCAGGGTAATTCACAAAGTGGCTGAAACTAACACGGTGGCCTGAATGAGTGGGTGTGTGGAGAATGGAAAGGGCAGATCCCACCTGCAGTGCCTAGTCAGGTTTCCCCACAGTCTGAAAGCAGAACATTCCTAGGAAGCCTTTCATAAGTCAAAACAGCATAAAGCAAAGAAGCAGTTAACAGAGGACACATTCTGCTAGTTGGTGCATAAAATAAGTATACACAAGAGAAACACAGATGTTCGCAGAGAGGATTCAGGGCTGTGACAAATTGATGCTGAGATGTGGGGTGTGGCTTCCAGGGAAGGAGCACAGTAGAGTCACTTTCCCTACTTGGGGAGCACGATGTCTCTCACTATAAAAAGTTTTGACTTTTTGCCTTTTGAAATTAAACCAAAAATTCTCTTCAGATTTTTTTTTTTTTTTTCAATCAAAAGCAGTTGCTGACATAAGCCCTTCCTGGAAGTGAAGTAACATAAAGTGAACTTTGGAAAAGCAGGGAATACTTGTAATTGTTCCTGGGGCTGTTTTAGCTCTCTTCAGACAAACCCATTGACTTTCTTGTACTTGAGATTGTGGCTCTAGGTGATTCCTCAGAGCCAAATGCTTTATTTCTCCGAGGTCATGAGTGAAATGTATATACAAGGGTGGTAAAAGGTAACACTTGAAAGTGGCTTTGTGGGATGGTGTGTTTCTTCAGCCCTGAACTGTTTCCTAGAGGAAGGTGTGTCCCAGCGGCAGCAGGTGTCACTGTGAGGCCACCTCCCTTTCTCTCTGATGCCCTTTCTCTCCTCTCTCAACTGTGACTTGTTACTTGAGGAGCCCCAGACACATGTGTAATTCTGTAGAACAAGGTTACAGCTGTCATTGTTGACAGTAGGTCTGCTCTGTGTTTTCAGTGTTCAAACAGTTTAATGGGAATTCCATTTACTCTATGGCAACTTTTAAAAATGCCAATTATTTAGGGAAACATGAATGAAATTGGTGTTTTCCATCTTCCCAAGGACTAATGAGAGCCTGGCAGAGATCAGCATCCAACTTGAGGTGGGGAAACAACAGAACAGATCTTTATTCAGCACTCTCACCATGAGGCCAGTCCTGGAGCCCCCTAGTGTTAGAAATTTCTATAATACGTTAGTGCTCAACTGAGATCTTACTCCAAGAGCAAATGTAGTGGTTTCTACCTCAATTCCATGCCCTTTACATAACAGCTTTGAAAGTTACTTGAGTAAGGGTAGTTCTATTATCTTTTTGCCTTGAGTTTCAGATTTCTGTTAAGTGATTCTTGTTTTTAATTTTGTGAACTTCTGAGCTGTTTATTTGACTTATGCACACTAAGTAAAAGCCATAAGTAACTGTGGTAATCAAGGACACAGAAATTTTGTGATCTTTTTTGGTCCTGGATTTCTCATTTTTTAAAAGATACTTATTAAATTCTTAAATTTCATGAAAAGCTGCATTTAATTCTAATTTAGAAATGGAATCTTATTGCCTAGTAACTGAAAATATACATTCAGATGTTTGACTCACTTTAATTGATTTCACTTTTGCTGTGCTTCATAATCATTTCTAAGCTCTACTGTACCCACCCCACTTTTTCTACCCCTAAGCATAAGTGAATGACTGGCATCTAAACACTAACCACATATGGATTTTTTTTTCATTTGAAGGAATCATAAGAGAAATCCTTTTCATGAATTAAACAAATTTGTGATACTAAGAAGATTAATTTCTGGTTCTAGGTTATGGTGTTTTGTTATTTTCTTATACAAGAGTACATCTTTAATTACTATTTTACTGATAGCCTTTTAATTAAATTTCTAAAAAATATCTTGCTGAGCAGTTGTAAAATGTTTCTAAATTTGTAGTTAAATCAAATATTTAAAACTTGTAGCTGAAGCTCACTTTCATCTCTGTCTTGACATCACCTGGATGAATGATGACTTAGATAGCAAAGATGGGGAGTCTTTAAATTGCAACTAGTTATCATTGTGTAGTCATTGTGATTAAAATATTCATTTCAGTCAATGCACTCAGGTTTATGGTTTTGATGGTATTTTCATGATGTTTGTGGTACAGATAAAAATAGCCCTTGTTAAATAGTCTCAACCTGTTTTCTCATTTGGCTTCTTGCCATCACAGAAAGCAATCTAAGGTTTCTTCAACAGCACTGTGGCTATGTTGGGTCTTAGTACTTGAGAGCCATGAACCTGGAGGATGTACTTTAGCTGTGCAGTCACAGCAGGCCTCTGAACACTTAATCCCAAGTCAGAGACTTGCCCACACAGGCCTAAGAGGGGGAAGCGAATGCTTAACCCCCATCCCAGAGGCAGGCTGCCTACTTGCAGACCCAACTTCACAGTGCTGTGGGCACATAAATCTTTTTAAAGAAGAGATTCGGAACCAAGCAAGCACTTTGGGAGAAGTTCCTTGTCCCAAACTTAAGCATTAAGTAAGTCTCCTCGCTTCTCATCCCACAGCAAACATTATTCTCAATGGTGAAAAATTGAAAGCATTTCCTTTAAAATCAGGAACAAGATAAGGGTGCCCATTCTCAGCACTACTATTCAACATAGTTTTGGCAATTCTAGCCACAGCATTCAGAGAAGAAAGAGAGATAGAAAGAATCCAGATTGGAAAAGAAAAAGTAAAAGTCTCGCTGTTTGCAGATGACATGGTTCTCTACATAGAAAACCCTAAAGACACCACCAGAAAATTACTAGAGTGAATCAATGAATATAATAAAGTTGCAAGATGTAAAACTAACACACAGAAATCCCTTGCATTCCTAACAGTGAGAAAACAGAGAAATGAAGGAAACTATCCCATTCACCATTGCAGCAAAAATGAAATACTTAGAAATAAATTTAACTAAAGAAACAAAAAACTTATTTAAAACTATAAAACACTGATGAAAGAAATCAAAGATGACACAAATAGATGGAGAAATATATGATGTTCATGGATTGGAAGAATCAATATAGTGAAAATGAATATATTACCCAAAGCAATCCGTAGATTCAATGCAATCCCTATCAAGCTGTCAATGGTATTTGTCACAGACCTAGAACAAATAATTTCACAACTTGTATGGAAATCCAAAAAACCTTGAATAGCCAAGCAATCTTGAGAAAGAAGAATGGAACCGGAGAAATCAACCTGCTTGACTTCAGACTATACGACAGAGCTACAGTCCTACAACAGTATGTATTTCTCTTTGCTCCTGGCTATATCATGCCTCTACTGCCATCTCTGTAGAACTATCTGCTTGCACCCTGACACTATTCTCACAAAACATGGAGTTTATCAACTTGTCAAGTTTCTGGTAGATGTTAAGGCTAGGAAACCCAGACTCAAGCAATCATGTCTGTATCACTGTCACTTAGTGGGTGACCTTAAAATTTTCCAGTCATTGATTTTGTCACTAGTTTATATTTTTCCCTCAGGCAGAATTCCAGCCACCCACATCAATATGGATCCTACCAAAGTATTTGGCCTTATCTCTTTACTACCCTCCTCTGCTGTTTATCTCTGCATCGAATCTAACCAGACAGACTGTAGGATCCCACAGGTGCGCCTCCTCACCTCTGGTCTTTGTATGTGCTTCTCCCCTCTATCTCCTGTACTTTTTCCCTGTCCTTCATGTATCTACTTCCACAGCACCTCTGCCGAAAAGCTGACAGTATTGACACAAAGCTAGCTGTCCCTTGTGAGTGTTCCTTGTGCTGTCTTTTATATCTTAGTACTTATGACTCTGTATGGAAATTGCCTATTTGTCTATTTTTCCAGTTTATGAGATATCACTTTTCAGGGTGGACTGGGTCACCTTCATCTTGTAATTCCAGTGTTTGTCACAGCACCTTTGCACATAGTTACTGAGTAAATGAATGAAGAATGAGAAAACCAGAAGCTCTGATACTCAGCCACATGTGGGACCAAGGGCAGATTATCTAATTGTAATCTTGTATTTTTTTTCCCATCATCTATAGATATGTTTCATTTCTTGGAAAACTTAGAAATATCTGTTGTTGTTTTTTAAACTTAGTTAGCTCAAGTATTTTAGATAAAGAATGTAATCCTTTTTCTTTCCAGCTGCTGCTGAATTTGAATCCGAGTCCTATGGAGTGTCTCCTCTAGGATCTACAGATGGGTCAAATCTGTATCGGGATCTACTTTTGAAAACATCACAAGAATATGTACAGGTTTTGAAGAAAAAATATATGATCTGAAAGATAAATAGCAAAAATTTCCCTTCTGGGCTATTTTAATGATATTTTAGTTGCTTCCCATTAAACATGATGAGAAAGTCTTTATTAAAGGGAAATATTTTTATCTGTATCGTGAAACTTTATATGGTATTTTAAAAATACTAATTTTAAGTAGTATTTATACTACTTTTAAGCAATAGCATCTAAGTACTTTTGATACTAAATATTTTCTCTGCACCTAACTTACTTTTCAGTACAATCACTCAGTCGTGTTCGACTCTTTGAGTCTCCATGAATCAGCACTCCAGGTACCCCTGTCCATCACCAACCCCCAGAGTTCATTCAAACTCATGTCCATCGAGTCAGTGATGCCATCCAGCCATCTCATCCTCTATCATCCCCTTCTCCTCCTGCCCCTAATCCCTCCCAGCATCAGGGTCTTTTCCAATGAGTCAGCTCTTCACATGAGGTGGCCAAGTATTGGAGTTTCAGCTTTAGCATCAGTCCTTCCAATGAATACCCAGTACTGATCTCCTTTAGGATGGAATGGTTGGATCGCCTTGCAGTCCAAGGGACTCTCAAGAGTCTTCTCCAACACCACAGTTCAAAAGCATCAATTCTTCAGCACTCAGCTTTCTTCACAGTCTATACATGACCACTGGAAAAACCATAGCCTTGACTAGACGGACCTTTGTTGGCAAAGTAATCTTTGCTTTTTAATATACTATCTAAGATGCTCATCACTTTTCTTCCAAGGAGTAAGCGTCTTTAAATTTCATGGCTGTAGTCACCATCTGCAGTGATTTTGGAGCCCCCCCCCCCAAAAAAAAAAACCAACAACAACAAAGTTAGCCATTGTTTCCACTGTTTCCCCATCCCATGAAGTGATGGGACTGGATGCCATGATCTTGGTTTTCTGAATGCTGAGCTTTAAGCCGACTTTTTCACTCTCCTCTTTCACTTTCATCAAGAGGCTTTTTAGTTCCTCTTCACTTTCTGCCATAAGGGTGGTNTTTCTTAATGTTGAGCTTTAAGCCAACTTTTTCACTCTCCTCTTTCACTTTCATCAAGAGGCTTTTCAGTTCCTCTTCACTTTCTGCCATAAGGGTGGTGTCATCTGCATATCTGAGGTTATTGATATTTCTCCCAGCAATCTTGATTCCACCTTGTGTTTCTTTCAGTCCAGTGTTTCTCATGATGTACTCTGGATAGAAGTTAAATAAGCAAGATGACAATATACAGCCTTGATGTACTCCTTTTCCTATTTGGAACTGGTCTGTTGTTCTATGTCCAGTTCTAACTGTTGCTTCCTGACCTGCATGCAGATTTCTCAAGAGGCAGGTCAGGTAGTCTGGTATTCCCATCTCTCTCAGAATTTTCCACAGTTTATTGTGATCTACCATAGTCAAAAGCCTTGGCATAGTCAATAAAGCAGAAATAGATGATTTTCTGGAACTCTCTTGTGTTTTCCATGATCTAGTGGATGTTGGCAATGTGATCTCTGGTTCCTCTGCCTTTTCTAAAACCAACTTGAACATCAGGAATTTCACGATTCATGTATTGCTGAAGACTTGCTTGGAGAATTTTGAGCTTTACTTTACTAGCATGTGAGATGAGTGCAATTGTGTGGTAGTTTGAGTATGTTTTGGCATTGCCTTTCTTTGGGATTGGAATACAAACTGACCTTTTCTAGTCCTGTGGCCACTGCTGAGTTTTCCAAATTGGATAGCATCTTGAGTGCAGCACTTTCACAGCATCATCTTTCAGAATTTGAAATAGCTCTACTGGAATTCCATCACCTCCACTGGCTTTGTTTATAGTGATGCTTCCTAAGGCTTACTTGACTTCACACTCCAGGATGTCAGGCTCTAGGTGAATGATCACACCATCGTGATTATCCAGCTCATGAAGATCTTTTTTTGTACAGTTCTGTGTATTCTTGCCACCTCTTCTTAAAATTTTCTGCTTCTGTTAGGTCCATACCATTTCTGCCCTTTACCGAATCCATCTTTGCATGAAATGTTCCCTTGGTATCTCTAATTTTCTTGAAGAGATCTCTAATCTTTGCCATTCTATTGTTTTCCTCTATTTCTTTTCATTGATCACTGAGGAAGGCTTTCTTATCTCTTGTTATTCTTTGTAACTCTGCATTCAGATGCTTATATCTTTTCTTTACTCCTTTGCTTTTCGCCTCTCTTCTTTCATAGCCATTTGTAAGGTGACTCTATACAGCCTTTTGTGTGTGTGTGTGTGTGTG
>SJYW01045564.1:49196-66853 GCA_006410735.1 Raphicerus campestris | reverse complement strand
TGTGTGTGTGTGTGTGTGTGTGCATATGGAGCATTCTCCAGGATAGTTCACACCACATCTTGGGTCACAAATCAAGCACTGGTAAATTTTAAAAATTGAAATCATCTCAAACATCTTCTCTGACCATAATGCTGTAAGATTAGATAACAACTACAGGGGGGAAACAAACAAAAACACATGGAGGTTAAACAATACACTTCTGAATAAACAAGGGGTCACTGATGAAATGAAAGATGAGATAAAAAAATACCAGAAGGAAATGACAATGAAAATACCACAACTCAAGACCTATGGGATGCACTGAAAGCAGTGCTAGGAGGGAATTTTGTAGCAATATAAGCCTATTTCAAGAAAGAAGAGAAATAGCAAATAAATGACCTAATCTTAAACCTAAAGAGACTAGGGAAAAAAAAAAAAAAACAACTCCAAAGTTAGTAGAAGGAAAGACATCATAAAGATCAGAGCAGAAATTAATTAAAAAGAAATGAAGGGAACCATATCAAAGATAAGTAAAACTGAAAGCTGGTTCCTTTAGAAGATAAGCACATAAGAGAAATCATTAGCCAGACTCATCTAGAAAAGAAAGAAGACTCAAATCAATGAAAGTAGAAATAAAAAATAAGTTACAACAGACAATACAGAAATAAGGACCATAAGAGACTTACTACTATGAGCAACTATATACCGATAAAATGGACAACCTGAAAGAAATGGACAAATTCTTAGAAAAGTAGAACCATCCAAAACTGAACCAGGAAGAAATAGAATATTTGAGCAGATGATCACAAGCAGGGAAACTGGAACTGTAATTAAAAAAAAAAAAAAGAAACAAACAAAGAAAGAAATCTCAGGGCCATATGGCTTCATAGGGAAATTCTACCAAAATTTCAGAGAAGAGATAATACCTATCCTGCTAAAACTCTTCCAGAAAATTTCAGAAGGAAAATTCCCAAACTCATTGTACAAGCTCACCATTACCCTGGTATCAAAATCATAAAGATGCCCCCCCCCACACACACAGAGAAAATTACAGGCCAATATCACTGATGAACATATATGTAAAAATCCTCAGCAAAATTATAGCAAACAACACATTAAAAAGACCATACATCATGATGAAGTGGGCTTTATTCCAGGGATGAAAGCATCTTTCAATATAGACAAATTAATCAATGTGATATGTCATATCCTCTGTCCATGGGATTTTCATCCTCCATCCGTGGGATTTTCCAACAAGAGTACTGGAATGGGTTTCCACTTCCTTCTCCAGGAGATCTTCCAGACCCAGGGATTGAACCTAGGTCTCCCAAATTGCAGGCAGACTGTTTATTGTGTGAGCCACCAAGGAAGCCCTGAAAAAGGAATGCACCTCAACATTGTTGTTCAGTTGCTAAGTCATATCCAACTCTTTGCAACCTCATGGACTGTAGCACACCAGACTTTCCTGTCCTTCACCATCTCCTAGAGCTTGCTCAAACTCACGTTCATTGAGTTGGTTATGCCATCCAACCGTCTCAACCTCAGTCATAGGCTTTAGTGTAGTGAATGAAGCAGAAGTAGATTTTTTTTTTCTGGAATTTTCATTCATTTTCTATGATCCACCAGATGTAGGCAGTTTGATCTCTGGTTCCTCTGCCTATTCTAAATCCAGCTGGAATGTCCGGAAGTTTTTGGTTTGTGTACTGTTGAAGCCTGGCTTGTAGAATTTTGAGCATTACTTTACTAGCGTGTATTCAGTTCAGTTCAGTTCAGTTCCTCAATCTCTTTGGACCCCATGAATCACAGCATGCCAGGCCTCCCTTTCCATCACCAACTCCCAGAGTTCACTCAAACCCATGTCTATTGAGTCAGTGATGCCATCCAACCATCTCAACCTCTATCGTTACCTTCTCCTCCTACCCTCAACCTTTCCCAGCATCAGAGTCTTTTCCAATGAGTCAGCTCTTCAAATCAGGTCGCCAGAGTATTGGAGTTACAGCTTCAGCATCATTCCTTCCAAAGAACACCCAGGGTTGATCTGTAGGATGGACTGGTTAGATCTCCTTGCAGTCCAAGGGACTCAAGAGTCTTCTCCAACATCACAGTTCAAAAGCATCAATTCATCAGTGCTCAGCTTTCTTCACAGTCCAACTCTCACATCCACACATGACCACTGGAAAACCATAGCCTTGACTAGATGGACCTTTGTTGACAAAGCTATGTCTACTTTTCCATGTGCTGTCTAGGTTGGTCATAGCTTTCCTTCAAAGGAGTAAGCATCTTTTAATTTCATAGCTGCAATCAATATCTACAGTGATTTTGGAGCCCAGAAAAATAAAATCAGCCACTGTATCCACTGTTTCCCCCATCTGTTTGCCATGAAGTGATGGGATCAGATGCCATGATCTTCATTTTCTGAATGTTGAGCTTTAAGCTAACTTTTTCACTCCCCACTTTCACTTTCATCAAGAGGATTTTTGGTTCTTCTTCACTTTCTGCCATAAGGGTGGTGTCACCTGCATATCTGAGGTTATTGATATTTCGGAAATCTTGAATCCAGCCTGTGCTTCCTCCAGCCCAGTGTTTCTCATGATGTACTCTGCATATAAGTTAAATAAGCAGGGTGACAATATACAGCCTTGACGTACTCCTTTTCCTATTTGGAACCAGTCTGTTGTTCCATGTCCAGTTCTAACTGTTGCTTCCTGACCTTCATGCAGGTTTCTCAAGAGGCAGGTCAGGTGGTCTGGTATTCCCATATCTTTCAGAATTTCCCACAGTTTATTGTGATCCACACCGTCAAAGGCTTTGGCATAGTCAATAAAGCAGAAATAGATGATTTCTGGAACTCTTGCTTTTCTGATGATCCAGCAGATGTTGGCAATTTGATCTCTGGTTCCTCTGCCTTTTCTAAAACCAGCTTGAACATCTGGAAGTTCATAGTTCATGTATTGCTGAAGCCTAGCTTGGAGAATTTTAAGCATTACTTTACTAGCATGTGAGATGAGTGCAATTGTGAAGTAGTTTCAGCATTCTTTGAAATTGCCTTTCTTTGAGAATGGGATGAAAACTCACTTTTTCCAGTCCTGTGGCCACTGCTGAGTTTTCCAAATTTGCTCACATATTGAGTGCAGCACTTTCACAGCATCATCTTTTGAGATTTGAAATAACTGAAATTCCATTACCTCCACTAGCTTTGCTCATAGTGATGCTTCCTAAGGCCCATTCGACTTCAGTATCCGGGATGTCTGGCTCTAGGTGAGTGATCACACCATCATGATTATCTGGGTCATGAAGATCTTTTTCGTACAGTTCTTCTGTGTATTCTTGCCATCTCTTCTTAATATCTTCTGCTTCTCTTAGATCCCTACAATTTCTGTCCCTTATTGACCCCATCTTTGCATGAAATGTTCCCTGATATCTCTAATTTTCTTATAGAGATCTCTAGTCTTTCCCATTTTATTGTTTTCCCTTATTTCTTTGCATTGATCCCTGAGGAAGGCTTTTTTATCTCTCCTTGCTATTCTTTGGAACTCTGCATCCAAATGGGTATATCTTTCCTTTTCTCCTTTGCTTTTTGCATTCCTTCTTTTCACAGCTATTTGAATGGCTTCCTCAGGCAGCCATTTTGCTTTTTTGCATTTCTTTTTCTTGGGGATGGTCTTGATCTCTTTCTCCTGTACAGTGTCACAAACCTCCGTCCATAGTTCATCAGGCACTCTGTCTGTCAGATCTAGTACCTTAAATCTATTTCTCACTTCCACTGTATAGTCATAAGGGATTTGATTTAGGTCATACCTGAATAGTCTAGTGGCTTTCTCTAATTTCTTCAATTTCAGTCTGAATTTGGCAATAAGAACTTCATGATCTGAATTTTCCACAGTTTATTGTGATCCACACAGTCAAAGGCTTTGGCATAGTCAATAAAGCAGAAATAGATGATTTCTGGAACTCCGGTCTTGTTTTTGCTGACTGTATAGAGCTTCTTCATCTTTGGCTGCAAATAATATAATCAGTCTTATTTCAGTGTCGACCATCTGGTGATGTCCGTGTGTGAGATGAGTGCAATTATGCAGTAGTTTGGATATTCTTTGGCATTGCCTTTCTTTGGGATTGAAATGAAAACTGACCTTTTCTAGTCTTGTGGCCATGGCTGAGTTTTCTAAATTTGCTGGTATATTGAATGCAGCACTATAACAACATCATCTTTTAAGATTTAAAATAGTTCAACTGGAATTCTGTCATCTCCACTAGCTTTTTTCATAATGATGCTTTGTAAGTTCTACTTCACTTCACACTCCAAGATGTCTGGCTCTAAGTAAGTGATCACACTATAGTGGTTATTTAGGTCATTAAGGTCTTTTATTTGTTGTTGTTGTTTTGTTGCTCTTATTATTTTTTTATTTTTTTAAATTGTTTTAATACTTTATTCTACATTACAATACTGTATTGCTTTTGCCATACATTCACATGAATCAGCCACAGNGGGAAAGACTAGAGATCTCTATAAGAAAATTAGAGATATCAGGGAACATTTCATGCAAAGATGGGGTCAATAAGGGACAGAAATTGTAGGGATCTAAGAGAAGCAGAAGATATTAAGAAGAGATGGCAAGAATACACAGAAGAACTGTACGAAAAAGATCTTCATGACCCAGATAATCATGATGGTGTGATCACTCACCTAGAGCCAGACATCCCGGATACTGAAGTCGAATGGGCCTTAGGAAGCATCACTATGAGCAAAGCTAGTGGAGGTAATGGAATTTCAGTTATTTCAAATCTCAAAAGATGATGCTGTGAAAGTGCTGCACTCAATATGTGAGCAAATTTGGAAAACTCAGCAGTGGCCACAGGACTGGAAAAAGTGAGTTTTCATCCCATTCTCAAAGAAAGGCAATTTCAAAGAATGCTGAAACTACTTCACAATTGCACTCATCTCACATGCTAGTAAAGTAATGCTTAAAATTCTCCAAGCTAGGCTTCAGCAATACATGAACTATGAACTTCCAGATGTTCAAGCTGGTTTTAGAAAAGGCAGAGGAACCAGAGATCAAATTGCCAACATCTGCTGGATCATCAGAAAAGCAAGAGTTCCAGAAATCATCTATTTCTGCTTTATTGACTATGCCAAAGCCTTTGACGGTGTGGATCACAATAAACTGTGGGAAATTCTGAAAGATATGGGAATACCAGACCACCTGACCTGCCTCTTGAGAAACCTGCATGAAGGTCAGGAAGCAACAGTTAGAACTGGACATGGAACAACAGACTGGTTCCAAATAGGAAAAGGAGTACGTCAAGGCTGTATATTGTCACCCTGCTTATTTAACTTATANACATGGAACAACAGACTGGTTCCAAATAGGAAAAGGAGTACGTCAAGGCTGTATATTGTCACCCTGCTTATTTAACTTATATGCAGAGTACATCATGAGAAACACTGGGCTGGAGGAAGCACAGGCTGGATTCAAGATTTCCGAAATATCAATAACCTCAGATATGCAGGTGACACCACCCTTATGGCAGAAAGTGAAGAAGAACCAAAAATCCTCTTGATGAAAGTGAAAGTGGGGAGTGAAAAAGTTAGCTTAAAGCTCAACATTCAGAAAATGAAGATCATGGCATCTGATCCCATCACTTCATGGCAAACAGATGGGGGAAACAGTGGATACAGTGGCTGATTTTATTTTTCTGGGCTCCAAAATCACTGTAGATATTGATTGCAGCTATGAAATTAAAAGATGCTTACTCCTTTGAAGGAAAGCTATGACCAACCTAGACAGCACATGGAAAAGTAGACATAGCTTTGTCAACAAAGGTCCATCTAGTCAAGGCTATGGTTTTCCAGTGGTCATGTGTGGATGTGAGAGTTGGACTGTGAAGAAAGCTGAGCACTGATGAATTGATGCTTTTGAACTGTGATGTTGGAGAAGACTCTTGAGTCCCTTGGACTGCAAGGAGATCTAACCAGTCCATCCTACAGATCAACCCTGGGTGTTCTTTGGAAGGAATGATGCTGAAGCTGTAACTCCAATACTCTGGCGACCTGATTTGAAGAGCTGACTCATTGGAAAAGACTCTGATGCTGGGAAAGGTTGAGGGTAGGAGGAGAAGGTAACGATAGAGGTTGAGATGGTTGGATGGCATCACTGACTCAATAGACATGGGTTTGAGTGAACTCTGGGAGTTGGTGATGGAAAGGGAGGCCTGGCATGCTGTGATTCATGGGGTCCAAAGAGATTGAGGAACTGAACTGAACTGAACTGAATACACGCTAGTAAAGTAATGCTCAAAATTCTACAAGCCAGGCTTCAACAGTACACAAACCAAAAACTTCCGGACATTCCAGCTGGATTTAGAATAGGCAGAGGAACCAGAGATCAAACTGCCTACATCTGGTGGATCATAGAAAATGAATGAAAATTCCAGAAAAAAAAAATCTACTTCTGCTTCATTCACTACACTAAAGCCTATGACTGAGGTTGAGACGGTTGGATGGCATAACCAACTCAATGAACGTGAGTTTGAGCAAGCTCTAGGAGATGGTGAAGGACAGGAAAGTCTGGTGTGCTACAGTCCATGAGGTTGCAAAGAGTTGGATATGACTTAGCAACTGAACAACAATGTTGAGGTGCATTCCTTTTTCAGGGCTTCCTTGGTGGCTCACACAATAAACAGTCTGCCTGCAATTTGGGAGACCTAGGTTCAATCCCTGGGTCTGGAAGATCTCCTGGAGAAGGAAGTGGAAACCCATTCCAGTACTCTTGTTGGAAAATCCCACGGATGGAGGATGAAAATCCCATGGACAGAGGATATGACATATCACATTGATTAATTTGTCTATATTGAAAGATGCTTTCATCCCTGGAATAAAGCCCACTTCATCATGATGTATGGTCTTTTTAATGTGTTGTTTGCTATAATTTTGCTGAGGATTTTTACATATATGTTCATCAGTGATATTGGCCTGTAATTTTCTCTGTGTGTGTGGGGGGGGGCATCTTTATGATTTTGATACCAGGGTAATGGTGAGCTTGTACAATGAGTTTGGGAATTTTCCTTCTGAAATTTTCTGGAAGAGTTTTAGCAGGATAGGTATTATCTCTTCTCTGAAATTTTGGTAGAATTTCCCTATGAAGCCATATGGCCCTGAGATTTCTTTCTTTGTTTGTTTCTTTTTTTTTTTTTTAATTACAGTTCCAGTTTCCCTGCTTGTGATCATCTGCTCAAATATTCTATTTCTTCCTGGTTCAGTTTTGGATGGTTCTACTTTTCTAAGAATTTGTCCATTTCTTTCAGGTTGTCCATTTTATCGGTATATAGTTGCTCATAGTAGTAAGTCTCTTATGGTCCTTATTTCTGTATTGTCTGTTGTAACTTATTTTTTATTTCTACTTTCATTGATTTGAGTCTTCTTTCTTTTCTAGATGAGTCTGGCTAATGATTTCTCTTATGTGCTTATCTTCTAAAGGAACCAGCTTTCAGTTTTACTTATCTTTGATATGGTTCCCTTCATTTCTTTTTAATTAATTTCTGCTCTGATCTTTATGATGTCTTTCCTTCTACTAACTTTGGAGTTGTTTTTTTTTTTTTTTCCCTAGTCTCTTTAGGTTTAAGATTAGGTCATTTATTTGCTATTTCTCTTCTTTCTTGAAATAGGCTTATATTGCTACAAAATTCCCTCCTAGCACTGCTTTCAGTGCATCCCATAGGTCTTGAGTTGTGGTATTTTCATTGTCATTTCCTTCTGGTATTTTTTTATCTCATCTTTCATTTCATCAGTGACCCCTTGTTTATTCAGAAGTGTATTGTTTAACCTCCATGTGTTTTTGTTTGTTTCCCCCCTGTAGTTGTTATCTAATCTTACAGCATTATGGTCAGAGAAGATGTTTGAGATGATTTCAATTTTTAAAATTTACCAGTGCTTGATTTGTGACCCAAGATGTGGTGTGAACTATCCTGGAGAATGCTCCATATGCACACACACACACACACACACACACACACAAACCTACCATTTTGGGATGAAATGCAGCATAGGTCCACTTGATCCAATGTATCATTTAAGCCCATGTTTCCTCATTAATTTTGTATCTGGATGATATGTCCATTGGTGTGAGTGGGGTACTAAAGTCCCCCAATAATATTCTGTTATTGCTGATTTCCCCTTTAATAGTTGTTACATTTGCCTTATGTGTTGAGTTGCTCCTACACTGGTTGCATATATATTTATAGTTTTTTATATCTCCTTGGATTGATCCCTTGATCATTATGTAATATCCTTCATTGTCTCTTGTAACAGTCTCTATTTTAAACTCTATTTTATCTGACATGAATATAACTACTCCAGCTTTCTTTTGATTTCCATTTGAATGGAATATCTTTTTCCAAGTCCTAACTTTCAATCCGTATATGTCCCTAGGTCTGAGGTTGGTTTCTTTTAGACAGAATATATAAGGGTCTTGTTTTTGTGTCCATTCACACAATTTGTCTCTTTCTTTTGGTTGGAGAATTTAGTTCACTAACATTTTAAAGTAATTCTTGATATGTATGATCCTATTATCATTTATTTTATTTTTCTTTGTTTTTGTAGGCCTTTTCTTTCTTTTGTATGTCCTATCTAGAGAAGTTCCTTTGCCATTTGTTTTAAAACTGGTTTGGTGGTGCTGAATTCTCTTAACTTTTGCTTACCTGTAAAGTTTTTTATTTCTCCTTTGAATCTGGGTAATGATCCTTATTGGATAGAGGAAAAAAAGAGAAATATAGAGAGAGACTGGTAGTAAGAATGTCCTTGTGATTCCTTTCTTTTCCTCTTCACACAGTGTGCTCCAGTCAATCTGTCTATTCAGAACGTCCTCCAATATTTTTAGGAAGGTCTCTGGAACTGTTGTGGGCAATGTGGGTTCAGCTCAGACTCACATCTTGCCTGACACCAGTTTGTACTTTTTTCCCAAAGTCCACAGTTGCACCTAAATTCCATGATCTCAGGCTAATTGCAGCAATTTAATCAGTTGCACCTGTAATCGAAGGAGCACTTTCCCCTTCTCTCCATTATTCATGCAGCCCCTGGTGCTACACTTTGGCTTTCAGCTTGGCTTTGCTTGTCAACCACCCTCTGTTGTCTGTTCTCGGTGCAGACATGAGGAAGAGGATGTAGCAGCTTTTAGGGCTCACTTAATCAGTTGGGCTGAGGAGAGGGAAAGATATGGCAGACTCAGCTGGGATATATGGGGAGTGTCTGCTCCAGCTGAGACCTACTGTAAGTTGCTACAGACCAAGATGGTTCATGTGCCTTCCCCCAGGGAGTTGGCCCCTGGTTGTAGGTCTCTTGGCAGAGCTAAGCTGAGCTGACTCCCAGGAAGATGTGGGCAGTGGACCATACCCACTCATAGCTTGGTTGCTGCTGAGAGCCCTTAAGTCAAGACCATAGTGGCCTCCTGTCTTTTGCCTGTGGGACTGGTGCCATCTTTCTTACATCTGGAGTTGCAGACCACAGGTGGCTCGTCCCCCTACAGGCTTCGTGAATGCAGAGTCCTATGTTCTGTGTGCTTACTGTGTCAGAATATTCCTGTGGCAATGATCTTTTGCCTCTCTAACAGGCCCAGACTTTTCCCTGGACTCCTTCAGGTATGTCATACTAACCCCCTCAGAGTATCATTGCAGCAATCAACCCCAGTCCTCTTCCTGATGTCTGACCCCCAAAGCGTGAGCCTGAGCTTCAAGCCACCACTTGCTGCAAGTGGTTTCATGGCTGGAAAGTGCCATTCACAAATTATCTGTCATGAATTCTCTCCAGTTTGCCTTTAGAGCACCTGTCGCTATGCTTTCCTCTGAGATTCCCAAGCTCCCCTGACCCCATCTGTGAGCAGGTTTCCAAGTATGTAGAAAATTTTCCTGCTTCACGACCACCTTCTGAGGGCTCAGGTCTCCTTCCTGAAATCTGCTGTCCTTTTTTTTTTTTTTTTAATATTTATCTTTTGCCCTACCTAATTCTGAGGAGACTGGCTTGACTTCTTGGAAGTCTGAGATCCTCTGCCATCATTCAGAAGTTGTTCTGTAGGAGTTGTTCTACATGCAGATAAATTTTTGTTATACGTTTGTGGGGTGGAAGGTGATCTCCCCATCTTACTTCTCTGCCAACTTGAAAGTCTCCAAAATTTTAATATACCATGTAAACCTCAACTCATACTAATGTTTACAAAATAGGTCCATTTTTTAGTTCTCTGTTAAATGAGTTAGGTGGATTTCCATATAAATTGATTTTATGCATATCTAAGTTAGCTGCCAACACAAATTCTTTTCCCAGGCAAGGCATTCACATGTATAGAATAAAATAGGCAGCTTTATTCCTAAGAAGTGCAGTGACAGACTTATTTGACTTAGGTTCTCAGGGTCTTCCCTACCAATACCCTGTCCTTAAAAATAAAATAAAAATGGATACTCTGTTCACAAACTGCAGGAAACATACCCCTTTTTACGCCATACCATGCACACCGCACACATTAATGTCTCCAGTAAAATAACCCAATATATCCAATTGGAATTTTGCAAAGCAGTGCCTTTTGACGTCAAATCCTGAAGTACTTCTTGTTTCAAAATAACAAAGTATCTCTGCAATGCTGCTGCTACAGTGAACCTATTCCTTATAGTACTACTACCTTGACCAGATACCTTGTATTGCTATATCTTGCAAGTTTCATTGGGCAGAGAGGCCTGATCCACCAATATCACTAGCAGTCCTCCTGGAGAATGTTCTGTGGACTTTCTGCTGAATGTCCAAAGACTACAGCTACTCATCTTCATCACAGTGTCTCACCTGTGTATTTCTACTTAACCTTCCCTTAAGAGCAATTAGAAGTTTGTGTAACCTATAAGTTTGCTTATAGAGGAACCTACTCAAAATGATGAGTGAAGTGGACACAGGCAATCTGCCCCAAAAGAATTCAGAATGGTGATCACAAAGGTGAACAAAAAATTCAGGAGAAGAATGGATGCAGAGAGAAAGCAGCTAAGTAGATTTTGACAATGAGTCAGAAAACATAGAACAACCAAAGATGGACAATACAACAAATGCAAAGGAAAATACACTAGAAGGAAACCATAGTACTTTAAATGGTATAGAGGAACCAACCAGTGAGGTGGAATAGAATAGCAGAAAATATTGATGCTGAATAGAGATATTTTAAAAAATGAAAAGAAAGGTAGTGTTTTTAAGAGACCTCTGGGAAAACATCAAGGGCACTAATATTTGCATTAGGGGGGTTTCAGAAGGAGAAGAGAGACACAAATGGGTTGAAAACATAACTGAAGACATAGCGGAAAAATTCCCTAACATGGGAAAACAAAACAAAAACAGATATAAGTCCAAGAAGCACTGAGAGTGCCAAATAGGATTAACCTAAAGAGGAAATCAACAAGAAGCCCTGTAGTTAAAATGGAAAAAAAAAAAGATAAAGAATAAATATTAAAAGCAGCAAGAGGAAAGAAACACTACATATGCAGGTACTTTCATATGGCTTTCAGATGACTTTTCAGCAGAAAATCTACAGGCCAAAAGTACGTGGCAAAATATATTTAAAGTAATGGAAGAAGAAAATGTATAAATAAAAACACTCTATGTGTCAAGGATCTCATTTGGATTTGTTGGAAAGGTAAAACGCCTCCCAGATAAACAAAAGCTGAAAGAGATGAGCACCATCAAGTCATCATTAAAAGAAGTGTTAAATGCACTGTTTTTGTTCAGTTACTCAGTCATATCCAACTCTTTGCAACTCCGTGGACTATAGCACGCCAGCCTTCCCTGTCCATCAACTCCCAGAACTTGAGCAAACTCATGTCAATGGAATTGATGATGCCATCCAACCATCTCATCCACTGTCATCCTCTTCTCTTTCTGCCTTCAATATTTATCCCCTTCTCTTTCTGCCTTCAATATTCCCCAGCATCAGGGTCTTTTCTAATGAGTCAGCTCCTCTCACCAAGTGGTCAAAGTATTAGAGCTTCAGCTTCAGCATCAGTCCTTCCAATGAATATTCAAGATTGATTTCCTTTAGGATGGACTGGTTGGATCTCCTTGCTGTCAAGGGACTCTCAAGAGTCTTCTCCAATACCACAGTTCAAAAGCATCAAATCTTCACCACTCAACCTTCATTATGGTTCAAATCTCACATTCATACATGACTAATGGAAAAACCATAGCTTTGACTAGATGGACTTTGTTGGCAAAGTAATGTCTCTGCTTTTTAATATGCTATCTAGATTGGTACTGGGACAAAAGAGAAATATAGACAAATGGAACAAGATAGGAAGCCCAGAGATAAACCCATGCACCTATGGGCACCTTAATTTTGACAAAGGAGGGAAGAATATACAATGGGGCAAAGATAGTCTCTTCAATAAGATGTGCTGGGAAAACTGGACAGATACATGTAAAATAATGAAATTAGAACACTTCCTAACACCATACACAAAGATAAACTCAAAATGGACTAAAGAGCTAAATGTAAGATGAGATACTATAAAACTCTTAGAAGAAAACATAAGCAGAACAGTCTATGACATAAATCACACCAGGATCCTCTATCTACCTCCTAAAGTAATGGAAATAAGAACAAAAGTAAACAAGTTGGGCTTAATTAAACTTAAAAGCTTTTGCACAGCAAAGGAAACTATAAACAAGGTGAAAGAACAACCCACTGAATGGGAGAAAATAATAGCAATTGAAACAACTGACAAAGGATTTATTTCCAAAATACACAAACAGCCCATATAACTCAATATCAGAAATACAAACAACCCAATCAAAAAGGGGGCAAAAGCCCTAAACAGACATTTCTCCCAAGAAGGCATACAGATGGCTAATAAACAACTAAAAAGAAGCTGAACATCTCTAAATGTTGGCAGAATTCACCTGTGAAGCCATCTCTCCTGTACTTCTGTTTTGGGGGCATTTTTATAATTGCTGATTTGATTTCATTACTAGCCATTGTTATGTTCATATTTTCTATTGCTCACTGGCCCATTATTTAGAGACTGTACTTCTCTGTGAATACAACATTTAGAGAAGAGATAAAACCTAGTTTTCTCAAATGATTAAAAAAAAAAAACTACAGAGGAAACAATGCCTCCAAAGTCTTTCTATGAGGCCAGCATTACCCTGATATTGACAGCTTATGGGTATGGTGAATAGTGCCACCAGATTAGTGGTCTCTGAAGGAGAAGATTTAACTCCAGAACCAAAGACAGTCTCAGTCATTCAGAGATTTGTGTAGATTTTTATTTAAAGTGAAAGTGACAGNCCCAGAACTTGAGCAAACTCATGTCAATGGAATTGATGATGCCATCCAACCATCTCATCCACTGTCATCCTCTTCTCTTTCTGCCTTCAATATTTATCCCCTTCTCTTTCTGCCTTCAATATTCCCCAGCATCAGGGTCTTTTCTAATGAGTCAGCTCCTCTCACCAAGTGGTCAAAGTATTAGAGCTTCAGCTTCAGCATCAGTCCTTCCAATGAATATTCAAGATTGATTTCCTTTAGGATGGACTGGTTGGATCTCCTTGCTGTCAAGGGACTCTCAAGAGTCTTCTCCAATACCACAGTTCAAAAGCATCAAATCTTCACCACTCAACCTTCATTATGGTTCAAATCTCACATTCATACATGACTAATGGAAAAACCATAGCTTTGACTAGATGGACTTTGTTGGCAAAGTAATGTCTCTGCTTTTTAATATGCTATCTAGATTGGTACTGGGACAAAAGAGAAATATAGACAAATGGAACAAGATAGGAAGCCCAGAGATAAACCCATGCACCTATGGGCACCTTAATTTTGACAAAGGAGGGAAGAATATACAATGGGGCAAAGATAGTCTCTTCAATAAGGGGTGCTGGGAAAACTGGACAGATACATGTAAAATAATGAAATTAGAACACTTCCTAACACCATACACAAAGATAAACTCAAAATGGACTAAAGAGCTAAATGTAAGATGAGATACTATAAAACTCTTAGAAGAAAACATAAGCAGAACAGTCTATGACATAAATCACACCAGGATCCTCTATCTACCTCCTAAAGTAATGGAAATAAGAACAAAAGTAAACAAGTTGGGCTTAATTAAACTTAAAAGCTTTTGCACAGCAAAGGAAACTATAAACAAGGTGAAAGAACAACCCACTGAATGGGAGAAAATAATAGCAATTGAAACAACTGACAAAGGATTTATTTCCAAAATACACAAACAGCCCATATAACTCAATATCAGAAATACAAACAACCCAATCAAAAAGGGGGCAAAAGCCCTAAACAGACATTTCTCCCAAGAAGGCATACAGATGGCTAATAAACAACTAAAAAGAAGCTGAACATCTCTAAATGTTGGCAGAATTCACCTGTGAAGCCATCTCTCCTGTACTTCTGTTTTGGGGGCATTTTTATAATTGCTGATTTGATTTCATTACTAGCCATTGTTATGTTCATATTTTCTATTGCTCACTGGCCCATTATTTAGAGACTGTACTTCTCTGTGAATACAACATTTAGAGAAGAGATAAAACCTAGTTTTCTCAAATGATTAAAAAAAAAAAACTACAGAGGAAACAATGCCTCCAAAGTCTTTCTATGAGGCCAGCATTACCCTGATATTGACAGCTTATGGGTATGGTGAATAGTGCCACCAGATTAGTGGTCTCTGAAGGAGAAGATTTAACTCCAGAACCAAAGACAGTCTCAGTCATTCAGAGATTTGTGTAGATTTTTATTTAAAGTGAAAGTGACAGAAAAAGCTTCTGATATAGACATCAGAAGGGAGCAAGAGAGTATCTGCATTGCTAATTTGGGTAGGGCAGTATATACTCTGCTGCTAGCTGCTGAAAATAGATAAAAAGAATATATCAAGTTTGTAAGAGTTCCACTAGACCCTTTCCCAAGGCATACATCCTGAGATAACTTTGACACAAGATTAGCCAGGGAGAATGTATTCTGGGCAATGTTTCAGGGCAAGATATACTGTTGCTATGTAATCAGGGGTACAAGTCTTAAGAAACAGGTTTCAAGGCAAGATTTGTTACAATTATAATTATTAACATAAGTCTAAGAAAAGCATTTTCATGAGTAAGACCTTGTGCTGTGTGATCATTAGCTCCTAAAGAAAAGCCAGTTCTCAAGCAAGATACAATGTTGCACATGGTTTAAGGAAAGCATGAGTGAGAATATTCACCTCCTCCTTAAAGGGCCCTAAGTTTTAACTCTCTCAATATCAAAACCAAAGACATAAAAACAGAAAGGGAATCAGAGGTAAATATCACTTATTAACATATATGCAACTATCCTCAAGAAATATTAGTAATCCAAATCCAACAATATGTCAAATCAATTGTTCACCCATGTCAACTGGTGTTTATTCCAGGGATGCATACATTTTTCAATATTGACAAGTCAATGTGATATACCATATTCAGTTCAGTTCAGTCACTCAGTCGTGTCCAACTCTTTGCGACCCCATGTATCACAGCACGACAGGCCTCCCTGTTCATCACCATCACCCAGAGTTCACTCAGACTCACATCCATGGAGTCCGTGATGCCATCCAGCCATCTCATCCTCGGTCGTCCCCTTCTCCTCCTGCCTCCAATCCCTCCCAGCATCAGAGTCTTTTCCAGTGAGTCAACTCTTCTCATGAGGTGGCCAAAGTACTGGAGTTTCAGCTTTAGCATCATTCCTTCCAAAGAAATCCCAGGGTTGATCTCCTTCAGAATGGACCGGTTGGATCTCCTTTATATACCATATTAACACACTGAATAATAAAAACCTTGTGATTGTTTCAGTATGTGTTCAGTCACTCTGTCATGTTTGACTTTGTGTGACCCCATGGACTGTAGTCCACTAGGGTCTTCTGTCCATGGAGTTTTCCAGGCAAGAATACTGGAGTCGGTTGCCATTTTCTACTTCAGAGGATCTTCCTGACCCAGGGATCAAACCCAGTCTTCATCACCTGCATTGGCAGAAAGGTTCTTTTGACAAAATTCAACACCCTTCCATTTACATTAAAAATTCCAGAAAGTGAACACAGAGAGAACATACCTGAATGTAGTAATGGTCATATACTGTCTCTTATACACATCTCAGAATGGATGTGNTGCATTGGCAGAAAGGTTCTTTTGACAAAATTCAACACCCTTCCATTTACATTAAAAATTCCAGAAAGTGAACACAGAGAGAACATACCTGAATGTAGTAATGGTCATAGATGACAATGCTGCAGTTAATATCATACTCAGTATTAAACAATCAGCCTTCCCATTAAATTCAGGAACATAACAGGGATGCCTATTCTTACCGCTTCTATTTAACATAGTATTGGAATCTGATGAGAAAAGGAAACAAAAGTTATATAAACTGGAAAGGAAGAAGCAAAATTGTCACTATTTGCAGATGACATGATACTCTATATAAATAACCCTAAAGCTATCACACAAAAACTGATATGTGAATTCAGCAGTATAGCAGGATACAAGGTTTATATACAGAAGTCTGTCGGATTTCATCAGAAAGAGAAAATGGAGAAAAAAATTCCATTTAAAATGGCATCAAAAATAATAAAATACCTAGAAATAAACTTAATCAAAGAGATGAAAGACCCATCTGCTGAAAACTATAGAACACTGATAAAGGAAACTGAAGGTGATTCAATGAAATAAAAAGCTATGCCATGTTCCTGGATCTGAAAAATTAATATTAAAATGGACATACTTCTCAAATAAATCTACATTTTTAACACTATCCCCTATCAGAATTCCAATGACATTTTTCACAGAGCTAAAATGAACAGTTCTAAAATTTATATGGAACCACAAAGATGCAGAATTGCTAAAGCTATCTTGAGGAAAAGGGCCAAAGCTGGCGGCATAATCTTCCCAGACTTCAGACTATAACAGAAAGCTACAGTAAAAGTAACGTGAAACTGGCACAAAAACATTCATGTAGATAATTGGAACAGAACGGAGAGACCAGTAATAAATTCATTCACTGATGATCAATTAATCTATAATGAAAGAGGCTATAATATACATAGAAAAAAGCCAGTCTTTTCAAAAAGTGGTATGTGAAAACTGTACTTTACATATACATCAACAAAAAGATAACACTTCCTCACACCATTATACAAAAATAAAATCAAAATGGTTTAAAAATCAAAATATAAGACATGACACCATACAATTCCTAAAAGAGAATATAGACAAAACATTCTCTGACATTCTTCATAGCAATATCAGTCTCCAAAGGCAAAAGGAATTAAAGCAAAAAATAACAAATGGGGCATAATCAAAATTAAAAAAAACTTTTGTACAGCTAAAGAAACCATCAAAAAAACAAAAAGATAACAGAGAAAATACACAAGTGGTTAATATGCAAAATATATAGAGAGTTTTTTTTGTCACTCAGTACCAAAATAACATACATCCAAATTTTAAAAAAATTAATAGAACCTAAGTAGACATTTTTTCCAAAGAATATATACAGATGTGCTATAAGCCCATGGAAAGATGTTCAATTTCACTACCTCTTAGAGAAATGCAAATCAAAACCCACAATATCAGCTCAAAACAGTCAGAAAGGCTATGATCAAAGTATCTACATATTAATGTTGGAAAGGGTATGGAGAAAATAGAT
>SJYW01045564.1:33974-45208 GCA_006410735.1 Raphicerus campestris | reverse complement strand
TATGGAATATATATATATATATATATATATATATATATATAATGGAATATTATAAAATAATGTAATAGTCCATTTGCAGAAACATAAATGAACCTAGAGAATATTACACTTAGTTAAGTATGTCATACAGAAAGACTATTTCACTTACATGTGGAATCTAAGAACAATACAAATAAATCTATATACAAAAGAGCAAGAAGCTCTTAGATAGAAAAAATACTTTGGTTACCAAAAGGGTGAACAAGGGAGAGGAATAAATTAGGAGTAAGAGATTAACACAAATTACTATATATTCAATATATAAGCAATAAACAATTACTGAATAGTTTATGATAACACATGCTGCTGCTGCTAAGTCTCTTCAGTTGTGTCCAACTCTGTGCGACCCCATANCTATGAGGCCAGCATTACCCTGATATTGACAGCTTATGGGTATGGTGAATAGTGCCACCAGATTAGTGGTCTCTGAAGGAGAAGATTTAACTCCAGAACCAAAGACAGTCTCAGTCATTCAGAGATTTGTGTAGATTTTTATTTAAAGTGAAAGTGACAGAAAAAGCTTCTGATATAGACATCAGAAGGGAGCAAGAGAGTATCTGCATTGCTAATTTGGGTAGGGCAGTATATACTCTGCTGCTAGCTGCTGAAAATAGATAAAAAGAATATATCAAGTTTGTAAGAGTTCCACTAGACCCTTTCCCAAGGCATACATCCTGAGATAACTTTGACACAAGATTAGCCAGGGAGAATGTATTCTGGGCAATGTTTCAGGGCAAGATATACTGTTGCTATGTAATCAGGGGTACAAGTCTTAAGAAACAGGTTTCAAGGCAAGATTTGTTACAATTATAATTATTAACATAAGTCTAAGAAAAGCATTTTCATGAGTAAGACCTTGTGCTGTGTGATCATTAGCTCCTAAAGAAAAGCCAGTTCTCAAGCAAGATACAATGTTGCACATGGTTTAAGGAAAGCATGAGTGAGAATATTCACCTCCTCCTTAAAGGGCCCTAAGTTTTAACTCTCTCAATATCAAAACCAAAGACATAAAAACAGAAAGGGAATCAGAGGTAAATATCACTTATTAACATATATGCAACTATCCTCAAGAAATATTAGTAATCCAAATCCAACAATATGTCAAATCAATTGTTCACCCATGTC
The DNA here is from genome assembly GCA_006410735.1 of Raphicerus campestris. NCBI lineage: Eukaryota > Metazoa > Chordata > Mammalia > Artiodactyla > Bovidae > Raphicerus > Raphicerus campestris. Next base: position 44,044 of record SJYW01045564.1, on the reverse strand, counting down.
AACTGGTGTTTATTCCAGGGATGCATACATTTTTCAATATTGACAAGTCAATGTGATATACCATATTCAGTTCAGTTCAGTCACTCAGTCGTGTCCAACTCTTTGCGACCCCATGTATCACAGCACGACAGGCCTCCCTGTTCATCACCATCACCCAGAGTTCACTCAGACTCACATCCATGGAGTCCGTGATGCCATCCAGCCATCTCATCCTCGGTCGTCCCCTTCTCCTCCTGCCTCCAATCCCTCCCAGCATCAGAGTCTTTTCCAGTGAGTCAACTCTTCTCATGAGGTGGCCAAAGTACTGGAGTTTCAGCTTTAGCATCATTCCTTCCAAAGAAATCCCAGGGTTGATCTCCTTCAGAATGGACCGGTTGGATCTCCTTTATATACCATATTAACACACTGAATAATAAAAACCTTGTGATTGTTTCAGTATGTGTTCAGTCACTCTGTCATGTTTGACTTTGTGTGACCCCATGGACTGTAGTCCACTAGGGTCTTCTGTCCATGGAGTTTTCCAGGCAAGAATACTGGAGTCGGTTGCCATTTTCTACTTCAGAGGATCTTCCTGACCCAGGGATCAAACCCAGTCTTCATCACCTGCATTGGCAGAAAGGTTCTTTTGACAAAATTCAACACCCTTCCATTTACATTAAAAATTCCAGAAAGTGAACACAGAGAGAACATACCTGAATGTAGTAATGGTCATAGATGACAATGCTGCAGTTAATATCATACTCAGTATTAAACAATCAGCCTTCCCATTAAATTCAGGAACATAACAGGGATGCCTATTCTTACCGCTTCTATTTAACATAGTATTGGAATCTGATGAGAAAAGGAAACAAAAGTTATATAAACTGGAAAGGAAGAAGCAAAATTGTCACTATTTGCAGATGACATGATACTCTATATAAATAACCCTAAAGCTATCACACAAAAACTGATATGTGAATTCAGCAGTATAGCAGGATACAAGGTTTATATACAGAAGTCTGTCGGATTTCATCAGAAAGAGAAAATGGAGAAAAAAATTCCATTTAAAATGGCATCAAAAATAATAAAATACCTAGAAATAAACTTAATCAAAGAGATGAAAGACCCATCTGCTGAAAACTATAGAACACTGATAAAGGAAACTGAAGGTGATTCAATGAAATAAAAAGCTATGCCATGTTCCTGGATCTGAAAAATTAATATTAAAATGGACATACTTCTCAAATAAATCTACATTTTTAACACTATCCCCTATCAGAATTCCAATGACATTTTTCACAGAGCTAAAATGAACAGTTCTAAAATTTATATGGAACCACAAAGATGCAGAATTGCTAAAGCTATCTTGAGGAAAAGGGCCAAAGCTGGCGGCATAATCTTCCCAGACTTCAGACTATAACAGAAAGCTACAGTAAAAGTAACGTGAAACTGGCACAAAAACATTCATGTAGATAATTGGAACAGAACGGAGAGACCAGTAATAAATTCATTCACTGATGATCAATTAATCTATAATGAAAGAGGCTATAATATACATAGAAAAAAGCCAGTCTTTTCAAAAAGTGGTATGTGAAAACTGTACTTTACATATACATCAACAAAAAGATAACACTTCCTCACACCATTATACAAAAATAAAATCAAAATGGTTTAAAAATCAAAATATAAGACATGACACCATACAATTCCTAAAAGAGAATATAGACAAAACATTCTCTGACATTCTTCATAGCAATATCAGTCTCCAAAGGCAAAAGGAATTAAAGCAAAAAATAACAAATGGGGCATAATCAAAATTAAAAAAAACTTTTGTACAGCTAAAGAAACCATCAAAAAAACAAAAAGATAACAGAGAAAATACACAAGTGGTTAATATGCAAAATATATAGAGAGTTTTTTTTGTCACTCAGTACCAAAATAACATACATCCAAATTTTAAAAAAATTAATAGAACCTAAGTAGNGTGGTTCTTAAAGTCAAAAATAGAATTGTATAATCCAGCAATTTCACTTTTAGGTATACACACAAAATATTTGAAAACAAGTATTCTAATATTTTACATGAGTATTCATAGCAGTATTATTCACAATGGCCCAAAAGTGAAAACAATCCAAATTTCCACCAATGGATGAGTGAAAAAACAAAGTGTTATACTGATATATCTATAGAATGTAGTTATTCAGCTATAAAATGAAATAATGATACATGCTACAACATGGATGAACGTTGAAAACATTATGCTGAAAAAATCCAGACACAAAAGGCCACATTGTAAATGACTCCATTCATGTGAAATATTCAATATAAGCAATTCCTCAGAGACAGAAAGTAGATTTATGTTTTCCAGTGGCTGGGGACACAGAGGAAGGGAGAGTGGCTGCTTAATGATTATGGTGTTTCTCTTTGGGGTTATGCAAAACGTCTGGAACGAGACAGTGGTGCTAGTTGCACAACATTGTGATTGTACTTAATGTTACTGATTAAGATGGTTAGAATGGGAAATTTTATGTCATATGTATTTTACATAAAAAATTAAGTACAATAGAACACTTTCTTTTTCTGCAATTCATGGTCATATCTCCCTTACTCTTTTCTTCTTAAGAGTCAGAGAATGCTAGGGCTCACTCAAATTTTCTAAGTTTCTAGCCTCTAGTCTGTACTTGCAGTTTGCCCAACTCACAGAAATTAATCTGCTTTTAATGTCCTGTGCAAATCCTGAACAAAGGCATATAATTTTTTTCTGGTACAACGACTCTTTGCTTCCTACAATTTCAGGAATCCTGATTGTTTTTCATGGATCTTACTCTACCTTTTTTTCCTATCATCATTTTTTTGGACATCATAGTATTTGCATGGTTTCTGTTATCCAGTCCCCTGCTAGTCCCTTTAACTGCTGTTCATTCAGCTTGTGAGACTGTTCTCCCAGTTTAACTGTCTGGCTGTTTACCCACTTATGACAGGCATTTTAGACTATATTAAACCTTATATGGGGGCTTCCCAGGTGGCTCAGTGGTAAATAATCCACCTGCCAATGCAGGAAACACAGGAGATGTGGGTTTGATTCAGGAATGAGAAGATCCCCTACAGAAGGAAATGACAGTCCACACTAGTATTCTTGCCTGAAAAATCCCATGGATGGAGGAGTTTTGTGGGCTACAGTCCATGGGGTCACAAATAGTCGGACATGACTAAGATGCATGCATACAAGCCTTATCTGTTGAATGTCCAATAAATAATAGGCCCCAAAGCTAACTGAGAATCACACACACCAGAGGAGCAGTGACAGAAATCAACACTGGAGACCAGAAGGAGATACCCTCAGTTCAGTTCAGTTCAGTTGCTCAGTCGTGTCTGACTCTTTGGGACCCCATGACTCACAGCACACCAGGCCTCCCTGTCCATCACCAACTCCCGGAGTTCACTCAGACTTGCATCCATCGAGTCAGTGATGCCATCCAGCCATCTCATCCTAGGTCGTCCCCTTCTTCTGCCCCCAATCCTTCCCAGCATTAAAGTCTTTTTCAATGAGTCAACTCTTCGCATGAAGTGGCCAAAGTACTGGAGTTTCAGCTTTAGCATACCTTGCTTCTATCACCAGTCACATCCACAGCTGGGTAGTTTTTGCTTTGGCTCCATCCGTTCATTCTTTCTGGAGTTATTTCTCCACTGACCTCTAGTAGCATATTGGGCACCTACTGACCTGGGGAGTACCTCTTTCTGTATCCTATCGTTTTGCCTTTTCATACTGTTCATGGGGTTCTCAAGGCAAGAATACTGAAGTGCTTTATCATTTCCTTCTCCAGTGGACCACATTCTGTCAGACCTCTCCACCATGACCCGCACATCTTGGGTTGCCCCGCGGGCATGGCTTAGTTTCATTGAGTTAGACAAGGCTGTGGTCCTAGTGTGATTAGATTGACTAGATTTCTGTGAGTATGGGTTCAGTGTGTCTGCCCTCTGATGCCCTCTTGCAACACCTTACCCTAGAGGAGTGATTAATCTCTTGGGCTCCAGAATCAGACTCCCTAAATTTGAATCTGGATTCTGGACTTACCTGCTGTATGACATACACAGGCAAATTTCTTAACCTTTCTGTACTGTGGCTTTCTTGAGTATAAAAGGTGGGTGAGAACAACAAATAGTATCCACTTTCCAAAACAGTTGGAAGATTAACACACTGGAGTACATGGTAAACGTTAGCTATTTCTTTTTTTTTTTTTTTTTTTTGTTTTCTGTTTCTCTCTTCCTCAAGGCAATTGGGGGCTTCCCCAGTGACTCAGCTGTAAAAAATCTGTTATAACACAAGATTCACAGGAGATGTGGGTTCGATTCCTGGGTCAAGAAGATTCCCCTGGAGGAGGGCATGGCAACCCACTCCAGGGTTCTTGCCTGGAGAATCCCATGGGCAGAGGAGGCTGGCGGGCTATGGTGTGCAGCATCACAAAGAGTCAGATACGACTGAAGTGACTGAGCACAGCACAACAAGGAAAGTGAATCTCAACTTTGGTTGTACATTAGAATAATATGAAGTAATTTAAAAAATCAGGACACACCTCAGACCAAAAAAAAAATCTGAATCCTGGGCTTGTACCTCGTCATCAAAATTTTTAAATTAAGAGATTAGGTAGGGATTCAGAAAGTTAAAAAATTAGTTGAGGGTAAAGGAAAGACAGGAAAAAATACTTTGTATGTGTTCACAGTATTTCATATTGCAAGCAATGAAACAATGAATATGACGATCCCTGTTTCATGCAAGGAAATTCAGACTAGACCAATCAACTTGACATATAGACACAGTCAGTGGAAGTGGGGCTGAATTTAACAGCAACATGTATGAATTATACTTAGGGGTTTACTTGATTAAATTTAATGTAAATCAATAGTGTAATTTTGCTACCAAAAAGGTGAATGTGATCTTGAGTAACTTCAATAAAACTAGTGGAAGTTTCACCCTGTTTGTCAACCACACCTGAAATATTGTGTTTTGTTCTTTAAGATGTCACACTAAGGAAAAACAGAGTAACACAAATAGGATAGAAATACATTTGAAACCACAGCATTAGGAGCAACAGTGAAAGGAAATGTATTCTGCCAAGACTGCAAAGCAGAAATTTTAGTATGTACATAATTAGTGACTTCAAAAATTAGGAGGTCTGCCAGACAAAGGAAAATAAATGAGATGTACTTTATACTACCTAAATAGTATAACTTGAATACACAGTAGAAAACTACAAAACTTACCTAAGTTTGACCCAAGGAAGATTTTCCCAATAATTAAAGCTGTTTTAAAACATAACAAATTCCAGGAGGTTATATTACCAAAAATGCCAGAGTAATATAACACCAATAAATAAAGTGGGGAAAAAACTGTCAGAATCAACTTTTCCAGGATTCTGGAAACTAGTCAAAAACTTATGATCTTAAGTTTTTGAAAGCTTAATGAAGATAAAAGTGCTTGCATTGTGGTAAGAAAGTCCTACAGCTTCAGAGTTGCAGTGTCTATGGAGTTAGCAGACTGCACTCATGGTGCAAGTTGCTAGTGCCAAAGGAAGTAATAAAGACATTTTCTCAAAGAATTGTGTTTGTTTTGGCCTGTCTGGTGGAAACCTGAAAAAACAGTAAAAGGGTTTGCCTTTGTTTCATCTCACTCTGAGCATTCCCAAGACTGAGGCATCTTCCCTAGCAGCATGTGTTCAAAACATTTAAAGGGAAAGCCAATGACCGTGCAAACTGAGATTAGGGCTAACAGTCAGAAGAAGCAATGAAACTATGAAGGATCTAAAAGGGAAGAGGTTTGGAAAGGAAATATATGGTGAAATAAAGGTTTTGAAAAGCTCCTCTGCTATACTGAGGAATCATGAAGCCATGCACATGACCACGGCTGGATGCATGTTCAGAAAAAGCCTGAGAAATCCCCATTTTTCAACTCTTGTTAACTTTCATGCTCTAGACATGCAGGAAGTGAAGCCTAAGGCAGAATTGTAAATAGACAGGGTAAATGTTGAAGGAATATCCCCAAAACAAATATCTAATCTACAAAGACTGAGAGAGTATTTCCCCCTTTTTCTTTATCTTTTCACTTTTCTTGTTTTGGCTCCAGCTATTTAAGGAAATTCTGTCAAAATACTAACTGACAACTAAGGCAATAAAATACAGACTTCAGTGTTCACATATGACTGAGAATATGAACTATATAGGAGAATTAAGAAAAAAATAAGAAAGCTAAGGACATGTCTAGGCAAAAGCAACACTGAGAAAAGTTCTGAAAATGACTTAATCTTTCACCCTATGCAGATTATTGAGCTCAGGGCAAGCTTAGCTAGACAGTGAAGGACCATCCAAGTAGAGTCAGTCTGCAAAAATTTGGGGAAAAAAAAGATTGTTTTATCTTTTACATTTTTAGTATTTTTTTTAATTTGGTTATGTGTTCCAGCTCCTGGCAAATCTGAAAATCTCTCAAAAGATTAACTGACTTAAAGGAAGTGCAACTTCATTGAGCACGTAGTAAAAGGAATAATTTTATAAGAGTGTTTGAAAAAGTCTCAAAACAAACTATTGTAGCCTTCAACAATCAAAAAATAAATAGAGGTTTGGAAAGGAAATATATGGTGAAATAAAGGTTTTGAAATTCATGGAAAAGAGGAGAATCTGATTTCTAAAGTTACCACATTATGAGTATTAAATGTCCAACTTCCACAAAATAACAAGTCTTATAAAAAAAAAAAAAAGAAAGAAAGAAAAACAGGAGAAGATGGCTCATTCAAAGGAAAAGAACAGGAAACATCCTTAAGGAAGGCTAGCTATTGGACTTACTAGATTAAAATTTTAAAATATCTTTCTTAAAAAGCCCAAAGAGCCATGAGAAAACAAAGACCTAAACAGATCAGAAAAATGACATATAGAAAAAGTAGAACTAGCAACAAAGTGATACAAATGATTTAAAAAAAAAAAACCAGCAGTTGTCAAGTTGAAAAGTACAATAACTGAAATAAAAATTTTACTAGAGAGGTTCAAGAGCAGATTTGATCAGGCAGAGGAAAGAATCAATGAATCAGCAGACAAGTCAATTAAATTTATCAAGTCTGAGGAGAAGAAAGAAAAAAANCAAGTTGAAAAGTACAATAACTGAAATAAAAATTTTACTAGAGAGGTTCAAGAGCAGATTTGATCAGGCAGAGGAAAGAATCAATGAATCAGCAGACAAGTCAATTAAATTTATCAAGTCTGAGGAGAAGAAAGAAAAAAAGGATGAAGAAAAGTGAACACAGCCAACAGACTATGTGGGACACCAAGAAAAATGGAAATATAACATTCAGTATGGGAATCTCAAAAAGGAGAAGAGAAAGAGAAAAGAGTACAAAAATTATTTCAAGAAATATTAGTTGAAAATACCCCAAATTTGATGAAATATATGACTACACAAATCCAAGGAGCTAAATTNTTTCTCTGGAAGGAATGGTGCTAAAGCTGAAACTTCAGTACTTTGGCCACCTTACGTAAAGAGTTGACTCATTGGAAAAGACTCTGATGCTGGGAGGGATTGGGGGCAGGAGGAGAAGGGGACGACCGAGGATGAGATGGCTGGATGGCATCACGGACTCGATGGACGTGAGTCTGAGTCTCTGAATCTTGGCAAATCCATTAAGTCTGGGAAGTATGCTCAGCAAATCAATAAAATGCACTGAAAACTGCAATGTCTACATCCAGCACTGGTCAACAGAAAGGGTCAAATTCTCCACAACAATGCCCGACTGCATGTTACACACATAATGCTTCAAAAGTTGAGTGATTTGGGCTATGAAATTTTGCCTCATCTGCCACATTCACTTGATCTCTCCTCAACCAACTACCACTTCTTCAATCATTTCAAAAACTTTTTGCAGGGAAAATATTTCCACAACTAGCAGGACACAGAAAATGTTTTCCAAGAGTTCATCAAATCCTGAAGCATGGATTTTTTTTTTGCTAGAGGAACAAACATTTCTCATTGGTAAAAATGGGTTGATTGTAATGGTTTCTATTTTTATTAATAAAGATGTGCTTGAGTCTAGTTATAATGATTTAAAATTCAGGGTCTACTACTTCTATTACTTTTGTACCAACCTAATAACTCTAAGTAAGTAAAACCAAAGAGACAAACATTGAACCATTAAAATCTAATTACTGAAAGACAAAGAGACAATTTGGAAAGCAGTAAGAAAAAAAGCATGTCATATACAAGTGTTCCTCCTACATTGCTGGGGAAAATGTAAATTGATACAGCCGTTATGGAGAATAATATAGAGTTTCCTTGAAAAACTAGGAATAAAATTACCATATGACACAACAATCCCAATACTGGGCATATACCTTGAGAAAACCACAATTCAGACACNTACATTGCTGGGGAAAATGTAAATTGATACAGCCGTTATGGAGAATAATATAGAGTTTCCTTGAAAAACTAGGAATAAAATTACCATATGACACAACAATCCCAATACTGGGCATATACCTTGAGAAAACCACAATTCAGACACACATATGTACCCCAATGTTCACTAAAGCACTATTTACAATAGTCAGGACACGGGAGCAACCTAGATGTCTATTGATTTATGAATGGATAAAGAAGATGTCATATGTATGTACAGTGGAATATTATCCAGCCATAAGAAGAATGAATTTAAAGTCATTTATAGTGAGGTGGATGATCCCACAGCCTGTTAAACAGAGTAAAGTAAATCAGAAAGAAAAACAAAACAAATATCATACATTAATGCATATATATGGAACCTAGAAAAACAGTGCTGATGAACCTATTTGCAGGGATACAATGGAGACATAGATCTATAAAATGAACTTGTGGACACAGCGGGGGAAGGAGATGGTAAGATAAATGGAGAAAGTAGCATTGACATATATACATTACCATATGTAAAACAGATAGTGTAAATCTGCTATATAATACAGGGAGCCTAGCCTGGTGCTCTATGATGACCTAGATGGGTGAGATTGCTCTCAAGGGGAGAATAGTGAGCAGACTTGAAGAGAAATCTTAGTTTCCTGCCCAGGAATTAAACCTGGGTACCCTGGATGAAAAGCAAAAGTCTTAGCCACTGGGTCACCAGGAGCTAGAGGCTAGAAGCAAAGTGGTCTTGGCTCTTGCCTTTGTTTGAAAGCAAGAATGCTTCAAAGAGGTAAAAACTGTAAAAGCAGGTACAAATTTTATTATTAGAGACACAGCACAGCTCTGGGGAAAGAAGACAAGAAAAGAGTTTTTTCAGCTCAGAAGCAGGGCAGAGATAAACACCCAGAGAGAAAGGGTATAGGCATTCTTTCTAATGAGGAGGAGAGCAGTAGGTCAGAAACTAGGCAGACACACACACCTGGAGAGGAGTGCAGGTGTCCTGAGTGAGGAGGGGCATGGTATGGAGGTGACATAAATCACTAATATCGGACAGTCCTCCTGGGTTTTTGTTTACTTTTGGCTAATTATCTTGTTTCTTTCTTCACACCTGACTGGTCCATGGATTCCCCCCAAGATGCATGTGCAATTTTTGCTATGATGGATCTCAGTGTGTAGAGGCCTATGGGTACATGTGGGGCCCCCTCCCTTTTTGACCTTCAAAAAATCTTGTGCATGTGCAGACAAGGAAGCTTCCTTGATCTCAGGAGTGGACACCTTATCTCCTTCCTTTAGCAGAGCCCAGTTTTTACCATTAGTTTTGTCCTTGGAGTATCTAGGTGACAACAAAGGCTCAGTTTTTTTAAAAAAAGGCTCAGTTTTATTCCATTTGACAATCACCAGGAATCTGGCTCAGTGGCCCACTGTTTCCTACCTCAGGAAGGGAATGAGGAGGGAGGCTCAAGAGGGAGGGGACATATGGAAACCTATGGATGGTTCCTGTTGACGTTTGGCAGAAACCAACACAATTGTAAATTGTAATTGTAAAGCAATTATCCTTCAATTAAAAATAAATAAATTTTAAGAATGGAATGGGACTTCCCTGGTGGTCTAGTGGTTAAGAATACACTTTCCAATGCAGGTGACATAGGTTCCATTCCTGGTTTGGGAAGATTCCATGTGC
>SJYW01045564.1:0-32274 GCA_006410735.1 Raphicerus campestris | reverse complement strand
AATAGTAACCACAGGGGAGTTGTGATGGTTATATTAATATCAGACAAAAAATTAAGTAAAAAACTGTCTCAAAAGTCTAAGTAGTATATAATATATTGATAAATGGATCAATTTACCAGAAAATATAAAAATTACAATTATATGTGCACCAAATATCAGAAACCCAAATCATGAGGCAAACACTAATTGAACTGAAAAGAAAAATAGAGAGGTATAAAATAATAGTTGGAGACTTCAATATTCCATTTATAATAATCGATAAGACAATCATGAAGACATTTCTTAAGGAAATAAAAGACTTGAACAACACCAGAAACCAAAAAGAGAGAAGACTCAAATTACTAAACATTAGGAAAAGACTAGAGATCTCTTCAAGAAAATTAGAGATACCAAGGGAACATTTCATGCAAAGATGGGCTCAAGAAAGGATAAAAATGGTATGGACTTAACAGAAGCAGAAGATATTAAGAAGAGGTGGCAAGGATACACAGAAGAATTATGCAAGAAAGAACTTCATGACCTAGATAACCATGATGCTGTGATCACTCACTTAGAGCCAGACATCTTGGAATGTGATGTCAAGTGGGCTTTAGGAAGCATCACTAGGAACAGAGCTAGTGGAGGTGATGGAATTCCAGCTCAGCTATGTCAAATCCTGAAAGATGATGCTATGAAAGTGCTGCACTCAATATGCTAGTAAATTTGGAAAACTCAGCAGTGGCCACAGGACTGGAAAAGGTGAGTTTTCATTCCATTCCTAAAGAAAGGCAATTCCAAAGAACGCTCAAACTACCACACAGTTGCGCTCAGCTATATCAAATCCTAAAAGATGATGCTGTGAAAGTGCTGCACTCAATATGCTAGTAAATTTGGAAAACTCAGCAGTGGCCACAGGACTGGAAAAGGTGAGTTTTCATTCCATTCCCAAAGAAACACAATTCCAAAGAATGCTCAACCTACCACACAGTTGCACTCATCTCACACGCTAACAAAGTAATGCTCAAGTTTCTCCAAGCCAGGCTTCAACAGTATGTGAATCGTGAACTTTCAGATGCTCGAGTTGGATTTACAAATGCAGAGGAACCAGAGATCAAACTTTCAACATTCACTGGATTATTGAAAAAGCAAGAGAGTTCCAGAAAAAACATATGTTTCTGCTTTATTGACTATGCCAAAGCCTTTGACTGTGTGGATCATAAAAAACTGTGGAAAATTCTGAAAGAGATGGGAATACCAGACCACCTGACCTGCCTCTTGATACTGCTTCTGTATGCAGTCCAAGAAGCAATAGTTAGAACTGGACATGGAACAACAGACTAGCTCCAAACAGGGAAAGGAGTACGCCAAGGCTGTATATTATCACTGTGCTTATTTAACTTATCTGCAGAGTACATCATGTGAAATGCTAGGCTGGATGAAGCACAAGTTGGAATCAAGATTGCCGAGAGAAATATCAATAACTTCAGATATGCAGATGACACCACACTTATGGCATAAAATGAAGAACTACAGAGCCTCTTGATGAAAGTTAAAGAGGAGAGTGAAAACACGGGTTTAAAACTTAACATTCAGAAAATTAACATCATGGCATCTAGCACCATATATTCATTGCAAATAGATGGGGAAACAATGGAAACAGAAAGAGACTTTATTTTGGGGAACTCTAAAATCATTGCAGATGGTGACTGCAGCACTTTGAAAGAAAAGTTATGACCAATCTAGATAGCATATTAAAAAGCAGAGACATTACTTTGCCAACAAAGGTCCATCTAGTCAAAGCTATGGGTTTTCCAGTAGTCATGTGTGGATGTGAGATTTGGACTATAAAGAAAGCTGAGAACCAAAGAGTGGATGCCTCTGAACTGTGGTGTTGGAGAAGATTCTTGAGAGTCCCTTGGACTGCAAGGTGATCCAGCCAGTCCATCCTAAAGGAAATCAGTCCTGAATATTCATTGGAAGGACTGATAATAAAGCTGAAACTCCTGTACTTTAGCCATCTGATGCAAAGAACTGACTCATTGGAAAAGACACTGATGCTGGGGAAGATTGAAGACAGGAGGAGAAGGGGACTACTGAGGATGAGGTGGCTGGATGGCATCACTGACTCGATGGACATGAATTTGAGTAAGTTCCAAGAGTTGGTGATAGATAGGGAAGCCTAGGATGCTACAGTCCATGGGGTCACAAAGAGTCAAACACAATTGAGTGACTGAACATAACAAGGGCATTACTGTAAATATTATTTAATTTTTTAAAAGCTTGTGAAAATACAATGAAAAAATTGTATACAAATATTTTAAATAACATAGATGAACGAATAAATTTCTTAAAACACAGAAACTACCACAATTGGCTCAAGAAAACAATTCTCAATGTAATTAAGCTGATAACAGGAAATTGAGTCATTAGTCAAAAACCTAGCAACAAAGAAAAACTGGGCACCACAGGGCTTCGCATTTGAAGTCTACACAAAATTTTAAAGAAAACTAACATCAATTCTTCTCAAAGTCTTTCAAAAAAAATCAGGAGGAAGGAACACTTCCTGACTCATTCTATGAAGCCAGTATTCCTCTGATAACAAAGTCAGATAAACACATCAGAAGAAAATTTCAGACAATAGTATTGAAACACGTATATTGCTATATGTAAACAGATGACAATGATCCTCCAATTAAAATAAATTAATTAATTTTAATACAAAATTAGACAGCAATATTCATATTGAAAGGCAGAGACATTACTTTGCCAACAAAGGTCCATCTACTCAAGGCTATGATTTTTCCAGTGGTCATGTATGTATGTGAAAGTTGGACTGTGAAGAAAGCTGAGTGCTGAAGATTTAATGCTTTTGAACTGTGGTGTTGGAGAAGACTCCTGAGAGTCCCTTGGACTGCAAGGGGATCCAACCAGTCCATTCTGAAGGATATCAGCCCTGGGTGTTCTTTGGAAGGAATGATGCTAAAGCTGAAACTCCAGTACTTTGGCCAACTCACGGAAAAGACCAATGAGTTGACTCATTGGAAAAGACTCTGATGCTGGGAGGGATTGGGGACAGGAGAAAAGGGGGACGACAGAGGATGAGATGGCTGGATGGCATCACCGACTTGATGGACCTGAGTTTGAGTGAACTTTGGGAGTTGGTGATGGACAGGGAGGCCTGGTGTGCTGTGATTCATGGGGTCCCAAAGAATCAGACACGACTGAGAGACTGAGCTGAACTGAACTGATGCTAAGAAAATGGGGAGGTTGATGTGAAACAAACACAATTATCTCACTTGCTGCAGAAAAACATATTTGACAAAATTTAACACTCTATCATAATAAAAGCATGCAACAAATGATGAATAGAAGGAAACATTTAACATGATAAAGGAATTATATAAAAACCCACAAGTAACCTCACAGTCAAAAACAAGATATTTATTCCTAATTCTTCACTTCCATTAAACACAGTATTGAAGTTCTAGCTGGATCAATTAGACAATAAAAGAAATAAAAGATATCCAAATTGGAAAGGAAGAAGTAAAACTATATTCACTTAAGACATGATCTTGAAAAGGGAAAATCACAAATATTTCCTAAAAAGATTAGTAGTGCTAATAAGTGAATTCAGAAAATGACACAAGATGTATACAGTAACAATGAAGAATCCAAAAATAAAATTAAGATACAACTTCTTTTAGAAACACAGACAAAATAATAAAATACTTGGGAATAAACTTAACCAAGGAAATAAAAGACTTGTGCACCTAAATATACAAAACATTGCTGAAAGAAATTAAAGAAAAACTATNAAGGATATCAAATAGTCAAAACAATTTTTTAGAAAAGCTAGAGATTTCAACACTTCTTAATTTTATAATTTACTACAAAACTACAGTAATCAAAACAGTGTCGTACGGGCACCAATCATTGTAGAAGAGAATAACGAACCACTTCAATATTCTTGCCTTGGGAACCCCATGAGCACAAGGAAAAAGCAAAAAGATGACAAGTGAAAAACAGGTAAGCCTGGCGTGCTGCAGTTTATGGGGCTGAGAAGATCTGGACACTACTGAGAGACTGACCAGAAACAACAACAACAACTGGCACCAAAGACTCATAAATAGACCAATAGACTACAGTAAAGTGACCACTGTTGGTGGGAATGCAAACTAGTACAGCCACTATGGAGAACAGTGTGGAGATTCCTTTAAAAACTGGAAATAGAACTGCCATATGACCCAGCAATCCCACTGCTGGGCATACATACCAAGGAAACCAGAATTGAAAGAGACACATGTACCCCAATGTTCATCACAATACTGTTTATAATAGCTAGGACATGGAAGCAACCTAGATGTCCATCTGCAGACAAATGGATAAGAAAGCTGTAGTACATACACATAATGGAATATTACTCAGCTATTAAAAAAGAATGCATTTGAATCAGTTCTAATGAGGTGGGTGAAACTGGAGCCTATTATATAAAATGAAGTAAGTCAGAAAGAAAAACACCAATACAGTATATTAATGCATATATATGGAATTTAGAAAGATGGTAATGATGACCCTATATGTGAGACAGCAGAAGAGACACAGATGTAAAGAAGAGACTTTTGGACTCTGTGAGAGAAGACGAGGGTGGGATGATTTGAGAGACTAGCATTGAAACATGTATATTACCATATGTGAAATAGATCACCAGTTCAGGTTTGATGCATGAGACAGGGTGTTCAGGGCCAGAGCACTTGGATGATCCTGATGGATGAGACTGGGAACACACGTACACCCATGGCTGATTCATGTCAATCTATGGCAAAAACCACTACAATACTGTAAAGTAATTAGCCTACAATTAAAATGAATATATTAATTTAACAAAGGAGACCAAAATTTAATCTCACACACTGGTCAAATAATTTCAACATAAGTTCCAAGACCATTTAATAGAGCAAGAATAGTCTTTTCAACAAATTGTGCAGGAAAAACTGAATAATTAAATTCAAGAAAAAAGAAAGAAAAATGAAGTTGGAACTTCGTCTGACATCATATTAATATTAAGAAATGAACTCAAATCATATCAATGACCTAAACAAAAGAGCTAAAAGTAAAACTCTTGGAAGAAAACATAGGGAAAAAACTTCATGACAATAGATTTGGCAATAATTTCTTGTACATAACAACAAAAACACAGACAAAAGAAGAAAAATATAAATAAACTGGAGCTCATTAAAATAAAAAAAAAATACTTTCAGGCTCTATTAACAGAGTGCAAAGGTAGCCTATGCAATGGGAGAAGATATCTTTAAATCATATCTGATAAGAATAATATCTAGACTATACAAAGAACATCTACAACTAAAGCAACAACAAAAGCAATGTGATTTAAAAAAACAGACAATAAAAAATGGACAAATGTGTGTATTCATTTACAAGTAAAATGGAACATCTCTGTCAACAATAAAAATAATAAGTTATTTACTCAAAGTCCCCCCCCAAAAGAAACAAAAAATGTATTGCAAAGCTACAGTAATCAAAACAGTGTGATACTGACATAAAGACAGACATATGAACCAAGGGAACAGAACTGATTTTTGACAAAAGTGTCAAGGTTATTCAATCAGGGAAGAATTATCTCTTAAATTAATAATGCTGACACAACAGTAAGTTTACATTATTGTTGCTATTCAGTTACTATGTCATGTCTCACTCTTTTGTGACCCCATGAACTATAGTCCACCAGGTTCCTCTGTCCATGGAATTTCCAAGGCAAGAATACTGAAGTGGGTTCCCATTTCCTTCTCTAGGGGATCTTCCCAATCCAAGTATCGAACCTATGTCTCCTTCATTGAAAGGTAGATTCTTTACCACTGAGCAACCAAGAAAGTCCATGGGCCTTTATAGTCATGACTGACTTAAATTGAGGCCCTTAAAAGTATGTCCTAATCCAATATAGCTAATGTCCTTATAAAAAGAGACCAGGACACATAAAAAGAACCAACAAGAATGTGAGCATACAAGGAAGTATACGGTGAGGACACAGTGAGGAGGTAGCCATCTGTACACTGAGGAAAGAGGTCTTAAGAAATCACACATCCTGACATCTTGATCTCAGACTTCAAGCCTTCAGAACTGTGCAAAAATAATTTTTTGTTCCTTAAACTACCTAGTCTGTAGTATTATTTTATTATGGCAGCACTAGCAAACTAATACAATCAAATATTTAATAATCTGTCTCTTATACACATCTAGATGTGTATAAGAGACAGNGAACTGTGCAAAAATAATTTTTTGTTCCTTAAACTACCTAGTCTGTAGTATTATTTTATTATGGCAGCACTAGCAAACTAATACAATCAAATATTTAATAATGGTCTCATATTCAGTGAATATACAAAGAACTCTTCCAAGTCAAAAACAAAAGAGACAATCAAATTTAAAAATAGGCAAAGGACTTCAATAGATGTTTCTGTGAAGAGGATATTGCTGTTGTTGTTCAGTTGCTCAGTTGTGTCTGACTCTTTGTGACTCCATGGACTGAAGCATGTCAGGCTTCTCTGTCCTTCATCATCTCTCAGAAATTGCTCAAACTCATGTCCACTGCGTTGGTGATGCCATCCAATCATCTCATCTTCTGTCATCGTCTTCTTCTGCCTTCAATCTTTCCCAACATCAGGGTCTTTTCCAGTGAATTTTCTCTTCATATCAGGTGGCCAAAGTATTGGAGCTTCAGCTTCAGCATCAGTCCTTCTGATGAATATTCATTATTGACTAGGATTGACTGGTTTGATCTTCTTGTAGTCCAAGGGACTCTCAAGAGTCTTTCCCAACACCACAGTTCCAAAGCATCAGTTCCTCAGCACTCAGCCGTCTTTATGGTCCAACTCTCACATCCATACATGACTACTGAAAACACCATAGTTTTGAATATATGGACCTCTGTTGGCAAAGTAATATCTGATTTTTAATACACTGTCTAGGTTTGCCAAAACACACATGAAAAAATGCTCAATATCATTAGTCATTACTGAAATGCAAATCACACCTACAATTAGATATCTTTCATATCCATTAGGACTGTTAAAAACAGAAACTATGAAAAATAGCAAATATTGGCAAGGATGTGGAGGGATTTGGACCCTTGACATTGCTATTGGGAAGGTAAATCGAAGCAGGCACTGTTGAATATTCCTCCCAACTTTTGGTAGCTTCCCAAAAGTTGAGTTAAGAATTCCCATATGACCCAGGAATTCCACTCTTACTTATATACCCAAGAGAATTTAAAGCAAGTGTTCAAATAAAAATGTGCACACAAATGTTCATAGCAGCACTATCACAATAGCTAAAAGGTTGAAACCATCCAAATTCCCATCATTACACTGATGCATATACAAAGAAAGTATTATACATCAGTATGATGGAATATTTAGCTATAAAAATGAATTCTTACTACAGTATGAATGAATCTTGAAATGTTAAGTGAAAAGAAGACAAACATAAAAAATCACATTTTATATGATTCCACTGATATGAAGAATTTCCCTGGTGGCTCATTGGTAAAAAATTCACCTGCTACTGCAGGAGACTCAGGTTTGATCTGTGGGTCAGAAAGATTCCCTGGAGGGGAAAATAACAACTCACTCCAGAATTCTTCCCTGGGAAATCCCATGGATAGCAGAGTCTGTCAAGCTACAGACAATGAGGTCACGAAAGAGTCAGACGTGACTTTAGAAATTAACCATAAAGTTGATATAAAACATCCCAAACAAGCAAATCCATAGAGACTGGACACAGACCAATAGCTTCCAGAGGTAGGAGGGGAGTGGGGAAGGGGGAGATACTGGTTAATGGATAGAGAATTTTCTTTTGGAGTGACAAGAATATTTTGGAATGAGATAAATAAGATGGTTACACAATACTGAACACACTAAATATCACTGACACACATGGCACTTTAAAATGGTCAGCTTTATGTTATGTGATTTTCACTTCAATAAAAGTAAATGCACCCAATTTCAACAACATGGATGATCTCACAAACATAATGGTGATTATATGAAGCTAGACACAAAAATAAACAATTGATTATTCCTTTTATATAAAGTTCAAACACAGGCAAAACTTTGGTTAGAGATCAAAATAGAGGTAACAAAGGAGACAATGTCTGGAAGTGGCATGAAAGGCTTCTGGGTAGTTTAGTAATATTTGTTTCTTTATCTGTGGGCTCATTTATGTGGATTTGTCCTCTGGAAGGAATGACGCTAAAGCTGAAACTCCAGTACTTTGGCCACCTCATGCGAAGAGTTGACTCATTGGAAAAGACTCTGATGCTGGGAGGGATTGGGGGCAGTAGAAGGGGACAACAGAGGATGAGATGGCTGGATGGCATCACTGACTTGATGGACATGAGTCTGAGTAAACTCTGGGAATTGGTGATGGACAGGGAGGCCTGGCGTGCTGCATTCATGGGGTTTCAAAGAGTTGGACATGACTGAGCGACTGAACTGAACTGTTCATTTTTTTAAAAATTCACTGGTGCAAGGCCTGTCATTGCTACCTTGAGTTGCAGTGCCGTGCACAGTGCTTTGGAACACACCCAAACTGCATGGGTCAGCCTCGGCCCTTCACACTTGTAACTGTGGTCAGAGCACAAGGTGTAGGTCGATACATGCAGCATCCTATGAGCNCTGACTTGATGGACATGAGTCTGAGTAAACTCTGGGAATTGGTGATGGACAGGGAGGCCTGGCGTGCTGCATTCATGGGGTTTCAAAGAGTTGGACATGACTGAGCGACTGAACTGAACTGTTCATTTTTTTAAAAATTCACTGGTGCAAGGCCTGTCATTGCTACCTTGAGTTGCAGTGCCGTGCACAGTGCTTTGGAACACACCCAAACTGCATGGGTCAGCCTCGGCCCTTCACACTTGTAACTGTGGTCAGAGCACAAGGTGTAGGTCGATACATGCAGCATCCTATGAGCAAGAAAAATAACAAGCACAAAGGAAAAGTTGAAAAAAAAAAAAAAAGGAAAACTGGATAAGAAAAGAGGTTTTGCTAATAAACACAGGCCATCTTGTTGAAGATCCCATGATTTCCAATCTCAGAAAATATAGAACAGTCAAACCTCAGATATCAAAGAACTAAACTCTTCTTGATAAATCAAACCCTGAACCTCTGGAGTGGGACCACTGACTCCAAGACCTGAGACTACCAGAGAACCAACCCTCAGTTCAGTTCAGTTCAGTCGCTCAGTCGTGTCCAACTCTTTGCGACCCCATGGATGGCAGCATGCCAGGCCTCCCTGTCCATCACCATCTCCCAGAGTTNGAAAATGTGAATGAAAACCTCAACCACTTGAAAATTAAAACAGAATTAAACACTTTTGGGACAAAGTACAAGTGAAAGTTCTTAGAGTGAATTTAGGAAAATAGTAGTGATAAAATAGTAGTAATGAGAACATAAACGTTCATAATATGATGGGATTTCCCTATATGTGATCTGAGGATCTCATTAAAAAATATAGATTTCTACACCTTATTCCAAACCTATCAAAATATAAATGGTGCTCAGAAATCTGCATTCGTACCAAGCTTCACTTTAATGGTATTTAATTTACTGGGTACTATGTGAACGAACTCAGAGTCAAATTTATGCACTCAAAGATCTTAGCTACCAAAGAATAGAAAGAAAATAAATTCATTAAATATCCAAATAGAGAAGACAAAAAAAGAAAAGAAAAGAGAGAAGCAGGGTGATGGTTACAAAGTGATAAAATCAAACATTAATGAATTAACAAATTCAAAAAATAAATTGTGTTAAGAAAATCTAAGAAGCTATTTGAAGAACAAGTTAAATAGATAAACTATTATAATTAAGTGATTCTCTTAGAAGTCTCTCACCAAAGAATACAGCAAAACAGAAGCAAAGAATCGGAGCAGAAACATACTCTCTTCTTGAATTCTCTTATAAGCATATTTCCTTTCCCCCCCTACTGTAAACTTTTTATTAGAGAGCAGAAATAACAATAAATAGCTAAATAACAATCATCCCAAGTTCTTCCATAGAGGGTAGTATCTGAGAAGTTGAAAGACTTTGTCAAAGAGATTCTCCCCATGGGAGATGGAGGTGGACCACAGTTTGGGCTCAGTAGATACAGATTTAGTGTTATTTTAGTCATTGTTTTCTCCCTCCACCGCAGATTCATTGAGGTATAATTGATATATGTTGCTGCTGCTGCTGCTAAGTTGCTTCAGTCCTATCTGACTCTGTGCGACCCCATAGACGGCAGCCCACCAGTCTTCCCCATCCCTGGGATTCTCCAGGCAAGAACACTGGAATGGGTTGCCATTTCCTTCTCCAATGCATGAAAAGTTAAAAGTGAAAGTAAAGTTGCTCAGTCATGTCAGACCCTCAGCGACCTCATGGACTGTTGCCTACCAGGCTCCTCTGTCCATGGGATTTTCCAGGCAAGAGTACTAGAGTGGGGTGCCATTGCCTTCTCCGAATTGATATATAACACTGTGTAAATTTAAAGTGTACAACTCATTGATTTATCTATATAGTGAAAAATGATTACCACTGCAACATTATCAGATAGATCTCAGGTGGTTTCAACCTGCAACAGCTTAAAGTGAGTCTTTGGTTCTCAACTGTAGACTGATGGCTTACAGCAGTGAGAGCACAGAATCCCTAGCCACTGGATCAGTTGTCAGTGACAAGGTCCTGGCTGTTTGGCTTTGCTAAAAAGAATTTCCACAAGGACAGAAAGTAGTGAAATAAGTGAAGTGCTTAGGTAGGTGGAAAAAAGAGTACAGTACATGTGTGCAGACACACACGTAGACTCCAAGAGAGAGAGAATTGCAGAGTCATGCTTTCCTGATAGTGTGGATTGTTTTTATGGGGCATTTCTTCTGAGTTTCCTTTGGCCACTCATTTTGATTTACCTGGCTCAAAGTCCATATTTGGTATGTCTCAGGATCCTCCCATGTGTGCACACACATTGCTTATAACAAGATGGATTCCACCAAAGAAGCCTATAAGTAGCTTGGCATCACTCCTCTTCCAAACTCCAAGAAGATTTTCTGTGAATGTGTAGTTGTTGAGGTCCCATGACTTCAAGAATGAGAAATATGTGGTCTCTTATCTCCTATCTGGGCAGGGCCCAGCCTCCTCTCTCAGTTGTCCTGCTACTGATATTTTGGAGTTTTAGTTCACAGGGAATGAATCTGCAATCACTTTACCCTGGTGTAGGGGCAGCTACTTCTTGCCTCAAATCCCCCTTGAGAGACATAGATGCCGTGAAATATTTATTGGGAGGATAAAAAGTGAAAGTCTGTCTTCTGTAGCTTCTTCAGGCTAGCCAGAGGCTCATAGATCCTACCTAGTTGGGGTCACAGAGCTCTCACCCTGTCTCTTTAAATTGGCCCCAGAGTGATTGCTGTTGTTATTTCAGCAGGATATGCTGTGGGGAGTGGCTGGAGTCCCTGCATCACCACCGTCTTGTGATGTCCTAGAGAAAACAAACTAAATAATTAGATTAGAGAACCTGGGGCTGAAGACAGATTAAAAACTATTATAACCAGAGGCTCAAGCAAGGGTAGGAATCTGGTTATACAAAGTCAGCATATCTTTGTTAATCTCGGGCTTAAAATTTAGAGTATTTCTCTATTTCTAAAATGGAAGGTCTGAACCTGTTTGTCCCAGATCTCCTTCTTGGACTGAAAGGTATTAGTTGCAGATTTGCAATAGTATGAAAGACCAGAAATTACTAGGCAAAATATAACATAAAGCAGTATGGCTGAGAAAAGGAAGGTTATAAGAAAATGGAAACCTCCCATAAAAAAGTTTTAATACCTTTTGGAATCAAGGAGAACAAGTTAGAGAACCAGTTTTCAATTTCCTTGCCCATACTGAATTGCAAGGATTGATGGTCTATTGTTGAAGCCAGGTGGTTTGTTGAATTTTCTCAGTGTTGGTCTCTACCTAGAAAGAGGTGTTAATGTATGTGCAAAAAGAAATGTTGGCAACTGCACATACTCCTCCCTGTTCTGCCAACAGATAATCCAGGGCCAGATGGTTGTCAAGTGTCACCTTGACCAGACAATCTAGAGACTTCTGTAAATTAGTAAGAGAATTAGCAGTATTAGTTATGGAAGTAAGAGTAAGAGATAAATTTTGAAGAACATGTTGGTGGGCAGCTACCCCCTACCATTGTAACAAGATGTACCCAAAGAACCACTTCTGTCTGGGATGCCACCAGGTTAATTGAGTAAACGGTTTTAATGAACTTGCCCAGTGCTTGGATTCATTTAAGGAGTGGATTAAGATAAAAATAATCAAGATTCCCAGCATACACTATGTGAGAGTAGAGTTATTACATAGGCAATTATTGGCCATGGTTTCTTATCTATCTGACATATGAACATGTATCCTGGTAGAGCAAAACAGACTAACTCACCCAAGGTTTTAAAACCTAGCCATTCAATGCTATAGTTATGAAAATGTTCTTCAACTACATACTGAAAACTTTTCATCCATGTCAGTCCTGATAACTGTTCCTTAAATGTGAATCCTTCTTCCAATGGGTAGCAAGTTAGAGTTTGAGCACAAATAGGTAACTAGAATTCTTGCTTATGAGGGGCCATTATAAAACTCTTGGATGTTTAAATGCCAGTTCTTCATCCTTCCAATTTGACTTCATATTTCTAAGGAGAGGGTTAGGCAAGAGACATTAGAATTTTCTTCAATAGGAAAATGAACAATTTTGACTGTACATTACTGTTCCTGAGCCTTGGGTTCTTGGTAGAAAACCACTTTTTCCACTAGGAACTTGTTTAAAATTTCTTATGGGATGGAAAATGGGGTCGCTATGACTCATAATTGTCTTACCTCGGGGTAAACAAATCCAGCATTCTGTCAACCAAATGGTGGAAGCAAGAGTTTGTGCAATTCAAACCAGAAAGTTGTCTGCCCACTCTGTGGCAGGAAGTCTGCACAGAAAGCTAAGGCAATTAATAGATTACTAATTAATAGTAACACCAGTCATGGTCATATATAAATCACCCAGCATGAGGAGAGAAGTTCAGTGAGTTCAAAGAGAAAGGGTGAGAGCAAAGAAGACAGTAGTTATCTGAATCTACCTGGAAATGGGCTTCCCAGGTGGCACTAGTGGTAAAGAACCAGCCTGCCAACACAGGAGACATAAGAGACGCGGATTTGACCCCTGGGTCAGGAATACCCCCTGGAGGAGGACATAGCAACTCACTCCAGTACTCCTGACTGGAGAATCTCATTGACAGAGGAGCCTGGTGGGCTACAGTCCATATGGTCGCAAAGAGTCGGACATGACTGAAGTGACTTAGCATGCATGCACCAGAGCATATCAATTATTCTGTAAGTTAATTGAAGTACTTAGAAGCAAAAGGAAAATAGTAGCTATGGGTATTTAGCCTAGGGTCTAAGAAGTTTTTTTTTTTTTTTCTTTTGTCTTTTTGAATAGGAGCTTCAGGTCTTATAGTGGCTTACCTGGGAATTTTCAGGCTGTCCTGTGAATTCCATGTCCTGTAGAGACTCAGAGGAAGGGATGGACTCACAGAAATGGCTGGAGTGTGGAACTTCAGGTTCCTATAACGTATCAATGGAGACAGGTTTAATACTGGACAGAAGAACCCAAGTAGTGACTCCTTGGAGTTTAACTGCTGTAGGGGTGCTCAACAGGCCATGGTAAGGACCCTTCTATTTTGGGAGTAGCTGTCCACCAGGTCTTTAAAAATACCTAGTCTCCAGGGTTTTTAACTGAGACTGTCATCTCGAGCAGGCTGTACTCTCTTGCCATATTCTTGTATAGCTTTCTGGACTTGGCCTAGGTTTAATTTCCACAAAATCTTGACATGCCCAAAAGGTATGGATATGTTTGTATTTGGATTGCCTGGGCCTCATATAGCTTGTTTTCTATTTGGAAATAACTGTCTACTTCCAGGGTTTATAACATATCCCAGATATTTAATTCACCACTTTGAGATTTGTGGCTCTGTCTGAGAGGCTCTGTAACCCTGAGTCCCAAGGAAATTAAGTACTTCAATGGTATTTTGATCTGAAGTCTCTATGGAAAGACTAAATATTGAAATATCATCTATATACTGTAGAGTATCACTTTCTTTTAGATGTATTTCACTTTGTTCCTTTCCTAGGGCCTGGGTGAACAAGTGTGGGACTGTCCCAAAAGCTCTGAGGCAATACTGTCCAGGTATATTGTTGCATTTGGCCTGAGTTGGGGTTAGTCCACTCGAATGCAAACAGACATTGTGATAAAAAATTAACTTGGATGAAAAAGAAGACATCCTTGAGGTTGAGTAGAGTAAATCATTTAGCATCCTCAGGGATTGGGTTAAGATTTGGGTTAATATGCTATAAGGATTGGCCATGAGGGAATATATAGAGACCACTGCATTCACTGCTCTAAGGTCTTGAACCATCCTAAGTAATCCATTTGGCTTAACAATGGGTGAAATAAGAGAATCGCATAGAGACTGGCAGAGTACTAAGAGACCATGCCTTAAGAATTTATCTATGAGGGGTTGTAAACTGTTTTACACTTCCAACTTTACAGGATATTGTCTCCTCTTAGGTTAAGCATCTTCTGGCTAAGACTAATTCTTACAGTTTGGGCATTTATGGCCTTTACAGGGATTTCTTAGTCCCATACTGAAAGGTTCACTGCTTGTAGAATATGGCTAGGAATAAGACCTTGCTTTTCCAGCTGGTCTGTTTTAGTCAGAGTCAAGATAAGGGGCTTGCTTAGAGCCTCCTAAACCAGGTATGGCCCAGAGGGATCTCAGAAAGTCTCTCCCCAGTAGTGGGGTGGGTTACTCAGGTATGACTAAAAAGGCATGTGAAATCAACCTCTGCTCAAATTGGCAAGTGAGAGGACAAGTAAAATGGTGGGTGTAAGGCTTTCCATTGATACCAGTCACAGTATAGCTTTTGGAAGAGAGAGGTCCAGTGTGAGAAATTAAGTCAGAGTAAGTGGGTTCTATATCAATTAAAGAATCAATTTTCTTACTTGCCACTTCAAAGATTACCCAGAACTCCTTGATGGAAATAGACATCTTGTTATGAGAAGCTGCCAGAATCCCTGGACAGCCTCAGTAGTCCAGCATGGCCATCTCAGGGGTGAGGGCAATCCCTCTCACAACGACCTATTTGTTTGCAGGCTGGGCATAGCCTGGGGAGTTCTTTCTGGCAATCTCAGACCAAGTGGCCTATTGACTTGCATTAGTAACATTCCCTCTTATTGGGCTTACCCTCATAGAGATAGTTGGATGTTCTTGGCTCCCTCAGGTTGTCCTGAGATCACAAAGCATGGCTGACAGCAACAGCTATCAGCTTTTCATTAGTCTTGGCCTATCCTTCCTCATGTTGGTTTCTCTCTTCCTGCTGAGCTTGGTCTCAATTTTTGAATACTCCAAAGGCTACATTTAGGAATTGGGGTATGGACATTTGGGTGCAAAATTATAACTTTTGGAGTTTTTGCCTAATATCAGGGGAAGATTGACTAATAAAGTGCTGTCCCAGTAGGGTACTAACCTTCAGAAGTGAAGAGATCTATATTAGTATATTTCCTAAAGGCCTGCACAAGCCACCATGAAAAAGGACTGGATTTTATTTTTCTTCTTGGGTCATTCCTTTAACCTTTTTGTAGTTAACTGACTTTTTCATACACTTTCTCATACCTTCTAATGCACATTTGATCATGTAATTCCTGGTTTCTGGTCCCTCCAGGGAGTTATAATTTCAGAGGGATTCCTATTTGGGACTGCATCTCCACCCACAGCATAACATTCGGGTTGGTCTCTGGCAAACTTCCCCTGAGCAGATTCTCTGTTTTTCCTCATAGGTGAAACAAGATGTGTATNATAATTTCAGAGGGATTCCTATTTGGGACTGCATCTCCACCCACAGCATAACATTCGGGTTGGTCTCTGGCAAACTTCCCCTGAGCAGATTCTCTGTTTTTCCTCATAGGTGAAACAAGTAGGTAGAACTACTTAAACATCCTTCCAAATTAAATCATAGACCAGAGTTAGGGCCTGAAACACTTCAACAAACTATTAGAGTCTTCATAAAATTTCTCCAATATCTGTTTGCTTTGGGCTAAGTTGGTCAAAGAGAAAGGCTATTGTTGTTCAGTTTCTCAGTTGTTTCTGACTCTTTACACGCCATGGACTATACACCAGACTCCTCTGTCCATGGGATTTCCCAGGCAAGAATACTGGCATGGGTTTCTATTTCCTTCTCCAGGAGATCTTCTCAGCCCAGGGATCGAACCTGTATATCCTGCATTGGCAGTCAGATTTTTACCACTGAGTCACCAGGGAAGCCCCTAAAGACAAAGGCACATGCACTCTAGTTTATTTTCATCATACAATTACCTTTTCTTGTTTGTGGAGATAACACTTAAGATCTACTCTCTTAGTAACTTTCACATATACAATACAGCATTATTAACCACAATCACCATGCCGTAAATTAGATCCTTGGAACTTGTAAGTTCATACCCTTTGATCAGTATCTACCCATCTCCCTTCATCTGCCAGCCTCTGGTAACCGTTATTCTAACTCTCTGTTTCAACACATTTGGCCAAAAGCACATTTTCTTGACTTCTCTTCCTTAACTTAAATATCATGGATTTTTTTGCATTTTATTCCAAAATCTATTAATTTTAATGTTTTAAATTACAACTAAATAAAATGAACATTTCAGCAGTTAAATTAACATGCCTCGGTTACTGAGAAGTACAACATTAATTAGTTGAAACTTAAGAAAGGAGCAACAAGATAAACGTAAGCACTAGAATTCCATAAGTTGATTTAATTATAAGGGTATATTTGTGAAAATTATGAGGCCATCAGTTTAGTTCAGTCACTCAGTCATACCCGACTCTTTGTGAACTCGAAGCACACCAAGCTTCCCTGTCCATCATCAACTTCCAAAGCTTGCTCAAACTCATGTCCATCGAGTCGGTGATGCCATCCAACCATCTCATCCTCTGTGGTCCCCTTCTCCTCCTGCTTTCAGTCTTTCCCAGCATCAGGGGTCTTTTCCAATGAGTCAGTTCTTCCCAGCAGGTGGCCAAAGAATTGGAGCCTGAGTTTCAGCATCAATCCTTCCAATAAATATTCAGGACTGATTTCCTGTAGGATTGACTGATTTGAAATTATTGTGGTCCAAGAGACTCTCAAGAGTCTTCTCCAGCACCACAGTTCAAAGGCATCTCTTCTTCAGTGGTCAGCATCTTTTATTGTCCAGCTCTCACATCAATACATGACCACTGGAAAAACCATAGCTTTGACTACATGGACCATTGTTAACAAAGTAATGTCTCTGCTTTTCAATATGCTGTCTAGGTTGGTCATTACTTTTCTTCCAAGGAGCAAGCATCTTTTAGTTCCATGGCAGCAATCACCATCCACAGTGATTTTGGAGACCCCCAAAATAAAATCTGTCACTGTTTCCACTGTTTCCCCATCTATTTGCCATGAAGTGATGGGACCGGATGCCATGATCTTAGTTTTCTGAATGTTGAGCTTTAAGCTAACTTTTTCACTCTCATCTTTCACTTTCATCAAGAGGCTTTTTAGTTCCTCTTCACTTTCTGCCATAAGGGTGGTATCACCTGCATATTTGAGGTTATTGATATTTCTCCCGGCAGTCTTGATTCCAGCCTGTGCTTCTTCCAGCCCAGCATTTCTCATGATGTGCTCTGCATATAAGTTAAATAAGTAGGGTGACAATATACAGCCTTAATGAACTCCTTTCCCAATTTGGAACCAGTCTGTTGTTCCATATCCATTTCTAACTGTTGCTTCCTGACCTATATACAGATTTCTCAGGAGGCAGGTCAAGTGGTCTGGTATTCCCACCTCTTGAAGAATTTTCCAGTTTGTTGTGATTCATACAGTCCCAGGCTTTGGCATAGTCAATCAAGCAGAAGTAGAGCAATTACCCTCCAGTTACAAGTAAATTTTAAAGAAGACTATGGGTATTTACTTTTAAATAGATTAAAGTCTTCAGACTGACAACTGTAGATGACATTTATTGGTGAATTTTAATGTTGCAGTCAAAAATCCATGAAATACTGAAAATGTTACAGGAAAGAGCCAATTATGACTCCATGTTGGATCTGTTTGTTTTACTTTAATCTTTGCTTTCTGTTGCTTTTGTTCATAAAAGGATATTGTCTATACCTAATGGCCTGCCTCTGGTACCCTGTTTCTCTGCTGAATGTTAAACCAAAATGGCTCTTTTCAGGACTGTGTCAATCTGTGAATGGCTACTAGAAAGGGGAAATTAACACATCCATTCCCAGAGGCTTGCCATTCCAGGAGATATTTGCAAGATTAGTGGCCTTTTTATTTGCTTCCTCACCTTCCCACCTGTCTCTTATACACATCTTTTAGTTCCATGGCTGCAATCACCATCCACAGTGATTTTGGAGACCCCCAAAATAAAATCTGTCACTGTTTCCACTGTTTCCCCATCTATTTGCCATGAAGTGATGGGACCGGATGCCATGATCTTAGTTTTCTGAATGTTGAGCTTTAAGCTAACTTTTTCACTCTCATCTTTCACTTTCATCAAGAGGCTTTTTAGTTCCTCTTCACTTTCTGCCATAAGGGTGGTATCACCTGCATATTTGAGGTTATTGATATTTCTCCCGGCAGTCTTGATTCCAGCCTGTGCTTCTTCCAGCCCAGCATTTCTCATGATGTGCTCTGCATATAAGTTAAATAAGTAGGGTGACAATATACAGCCTTAATGAACTCCTTTCCCAATTTGGAACCAGTCTGTTGTTCCATATCCATTTCTAACTGTTGCTTCCTGACCTATATACAGATTTCTCAGGAGGCAGGTCAAGTGGTCTGGTATTCCCACCTCTTGAAGAATTTTCCAGTTTGTTGTGATTCATACAGTCCCAGGCTTTGGCATAGTCAATCAAGCAGAAGTAGAGCAATTACCCTCCAGTTACAAGTAAATTTTAAAGAAGACTATGGGTATTTACTTTTAAATAGATTAAAGTCTTCAGACTGACAACTGTAGATGACATTTATTGGTGAATTTTAATGTTGCAGTCAAAAATCCATGAAATACTGAAAATGTTACAGGAAAGAGCCAATTATGACTCCATGTTGGATCTGTTTGTTTTACTTTAATCTTTGCTTTCTGTTGCTTTTGTTCATAAAAGGATATTGTCTATACCTAATGGCCTGCCTCTGGTACCCTGTTTCTCTGCTGAATGTTAAACCAAAATGGCTCTTTTCAGGACTGTGTCAATCTGTGAATGGCTACTAGAAAGGGGAAATTAACACATCCATTCCCAGAGGCTTGCCATTCCAGGAGATATTTGCAAGATTAGTGGCCTTTTTATTTGCTTCCTCACCTTCCCACCACTCAACACTCTGTTCTATAAAAGAACCTGGCATGTAGACTCAGACAAGATGGTTATTTTGAGACATTAGTCTAACATTTTCTGGGTTGGTTGGCCTTCAGAATAAAGTATTATTCCTTGTTTTAACGTTTTCCTTTTCAGTTAATTGGCCTGTTGTGTGGTGAGCAGAGCAAGCTTGAGCTCAGTAGCAAAACTTTGCAAGTACAAATCAAGGAGAACACAATGATTATAGGAAAAGTTTGTGGTCTGTAGGTGATTGGAGGATAAAACAAAGATACTACAGTTAAGAAAAGTGAACTTTGGCAAATGTATGGTCAATTTTTGATGGTATAGCCAAAACTTGGCCTCCATAATCTGGTATCAAATTTATCTCAGAGACAGTTTTAAGTGAAGTAGAAAAGAATAGCTTTATTGCTTTGCCAGGCAAATGCAAACAATAGTGAATTAATGGTCTCAAAATTATGTGTCCCAATCTGGAGGAGGTAGTGAGGAGCTATATAGTAATGGTTCTAGGAGGAGGGTATAATTAATTCATAGACATTCTTCTAATTGGTTCATTATGAGGTGCTCGGGAGTCTGCATCATAAACCTGGTTCCAACTAGTCAGAAGTCTTTGTGCTTGTGGGCAGCATACTTCTTCCACCTGGCAGGGGTTTCATTACCTGCAAAATATGTCAAGTATATTGCTATGTATATCTCTTTAGGGAAACTAAGATTCTGCCCCAGGACTGCATATTGCTCCTTGACTGCTTCTCCCTTATCTCTACATCCTCTCCTTTCCCAGATTAGCTTCTGTTTGAATCAGCCCTTTGGAACTCAAGGGAGTTCATCGAGGTGGAATGAAACCTATTTTCTACAAAAAAGAAACAAGGGACACAGAAAGGCTTTTGAGATCAGAAGCCCCAAAGGATTCTTTTTTTTTTTTTTAATCTATTTTAATTGGAGGCTAATTACTTTACAATATTGTATTGGTTTTGCCATGAGTGAGTGAAGTCACACAGTCGTGTCCAACTCTTTGCGACCCCATGTACTGTAGCCTACCAGGCTCCTCTGTCCATGGGATTTTCCAGGCAATAGAACTGGAGTGGATTGCCATTTCCTTCTCCAGGGGATCTTCCCGACCCAGGGATTGAACCCGGGTCTCCGGCATTGTAGACAGACGCTTTACCACCTGAGCCACCAGGGAAGTCCACACATTAACATAAATCCACCATGGGTATACATGAGTTCCCCATCCTGAACTCCTTCCCACCNTTGAACCCGGGTCTCCGGCATTGTAGACAGACGCTTTACCACCTGAGCCACCAGGGAAGTCCACACATTAACATAAATCCACCATGGGTATACATGAGTTCCCCATCCTGAACTCCTTCCCACCTCCCTCTCCGTATCATCCCTCTGGGTCATCCCAGTGCACCTGCCCCCAGCATCCTGTATCATGCATCGAACCTGGACTGGCAATTCATTTCTTATATGATAGTACACATGTTTCAATGTCATTCTCCCAAATCATCCCATCCTCTCCCTCTTCCACAGAGTCCAAAAGACTGGTCTATAAACCTGTGTCTCTTTTGTTGTGTCGCATACAGGGTTATCACTACTATCTTTCTAAATTCCATATATATGTTTTAGTATACTGTATTGGTGTTTTTCTTTCCAGCTTACTTCACTCTGTATAATAGGCTGCAGTTTCATCCATCTCATTAGAACTGATTCAAATGTATTCTTTTTAATGGCTGAGTAATACTCCATTGTGTATATGTACAACAGATTTCTTATCCATTCATCTGCTGATGGACCTCTAGGTTGCTTCCATGTCCTGGCTATTATAACCAGTGCTGTGATGNTTAATGGTATGTCAATTTTATTTATCCTTTCAAAGAACCAGCTTTTGGCTTTGTTGATTTTTGCTATGGTCTCTTTTGTTTCTTATGCATTTATTTCTACCCTATTTTTTAAGATTTCTTTCTTTCTACTAACTGTTGGGTTCTTCATTTTTCTTCTTTCCTTTTCTAGTTGCTTTAGATGTAGAGTTAGGTCATTTATTTAACTTTTTTCTTGTTTCTTGAGATATGCCTATATTGCTATGAACTTTCTCCTTAGCATTGCCTTTGCAGTGTCCTACAGGTTTTGGGTTGTTGTGCTTTCATTTTCATTCATTTCTATGCATATTTTGATTTCTTTTTTGATTTCCTCTGTGATTTGTTGGTTATTCAGAAGCATGTTGTTCAGCCTCCATTTTGGAATTTTTAATAGCTTTTCTCCTGTAATTGAGATCTAATCTTACTGCATTATGGTCAGAAAAGATACTTGGAATGATTTCAATTTTTTTTTTTAATTTACCAAGGATAGATTTATGGCCCAGGATGTGATCTCTCCTGGAGAAGGTTCCGTGTGTGCTTGAGCAAAAGGTGAAATTCATTGTTTTGGAGTGAAATGTCCTATAGATATCAATTAGGGCTAAACGGTCTATTGTATCAAGTTTGTGTTTCCTTGTGAATTTTCTGTTTAGTTGATCTATCCATAGGTGTGAGTAGGGTATTAAAGTCTCCTTCTATTATTAGTACTTGTTACNGAGTGAAATGTCCTATAGATATCAATTAGGGCTAAACGGTCTATTGTATCAAGTTTGTGTTTCCTTGTGAATTTTCTGTTTAGTTGATCTATCCATAGGTGTGAGTAGGGTATTAAAGTCTCCTTCTATTATTAGTACTTGTTACTTTCCCCTTTCATACTTGTTAGCATTTGTCTTACATATTGCAGTGCTCCTATGTTGGGTGCATATATGTTTATAATTGTTATATCTTCTTCTTGGATTGATCCTTTGATTATTATGTAGTGTCTTTCTTTGTCTTTTTTCACAGCCTTTGTTTTAAAGTCTACTTTATCTGATATGAGTATTGCTATTCCTGCTTTCAATATATCCCTTGTTTTGAGGTGGGTCTCTTGTAGATAACATATATAGGGGGTCTTGTTTTTGTATCCATTCAGCCAGTCTTTGTCTTTTGATTGGGACATTCAACCCATTTAGGTTTAAGATCATTATTGCTAAGTATGATCCCGCTGCCATTTACTTTATTGCTTTGGGTTCAAGTTTATACACCCTTGTTGTATTTCCTGTCTAGAGAAGATCCTTTAGCATTTGTTGAACAGCTGGTTTGGTGGTGCTGAATTCTCTCAGCTTTTGCTTATCTGTAAAGCTTTTGCTTTCTCCTTCATATTTGAATGAGATCCTTGCTGGGTATAGTAGTCTGGGCTATAGGTTATTTTCTTTCATCACTCTAAGTATGTCTTGCCATTCCCTCTGGCCTGAAGAGTTTCTATTGAAAGATCAGCTGTTATCCTTATGGGAATCCCCTTGTGTGTTATTTGTTGTTTTTCCCTTGCTGGTTTTAATATTTGTTATTCGTGTTTGATCTTTGTTAATTTGATTAATATGTGTCTTGGGGTGTTTCCACCTTGGGTTTATCCTGTTTGAGACTCTCTGGGTTTCTTGGACTTGGGTGATTATTTCCTTCCCCATTTTAGCCCAAAAGGATTCTATTTGATTTCAATGGTGAAAATCAGTTTGACAGCAGATATAGTAGTGGTAGCAGTATTATCTACGGCAAGGCTTCAAATTGAGTTTGGCTTCAAAAAGACTTTTCAAGTTGTAGATTAAAGACAGTAGTTTACAGAGAATTTCTAGATACTCAATTTCCATACGGTTTCTTTCCTAAAATTGATCTGCCAGAAAATGTCCCTCAATTAAATGGATTCCTTTTTATGCAGTTTACCTGTTCCCACTTTATAAATTGAAGGGATATTTCTATCATGCCTCTAAGATTTGACAATATGGCATTGCCTCTGGGGATAAAAACCTTGAGTTTATTTACAAAGGGGAAATTTGAAATATATTGGTGTCATTGTTGAGAAGGTGAATGATTCCAAACACTAGATAATAAATTGTTTTGCAAGTCTGTAATTTGCAATTCTATATCTTGAACAAAGTTGAAGGAGGACTGAACTGAACTGTCAGTTGGTAAGTGAGTAAAGTTATTTATGAAGATGCATCATTATGTGATTTGGGGCAAATTATCCACCACTCTATGTCTTTTTTGATTGGAGCATTCAGTTCATTGACATTTAAGGTAATTATTGATACATACATATTTATTGACATTTCAAACCTTGTTTTCCTGGTTGATTTTTTGTTTCTTCTTTGTTCTCTTTTTTTTCTTTTTTTGCTTTAATGATTTCCTTTTATTTTATGATTGTGTTCTCTTCTTTGTAGGTTTTGTGAATCTTTTGTATGTTTCTGATTTGTGGTTGGCCTGTTTTTCAAGTATGTTAACCCCTTCCTGTATCTGCTTGCTTTAGACTGATAGTCATATAGGTTCAAACACATTCTAAAAATAAAAAAGAAAAATTCTTTGACTTTTCTTTACCCTTCTTCCCCATATATTATTATTTTGATGTCCCTTTTTATTTCTTCATGTTTATCCTCTTGCTGTTCCTTGTGTTCATTATTGTTTTCACAAATAGCTTTTTATTTTTTTATTTTTTAATCTGTATACTGGCTAATTTAAGCGATTTACTTTCCTATTGTGATTTCCTTTTTCTTATATCTTCTTGATCCTTTTCTATTAAGAGATAGCCTAGTATTTCTCTTTTCTTTTCTCAGATAAGTTGCTGCTTGTCTGATAAATCCTTTATGTATCCTTCTAATCTAAATGATAATCTTTCTGGTTATAATATTCTAAGTTGCAGATGTTTCTCTTTTAAAGCTTTGAATATATTTCGACACTCCTTTCTGGTATGCTGTGTTTCTCTAGAGAAATCAGCTGATAGCCTTATGGAACCTCCCTTATAATTTACTCTTTGTTTTTCTCTTGCTGCCTTTAGAATCCTCTGCTTATTTTTAACTTTCTCCATTTTTATTATGATATATTTTGGTGTAGACCCGTTTGGTTTCATTTTATCTGAGGCCTATGCTTCCTGTATCTGGATAATTGTTTGCTTCTTTATGTTTGAGAAATTTTCAGTCATAATTTCTTCAAGTATGTTTTCAATCTCCTTTTCTCTTTATTCTCCTTCTGAAATCCCTATTACACATAAATAGGTCCACTTTATATTATCTTGTNGAAGGAGGACTGAACTGAACTGTCAGTTGGTAAGTGAGTAAAGTTATTTATGAAGATGCATCATTATGTGATTTGGGGCAAATTATCCACCACTCTATGTCTTTTTTGATTGGAGCATTCAGTTCATTGACATTTAAGGTAATTATTGATACATACATATTTATTGACATTTCAAACCTTGTTTTCCTGGTTGATTTTTTGTTTCTTCTTTGTTCTCTTTTTTTTCTTTTTTTGCTTTAATGATTTCCTTTTATTTTATGATTGTGTTCTCTTCTTTGTAGGTTTTGTGAATCTTTTGTATGTTTCTGATTTGTGGTTGGCCTGTTTTTCAAGTATGTTAACCCCTTCCTGTATCTGCTTGCTTTAGACTGATAGTCATATAGGTTCAAACACATTCTAAAAATAAAAAAGAAAAATTCTTTGACTTTTCTTTACCCTTCTTCCCCATATATTATTATTTTGATGTCCCTTTTTATTTCTTCATGTTTATCCTCTTGCTGTTCCTTGTGTTCATTATTGTTTTCACAAATAGCTTTTTATTTTTTTATTTTTTAATCTGTATACTGGCTAATTTAAGCGATTTACTTTCCTATTGTGATTTCCTTTTTCTTATATCTTCTTGATCCTTTTCTATTAAGAGATAGCCTAGTATTTCTCTTTTCTTTTCTCAGATAAGTTGCTGCTTGTCTGATAAATCCTTTATGTATCCTTCTAATCTAAATGATAATCTTTCTGGTTATAATATTCTAAGTTGCAGATGTTTCTCTTTTAAAGCTTTGAATATATTTCGACACTCCTTTCTGGTATGCTGTGTTTCTCTAGAGAAATCAGCTGATAGCCTTATGGAACCTCCCTTATAATTTACTCTTTGTTTTTCTCTTGCTGCCTTTAGAATCCTCTGCTTATTTTTAACTTTCTCCATTTTTATTATGATATATTTTGGTGTAGACCCGTTTGGTTTCATTTTATCTGAGGCCTATGCTTCCTGTATCTGGATAATTGTTTGCTTCTTTATGTTTGAGAAATTTTCAGTCATAATTTCTTCAAGTATGTTTTCAATCTCCTTTTCTCTTTATTCTCCTTCTGAAATCCCTATTACACATAAATAGGTCCACTTTATATTATCTTGTATGTCTCCTATTGTTGTCATTTTTCATTTGGCTTTCAGTTTGCTGTTTTGACTAATATCTATTATTCTATCTTCCAGGTTAGTTACTTATTCTTTCTTCTGTATTATTCATTCTACTATTCATTACCTTGAATTAAGCTTTCATCTCAGCAAATGAATTTTTAAAATTTTCTTGTCACTTCCTTATAATTTCTAGTTCATTTTTACAGTAATTTGTATTTCTGTCAATAGCCTTTTTTAATCCATTCAGTATTTTCATTTTTAATTACCTCCTTTTAAAAATTGATATCTGTTAGAGCCTCTTGATGAGGGTGAAAGAGGACGGTGAAAAAGCTGGCTTAAAGCGCAACATTATAAAACTAAGATTATGGCATCCAGTCCCATCACTTCATGGCAAATAGAAGGGGAAAAAGTAGAAGCTGTGACAGCTTTTTATCTTCTTGGGCTCCAAAATCACTGCAGATTGTGACTGCAGCCATGAAATTAAATGATGCTTACTCCTTGGAAGGAAAGCTATGATAAACCTAGACAGTTAATTAAAAAGCAAAGACATTACTTTGCCAACAAAGGTCTGTATAGTCGAACTATGGTTTTCTCCAGTACCCATGTATGCATGTGAGAGCTGAGCTAGAGAAAGAGCTGTACACTGAACAACTGATGCTTTTGAACTATCGTGCTGGAGAAGACCTTGGAAAGTCACCTGGAAAAAGAAGTCAACCTTGAATATCCTTTGGAAGGACTGATGCTGACACTGAAGCTCCAATACTTTGGCCATGTGATGTAAAGGGGCAAACCATTGGAAAAGACCCTGATACTGGGAAAGACTGAAGGCAAATGGAGAGGGAGGGTGACACAGGATATCATTTGATAGCATCACCAGTTCAATAAACATGAATTAGAACAAACTCTAGAAGACAAGAAAGATAGTGAAGCCTGGCACACTGAAGTCAATGAGGTTGCAAAAAACTGGACATAACTTAGTGGCTGAACAACTATAACATCTGCTAGATTGAAGAGGTTTGTTTCATTGTTTGCACCTTCAGGGGAATTCTTTTGGTCTTTTAACTGAGAGTGATTCCTCTACTTTTTTATTTTGTTTATATTTCTCCTACTCTGTGAGTTTGGGAGAAACAAACATTGACTGTAGTCTGAAGGGCTATTTATATGTGTGAGTATCCCTGAATAGCTTGTGTGAGTTTAATATTAATATTTTTTGACATGAGGGCTCTTTTTAGTTTGGATGCCTGCCCTCCCTTTCATCAGCATGTGTTAGCCATTATCCCTTTAACAGTGGGTGTGCAAGTGCATGGTCAGAACACATGCTTCCAGGAAAGTACCGGTAGCAGTTGGCTGCTGGTTGACGGTCCCTAGGTAGAGGTAGCTGGCTGCACATACTCCTGAGCAGGCGGGAGCAGAGATTAGCACCAGGTCACAGGATTCTTGATTTTGGCAGTTTATGCACACTCCTGGAATGGTCAAGGCTGTGACCTGTACCTGCTCACAAGACCCTCAGTAGTGGCAGCATTCCTTGCCACCTCTGGAATCTGAGATGGCAGCAGTGGCTTATGCTTTCCCCATAGTTCATGCAGGCAGTGCCCTGCCACAAAAGAAACTCCTATGATGGTCCTGCCCATCTACTCATGTGCCCCTCAGCAACTGTACCTTGCATCTCTGTTGGGCCCAAGATTCTTCCCAGACTTCCTCTGTTGTGGTGCAGTACCTCCCAGCCACTTCAGGCTATCTTTGAACAGCCAATCCTAGTCATCTCCCCTCACCTACCCTCTGAAGCCCCAATCTTACTACCCAGCTTGCCCTGCCCCAACAGACAAGCATCTCAGGCTGGGGAGTGCCAGTCAGCACTAAATCCTCTGTGAAGTCTCTCTCTGTTTGCTTTCCATAAACCTGTAACTGTGCTCTCTTCTGAGGCTTCAAAATATATGCCCCCATCCGGACTGACCTCCCCACCAGTGAGGGAACTTCCATATGTGTAGAAACCTTTCCTGTTTCTCTGTTACCTCTCAGGGGCACAGGTGACGTTGCAATTTCTTTCTCTTTCATTTTTCTTTTGTCCTACCCATCTACATGGAGATGTTCTTGCCCTTTCAGAGGTCTGAGGTCTTCTGCCAGTATTCACTAGATGTTCTGTGAGAGTCATTTCACATGTAGATGTATTTTTGATGTATCTGTGGGGAGTAGGTGAATTTCACATCCTACTCCTCCACCTTCTTGATCTGCTTCAATGATCACTAAATTGTTAATAGACACTTTTCTAATTATTATAAGTAAGATCTGAAAGGTTGTTGTTGAAACATGAAAAGACGCCTGGATTCTTGGCCTCTGGAGGAGAATAATTCAATCATGGACCAGAGATGAGGCTTGATCACTCAAATCTTTTGTGTAATAAAGTTTTATTAAAGTATAAATGAGATAGAGAAAGCTTCTGACATAGGCATCAGAAGGGTGCAGAAAGAGTAACCCCCTGCTAGTCTTCAGCTGGATATTATATATTAACAAACTATACATATATATATATAACAAACTATATATATCAAACTAGAAGTTTGTTAATGAAAGAACGGAATGTCTTAAAACTCAGAATGGCACCGGGCCCCTCATCCATAAGATGTATTTTGGGATAATCTTGGCACCAGATGAGTCAACCTGAGCCAGAAAATGATTGACTTAAATCTTGTAGAAGGGGAGATTACCATACAAATAGTTTCATTTACATAGATTAGGGGAACAATGTCTGAATATAACATAATGGTTTGTCAAGTAGGTTCTGAGCCATTAGAGGAACCGACTTGAAGACAGAGTCTGGGGTAAATGCATAGTACACTAACATAGCTTAAGACAAACATTTCCATAAGAAAAATGTATTGGTTAACTCCAGGTTTGAGAATAGCTAACTTCAGGTGAAACCAGGTGTCATTATGGCAACACAGTATTTTAAGAGAAAGCTCCTTTTAAATTTGTATAGAGAAGGGGAAAAATTATCGCTAGTTTGTTTCCTCCTGCCGCTTAACAAGAGATAAAAATGCCTGACATTTGCAGCCCATTTTGAGACCCCTGGCCATCCTGCCTGTTACCCTCTCATCCCCACCTTTTCTTTTAAGAGAATTATGTTGTCTAGGGAAAAGGGGCATCATCTTCGTTCTGTAACTGCTTCCGAGCTGACAAGGGAAGTTGTCCCCAAATTGGTGAGGCAACATAATCTCCTAACCCTCATACTGAGGATTTCTGATCCGGGGGCCCCAAGCAGTGGTTGGAAGAATCTGCAGCAGTAGCAGGTATTTGAGTACCCATTTGTAACTTAAAAGGTTTCATGCAACTAGAAACAAATCCAGTTATATAGTTACAGATGCAGGGAGAAAACAGCAAAAACAGAACAATCAGAATTATTGTAATTAAGATAGTTTTCCACCATGGGGAACTAGTAAACATTTCCCAAAGTGAGGCAATTGAGGCTTCAGGAGTAGCCATAGTCCCAATCATCTTGTTCATGTATTTAGTAAAATGAGTAACATTAGTGCTCATATCAGGTATATACGTACAGCATTGGGTATGAATATGGCACATTTCCTCCTTGTACAGCTGTCAGAATATCTAAAGTCAATCTGTTTTGTAAAACCACCTTTCTAATTTATGCTTGTTATTTAAGCTGAAATAGCTTTTTGAGAATCTTGTAATGTCTATTGAGTAAAATTAGCCAGAGCATCCACTCATAGCATAACATCTGTATTTCTCAAAGAGAGAATAAACACTGTGGCCAAATAATCATACCAGTGAAATACAGACCTTGCCCACCAAATTTTAAGGTGGAGTAAATTAGCAGGTTTTTTTTTTGAAGATCTGAAAATTTAAAACCATGAGTAAAGGCTAGACCCAGGGTGCATCTCCGAATCCAACCAGGGGGAAGTCATGCCCATAGGTAAGAGCCACATATCAAATAATTCCCATTTGGAGCAAGCCAGCATGACTGAGATATCCAGTCCCAATTAGTGCCTGGCCAGACAAAAGGAGGACCTAAACTGGGATTGGAAAACACGGCAATGATTACAATGTATATTTTCTGAGGCAAAAATTTCAATTGTTTCCAATCATTGTAATTAAGTTGTTGGCTAACTTCTGGGGATGGCTCTGTTCCCAGCATGTAGGAGCAGTAGATGTTAGTTGTCCTTTTTCAGGAGTTAGCCATATAACCTCATTCCATATTTGATAAACCTCAGGTTAAAAAAAAAATTAGATTTAGACCTAATTGTCTTATGTGTAGCAAAATAGTCATTAAACAGAGACAATGTATAATCAAAATTATAAGTCATGTTATGTCCATAGTTAAAGTACAAAGTGTTGCACTCGTCCATCTTAGGGTTGTTAGATGTCATCAGATGAAAAGGCATCACATATGACTGTTCTAGAAAGTATTCACAGACTTGGAGAAAGTCTTTTCCTTGAAGTGGAGATGTCCACCATGGGAAGTCTTTCACTGACGAAGAGGGGAATGCTCCACAGAGTAAGCAGTTAGACTGATTGTGGAATGCAGTGTAGGAGTGAGCCCAGGACAAGAAGGCATTGTCTGGAGGATCAAACTGCAGACTCAGAATATTTGGAGTCAGCAGAAGTAGGCTCATATAGATTATCAGGCCCATCTGAAAAGTACAAAGTCAGAGCATAGAAAGTAATGACATAAAATGAAGTCACTTAGTTCTGGTCAGGGTGCCACCTCTTAACTCGAGTGTAATGTACCAACGAATCAATTCCTGGCACTTTGACAGCTGTGGGAGAAGAAAGAATAACTTGGTAAGGGTCTTTCCAGAGGGGCAAGAGGGATGGGCCCCCAGACCCCAATGTTTTTATGAGGACCCCAGTTCCTGGTTCAAATAGAGCCTTGTTTGACTCAGAGGCTGGGTCAGGAGTTGTCTCCTGGAGTTCTGTTAATGCCTGTTGAAATGCTGAGAGCTGAGTTACATAATTAGTTAATTCCAAGGCTTCAGGGTCTATAACAATGCCTGTACGTAAGAAATGCCATCCATAAATACATTCAAAGGGGGACAGTCCCTCCTTTTGGGGGGAAGTTTGAACCCTCATTAAANGTTTTACAAAACAGATTGACTTTAGATATTCTGACAGCTGTACAAGGAGGAATTGTGCCATATTCATACCCAATGCCTGTCTCTTATACACATCTTCCCTCCTTTTGGGGGGAAGTTTGAACCCTCATTAAAGCCATGAGTAAAACTTTAATCCAATTGTTCTGTGTCTCTTGAGTTAATTTGCACAGATGTCTTTTGATAATGTCATTAGCTTTTTCAACCTTTTCTGAGGATGGTAGTCTCTGGGAACGGTGTAAGTGATATTCTATTCCTAGACCTTTAGATACCCACTGAGTTACAGCAGCTTTAAAGGTGGAGCCATTGTCACTCTGAAGGCTCCGTGGCAGTCCAAACCTGGAGATAATTTCATGGATTAAAATCTTTATAACCTCCTTAGCACTACGACAGGGAAAAGCCTCAACCTATCCAGTAAAAGTATCCATCCAAACTTGTCAGCAAGAATATCCATTAGATTTTGGCATATGAGTAAAATCAATTTCCCAGTTCTTTCCAGAATACTTCCCACTTCATTGTAATCCAGATTTTGCTAGCTTTTCAGTCTTTGGGTTATTTTTCTGACAAACCTCACACCTTTTGATAATGTTCTTTAAAGTTTTCATTACATTTTTACCTTTAAACAAACGAGAAGCCATCTGGTAAGTACTCTCTGCACCCAAATGAAAACTCTGGTGTAAACCCTTAAGAATTTTCCACTGAGCATTTTCAGGAATTATTAATCGTCCACCCTCAGACTGTAACCATCTTTTATCAATAACCTTTCTCCTCTTTTCTCATATCTTTCTATTTCTTCCTCACTATACTGTGGTTTTTCCTGTTCCACAGGACCTGTCCAGACCAAAGGCCTCTGCAGTGAAGGAGTT
Source organism: Raphicerus campestris (assembly GCA_006410735.1). Classification (NCBI taxonomy): domain Eukaryota; kingdom Metazoa; phylum Chordata; class Mammalia; order Artiodactyla; family Bovidae; genus Raphicerus; species Raphicerus campestris. Next base: position 616 of record SJYW01045564.1, on the reverse strand, counting down.
TCTTAAAGTGCCGCTTTTCTGGCTTGACAGTCAGCCAACTGATTGCCTTTGGCAACTTTACTCCCATCCCTGCGGGGTGCCCTTTGCAATGCATAACAGCTAGTTCTTTAGGACGATATACAGTAGTTAAAAGTCTCTCGATCTCTCTGAAATGCTTAATAGATTCTCCTGTTGCTGTTTTAAACTGTCTTTCTTTCCATAGTGCAGCATGAGCCTATAAAATCAAATAAGCATACTTAGAATAAGTGTAGTTTATTTTTTAATTTTTAAATATAAATTTATTTATTTTAATTGGAGGTTAACTACTTTACAATATTGTATTGGTTTTGCCATATACCAACATGAATCTACCACAGGTATAAACGTGTTCCCCATCCTGAACCCCCCTTCCTCCTCCCTCCCCATACCATCCCTCTGGGTCGTCCCAGTGCACCAGCCCCAAGAATCCAGTATCATGCATTAAACCTGGACTGGTGATTTGTTTCATATATGATATTATACATATTTCAATGCCATTCTCTCAAATCATGCCACCCTCTTCTTCTCCCACAGAATCCAAAAGACTGTTTTATACATCTGTGTCTCTTTTGTTGTCTCGCATACAGGGTTATCACTA
>SJYW01045558.1:0-12297 GCA_006410735.1 Raphicerus campestris | reverse complement strand
TGACGGCGTGACGTACTGGCCGGAGTCCATCGGGATCCGTAGTTGGGGCTGGCTGACGCGAAGTTGCCAGCGGAAGTGGCCGCGAGGCTTGCCGGGACTTGTAGTAATTAGACGCTCCAGCCATCGGTTGCCGCCTTCTCGGCCGGCCGCCGCGTCGCGGTTACTAAGCGGTGGAGAAGGTAGTGGCAGGCGCCAGGGTGGAGCGGCTCCGAGATTCCCGGGAGCCTCGGAGGCGCGCATCCCGCTCGACCGGGACGTCGCCCCCGCGGACATCTCGGAGGCGGAAGCGACGCCGGAGGCAGGTGCGGCTGGAAACTAAGTTTGCGTGAAGGGTTAGAGTCTCCGCCGCTCCACATGTAGTGTTTCCCAAGGATGGGGTAGGAGCTCGTCCTTATCCTTTTTTAGCCTTGTTACTGCACTGTCCTGGTGGCTGTCATCTTAGCTGTGACTGACATCTTATTTTCGTGATACAGAGAACTCACAGTCACTGAGTGCCTGTTGCCTACCGGGCGCTGTCTTAAGTGCCTATGTATCCATCCTCTTTTAGTCCCCTGACGGAACAATTAGATGAGGAAACTTAGGAAATTAACCAAGGCCAGATAGCATGTATCAGAATCTAGTTTAGCAACCAGGTGTTTGTGTCATCCAACCCGTGCCACGCTCCCTTTGTTACCACCAGGGGTCCCTGGACTCTTTAATCAATAGAAATTGATAAGAGGCCAGGCAAGGAATTCAGGCGAGATTTTACTGGGACTCCACTTGCAGCAGGCTACCCTGAGCTCAGTTGATAAAGAATCCGCCTGAGTTGCAGGAGAGCCCTATTCGATTCCTGGGTCGGGAATATCCCCTGGAGAAGGGGATATACCCTTCTCCAGTATTGTGGCCTGGAGAATTCCATTGACTGTGTAGTCCATGGGGTCGCAAAGAGTCGGACACGACTGAGCGACTTTCACTTTCCTCTTGCAGCAGGAGAGAGCAAAGCAAGAGATAGGTGTGGGGTGGGGGTGGTGAGTGAGCTGGCCCCTTAAATGGGGTGAGGGTAGGGAGCCAAATGGGTGAGGTGGGCGAGTGGCTTACTGTGGTCTGCCCACACCCTTTGTGATGCTGTGTGCAGGGATCATGAGGTGCTTCTGGCACNTGAGTGAGCTGGCCCCTTAAATGGGGTGAGGGTAGGGAGCCAAATGGGTGAGGTGGGCGAGTGGCTTACTGTGGTCTGCCCACACCCTTTGTGATGCTGTGTGCAGGGATCATGAGGTGCTTCTGGCACCTCAGAAGTGGCAGTTGGATTTTAGCCTTTTTATGTGTTATTCATAATTTGGGGTTCCATGGTGGCTCAGAGGTTAAAGGGTCTGCCTGGAATGCAGGAGACCCGGCTTCGATCCCTGCTCGGGAAGATCCCCTGGAGAAGGAAATGGCAGCCCACTCCAGTACTCTTGCCTGGAGAATGCCATGGAGGGAGGAGCCTGGTGGGCTACAGTCCATGAGGTCGAAAAGAGTCGGACACGACTGAGGGACTTCACTTTCATTGGCCCCACCTGTGCATGCATGCAGTTATTTTAGTACCTTCTAGTTTATTTGTATTAATATTTTTTTGCTGTACAAAGAGGTGTTTGTCCAGGTACTAGGTCTGTCTAGTCAAGGCTGTGGTTTTTCCAGTAGTCATGTATGGATGTGAGAGTTGGACTGTGAAGGAAGCTGAGCGCTGAAGAATTGATGCTTTTGAACTGTGGTGTTGGAGAAGACTCTTGAGAGTCCCTTGGACTGCAAGGAGATCCAACTAATCCATTCTGAAGAGATCAACCCTGGGATTTCTTTGGAAGGAATGATGCTAAAGCTGAAACTCCAGTACTTTGGCCACCTCGTGAGAAGAGTTGACTCATTAGAAAAGACTTTGATGCTGGGAGGGATTGGGGGCAGGAGGAAAAGCGGACGACAGAGGATGAGATAGCTGGATGGAATCACTGACTCGATGGATGTGAGTCTGAGTGAACTCCAGGAGTTGGTGATGGACAGGGAGGCCTGGCATGCTGCAGTTCATGGGGTCACAAAGAGTCAGACATGACTGAGCAACTGAACTGAACTGAATGTAAATGAGAAGCATTAGTCTGTGTGTGTGTGTGTGTGTGTGTGTATATTTTGGAGCTGGGAGACACTACCATCAGATTGAGATTAGCTGCTTCACATTTGAGATAGAGACCAGAGGTGGCTGAAACTAACTAGGTAGGCAGCCTCTAAGTCTGGAACTTGGTCTTTCTTTTTTCCATCACACAGGTAAATGCCGTACTTTTCTTAGGGATTACTTCCTAGACAGTGTATCCTGGGGATTATGTTCCCTTCCTAACACATTAGTCATAAACCCACACCTTCTCACTTGGTATTCCTCATAGGAAACTGTAGTTTCCAGGATACTTAGTGAATATCTTTCCCCAGATTGTGTTTTTAAGTTTTGTCTTTGCTGCTTTTGTCATGCATAAGTTTATTTTGTGTAAATGGTAGTATAAGTGATCCTTTTCCTTTCTAATTTGTGATTTGCACTTCGTATTTAAGCTGTCTGCTAAGTCGCTTCAGTCGTGTCCGACTCTGTGCGACTCCAGAGACGGCAGCCCACCAGGCTCTCCCGTCCCTGGGATTCTCCAGGCAAGAACACTGGAGTGGGTTGCCATTTCCTTCTCCAATGCATGAAAGTGAAAAGTGAAAGTGAAGTCGTTCAGTCGTGTCCGACTTTTCGCGACCCCCTGGACTGCAGCCTACCAGGCTCCTCCATCCATGGGATTTCCCAGGCAAGAGTACTGGAGTGGGGTGCCATTGCCTTCTCCATTGAGCTCTCTAGCCCCAGAGAAAACAAACCAATTTGATTACATGGACCACAGCCTTGTGTAACTCAATGAAACTATGAGCCATGCCATGTTGGACCACGAAGACGGACGGATCATGGGGGAGAGTTCTGACAAAATGTGACCCGCTGGAGAAGGGAATGGCAAACCACTTCAGTATTCTTGCCCCATGAACAGTATGAAAAGCCAAAAAGATATGATACTGAATTATGAACTCCACAGGTAGGCAGATACCCAATATGTTACTGGAGATCAGTGGAGAAATAACTCCACAAAGGATGAAGAGATGGAGCCAAAGCAAAAATAACACCCAGTTGTGGATGTGACTGGAGATAGAATTAAAGTCTGATGCTGTAAAGAACAATATTGCATAGGAACCTGGAATGTTAGGTCCATGAATCAAGGCAAATTGGAAGTGGTCAAACAGGAGATGGCAAGAGTGAGCATTGACATTTTAGAAATCAGCAAACTAAAATGGACTGGAATGGGTGAATTTAACTCAGATGACCATTATATCTACTACTGTGGGCAAGAGTCCTTTACAAGAAAGGTAGTAGCCATTATAGTCAACAAAAGAGTCCAAAATGCGGTACTTGGATGCAATCTCAAAAATGACAGAATGATCTCTGTTCATTTCCAAGACAAACCATTCAGTATCACAGTGTTCCAAGCCTATGCCCTGACGAGTAATGCTGAAGAAGCTGAAGTTAAATGGTTCTTATGAAGACCTACAACACCTAGAACTAACACCCCCAAAAGATGTCCTTTTCATTATAGGGGACTGGATGCAAAAGTAGGAAGTCAAGAAATACCTGGAGTAACAGGCAAATTTGGCCTTGGAGTACAGAATGAGCAGGGCAAAGGCTAATAGAGTTTTGCCAAGAGAATGCACTGGTCATAGCAAACACCCTATTCCAAAAACACAAGTGATGACTACACATGGACATCACCAGATAGTCAATACCAAAATCAGATTAATGATATTCTTTGCAACCAAAGATGGAGAAGCTCTATACAGTCAGCAAAAACAAGATTGGAAGCTGCTGTGGCTCAGATCATGAACTCCTTATTGCCAAATTCAGACTTAAGTTGAAGAAAGTAGGGAAAACCACTAGACCATTCCAATATGACCTAAATCAAATCCCTTATGATTATACAGTAGAAATGACAAATAGATTCAAGGGATTAGATCTGATAGAGTGCCTGAAGAACTATGGACAGAAGTTTGTGACATTGTACAGAAGGCAATGATCAAGACCGTCTCCAAGAAAAAGAAATGCAGAAAGGTAAAATGGTTGTTTGAGGAGGCCTTACAAATAGCTGAGAAAGGAGAAGTGAAAGGCAAAGGAGAAAAGGAAAGATACACCCATCTGAATGCAGAGTTCCAAAGAATAGCAAGGAAAGATAAGAAAGCCTTCCTCAGTGATCAGTGCAAAGAAATAGAGGAATATAATAGACTGCGAAAAACAACAGATCTTGTCAAGAAAATTAGAGATAACCAAGGAATATTTCATGCAAAGATGGGCTTGATAAAGGACAGAAATGGTATGGACCTAACAGAAGGAGAAGATATTAAGAGGTGGCAAGAAAACATAGAAGTACTGTACAAAAAAGATGTTTCATGACCCAGATAACCACATTGATGTCCTCACTCATCTAGAACCAGAAATCCTGAAATGCGAAGTCAAGTGGGTCTTAGGAAGCATCACTACGAACAAAGCTAGTGGAGGTGATGGAATTCCAGCTGAGGTATTTCAAATCCTGAAAGATGATGCTGTGAAAGTGCTAAGCTCAATATGCCAGCAAACTTGGAAAACTCAGCAGTACCACAGGACTGGAAAAGGTCAGGTTTCATTCCAATCCCAAAGAAAGGCAATGCCAAAGAATGCTGAAACTACCGCACAGTTGTACTCATCTCAAACGCTATTAAAGTAATGCTCAAAATTCTCCAAGCCAGGCTTCAACAGTACGTGAACCATGAACTTCCATATGTTCAAGCTGGATCTAGAAAAGGCAGAAGAACCAGAGATTAAATGGTCAAAATCCATTGGATCATCAAAAAAGCAAGAGAATTCCAGTAAAACATCTACTTCTGCTTTATTGACTATGCCAAAGTCTTTGACTGTGTGGACCATAACAAATTGTGGAAAATTCTGAAAGAGATGGGAATACCAGACCACCTTACCTGCCTCCTGAGAAATGTGAATGCAGGTCAGGAAGCAACAGTTAGAACTGGACATGGAACAACAGACTGTTTCCAAATAGGAAAAGGAGCACGTCAAAGCTGTATATTGTCATTGTGTTTATTTAACTTATATGCAGAGTACATCATGAGAAATGCTGGACTGGATGAAGCTTAAGCTGTAATCAAGATTGCCAGGAGAAGTATCAATAACCTCAGATATGCAGATAACACCACCTGTATTTATGGCAGAAAGTGAAGAAGAACTAAAGAGCCTCTTGATGAAAGTGAAAGAGGAATTGGCTTAAAGCTCAACATTCAGAAAATGAAGATCATGGCATCTGGTCCCATCATTTCATGGCAAGTAGATGGAGAAACAATGGAAACAGTGAGAGATTTTATTTTGAGGGGCTCCAGAATCACTGCAAATGGTGACTGCAGCCATGAAATTAAAAGATGCTTGCTCCTTGGAAGAAATGTTTTGACCAACCTAGACAGCATATTAAAAAGCAGAGACATCACTTTGCCAACAAAGGTCTGTCTATTCAAAGCTATGGTTTTTCCAGTAGTCATATGTGGATGTGAGAGTTGGACTATAAAGAAAGCTGAGCGCCGAAGAATTGATGCTTTTGAACTGTGGTGTTGGAGAAGACTCTTGAGAGTCCCTTGAACTGCAAGGAGATCCAACCAGTCCATCCTAAAGGAAATCAGTCTTGAATATTCATTAGAAGGACTGTGGTTGAAGCTGAAACTAGAATACTTTGGCCACCTGATGTGAAGAACTGACTCATTTGTAAAGACCCTGATGCTGGGAAAGATTGAAGGAGGGAGGAGTAGGGGACGACAGGATGAGATGGTTGCTTGGCTTCACCGACTCAATGGACATGAGTTAGTAAGCTCTGGGGGTTGGTGATGGACAGGGAAGCGTGGCGTGCTGCCGTCCATGGGATTGCAAAGAGTCAGACATGACTGAGCAACCGAACTGAACTGAGCCCCACCTCGTTGTCATAAAATTATTTTCTTATACCTTCCTGTCTATGTCTCTGTCTTCTTTTCTATTTCTGGCATCTTTAATCCTGTGGCATTTTTCTAGGCCCCAGGTGAGACACGTTTTGGAACAAAGTGTCACAGAAGGATATAATTAATGAGAAAGTTAAAGAGATCTAAATGACAGACTAAGAAGAAGTGCAATATCTATTTTATAGGGGAAGAAACAGGGGAAGAAACAGCATAAAGAAGTCAAGAGGTCTCTTCCAAGATCAAAGATCAAGTAAGTACTATGTAGAACTAAAGTCATCATATTCTGTAAGTTATTGAAATTTTCTCCAACAGTCATCTCTGACCTTTCCCAGGTAACTGTGTACTTATTCATTCATTCATTTACCCATCTAGCAGATTGTGGTTAGTCCCAAGAGGGATTTCCTGAAAGACAGACTGACTCCATGACTGTGTTTCCCCATCCAATCACCCATTCATCCCTTCATCTTCCTAACACATTTTTTATGAGTTCTAGGCTCTATGCTAGGCTCTGGGATTATATAGGTAAATAGGTATTATAGGCCCCATAGCAGGTGGGAAGTTGGCAAGGGAATAAAAATTATAACAGTGATAAGTATTATACTAGGAGAAGTAGGGAATATCGTGGAAAATACATGGAAAGGATCTCCAACCTTTTTCAGGGTGGCAGGGATCAGGAAATTCACAGTGCCCTGTGTTGAACCAGAGGAGATAACAAGATCACTCATTCATTCCATGCTGCTGCTGCTGCTAAGTTGCTTCAGTAATATCTGACTCTGTGCGACCCCAGAGACTGCAGCCCACCAGGCTCCCTGTCCCTGGGATTCTCCAGGCAAGAACACTGGAGTGGGTTGCCATTTCCTTCGCTGATGCAAGAAAGTGAAAAGTGAAAGTGAAGTTGTTCAGTTGTGTCTGACTCGTAGCGACCCCATGGACTGCAGCCTACCAGCGTCCTCCGTCCATGGGATTTTCCAGGCAAGAGTACTGGAGTGGGTTCCCATTGCCTTCTCCCATTCATTCCATAGGTGGAGTCTATTATGTGCTAGGTGTTAGATGCTGGGAGTGAAGAGATGAGCATCATAGATGCTGTCCTTCCTCAGAACCTAATTAGGAAGATTAGAAATATGTATTAAAAAACTCTGGGCCTTGGGAGGACCACTGTATCCTTCATTTGACTCACACTTGTTTACTGAGTGTTTCCTGTGAGCTTTCCAAAAGTAAAAGAGAGATAGTGAGTTGGACATGTTTCGAGACTTTAAAGTTCTGAAACCATTGAAAGAGTCCCTTTATGATTGTTAGTAATCTCACGAGGTAGAAGAGATTCCAACCACAAAAGATGTACAGAAGAAACACGCCAGAGTTTAGCTAAAGCAGCAGTTATTTACCTCTGGAAGTTTCAGTGAAGGTTTTATGGAAGGGATGGCATTGGATTGAGTCTAGAAAGAAGCTTTTTTTTCTCTATTATCTCATTTAATTCTTAGAACAGTTCTCTGAGGCACAGGTTTAATCCTCATTTTATATTTGAGAAATCTGAGGCACAAAGAGTTAAAGTGATTTGCCCAGGGTCACTCAGCTCAGTGGTGGAAACTAGCCTCAAACTTAAGTCCCTGTCTGTAAAATTGTTACCCCTTCCTGTTGCACCCATCTCCTTGTCATATGTTTCTCTTCTGGGACACATTTTCTCAGGACACCTGATCTCAGCTCTCTACTCTGTTCCTCCCATGGACTGAATCTTCCCAGGCCCTCCATCTGGGAAGGGTCCTACCTTCTTGCCAGGGTCTCCTTCCCCCTGTCCAGGGTCTTAAATGTTCCTAAACCTCCGCTACCCCAAATTGTCTAAAGCTATCCCAAAGCAGGTTTAGGAATTACTGGATCCCTTTAAAGAAAAACCTCAGTTTCTAAGAGCTCAAGGTTTAAAGAATTTAGATCTTCGATTAGAAATTTCTTTTCCTAAAGGAAGTGGCACTGGAGCCTCATCTTAAAGCATGAGATCACCGAGATGAACAAGATGGAAGAGCTGTTTGGGGCCAAAGGAACACTAAGAACAAAGGCATGGATCTGTAGGGCTCAGAGAGAGGGTGTGTGTTGGGGGTGGTCCTGGTGGGCTCATAGGCTGTGTTGGGCTGAGAGCAGCCCTGCCCCTCCTCACTCCTTACTTCCTGTTTGCCATGCTTGGCTTTCAGGGTCATGGCCTCCACAGGACTCTACAAGGTGGATGATGGGAAGCCTCACCTGAGCAACTGCTTTCCCGCCAAAAGTCTGCTTCGGACACCAGAAGAAGGTCAGGTGACTTCTCAAATCAGAACCTCTTCCTCACACCCAGCACCTGCTTCAAAATGTTTCTAATACCCATGTCTTCCTCTTCAACCCATTCACTAATGTTCCCTGCCCCATCCTATCCCTTCCCTTCTAATCCATCTTCCCCCCAGCAGCCTCAGAGAGTCTAATGTTTTTTTGTCCTATTTATGTATGTATTTGGGCTTACCAGGTAGCTCAAATGGTAAAGAATCTGCCTGCAATGCAGGAGACCTGGGTTTGATCCCTGAGTTGGGAAGATCCCCTGGAGAAGGGCATGGCAACCCACTCCAGTATTCTTGCCTGGAGAATTCCATGGACAGAGGAGCCTGGTGGGCTCCAGTCCATGGGCTCGCAAAGAGTCTGACATGACTGAGCAACTAACATGTATCTGTTTTAAACATGTATCTGTTTAAAATGTCTTATTTTTACACAATTTTTCAAGATTACTTTTCATTTACAGTTATTACAAGATATTGGCTATATTCCCCATGTTGTACAGTACATCCTTGAGCCTAACTTATGCCCAGGAGTTTGTACCTCGCACCCCTACATGGCCCCTCCATCCCTCTTCTCTGCTTGGAACCACTAGTTTGTTGTGTGTCTGTGAGTCTGCTTCTTCAATTATTTTATTCACTAGTTTGTTGTATTCTTTAGAATCTACCTATAAGCAATATCTTATATGGGCAGTTTTTCTCTTTCTCTGACTTACTTTACTTAGTATAATGCCCTCAGGGTCCATCCACGTTGTTGCAAATGGCAAAATTTCTTTTTAATGGTTCAGTAGTACCCCATTGTATATATGTCCCACAGATTTTATCTGTTCATCTCTTGATGGACGCTTAGGTCGTTTCCATGTCTTGGCTGCTGCAAATAATGCTGCTTTGAATACTGGGGCATGGTTTTGAATTGGTAACTGATTTTTTTTAATTTATTTTAAAAAAGTGTTTGTTTTTTTTGGCTGTGCTGGGTCTTTGTTGCTGCTCAGACTTTTCTCTAGTTGCAGTGTGTAGCGGCTGCTGTTTGTTGTAGTGTGTGAGCTTCTAATTGCAGCAGCTTCTCTTGTTATGGAGCACGAGTTATAGGGCATGTGGGCTTCAGTAGCTGCAGTGCACGGGCTCAGTGGCTGTGGTTCCCAGGCTCTAGAGCACAGACTCAATAGTTATGGCATATGGGCTTAGATGCTCCACGGCATGTGGGATCCTCCCAGACCAGGGATCAAACTGGTATCTCCTGCACTAGGAGGTAGATTCTTTACCACTGAGCGACAAAGGAAGCCCAATGACTTTGTCTTTTTTGGATATATACCCAGGAGAGGAATTTCTGGATCATATGGTCGTGCTATTTTTAATTTTTTGAGGAACCTCCATAATGTTTTCCGCTGTGGCTGCACCAGTTTCCGTGCCCACTAACAGTGTACAAAGGTTCTCAGGGAACCTTCTAATGTACACCACAGTGTTCTCATCTGTTCAGTGAATTCTCACTGCTGTTCCTTTACCTTTTTGTTCTATCCCATGCCTTGATTTATGCCCTGTTTCATAGTGTTCTATTTTGACATAGCTTTTTAAAAAATTGTTTATTTTTTAATTGAAGGATAATTGCTTTACAGAATTTTGTTGTTTTCTGTCCAACCTCAACATGAATCAGCCATCAGTTCAGTTCAGTCGCTCAGTTGGGTCCGACTCTTTACGACCCCATGAATCGCAGCACGCCAGGCCTCCCTGTTCACCACCATCTCTTGAAGTTCACTCAGACTCACGCCCATCGAGTCCTTGATGCCATTCAGCCATCTCATCCTCAGTCGTCCCCTTTTCTTCCTGCCCCCAATGTCCCCCCCCCCCCACCAGCAACAGAGTATTTTCCAATGAGTCAACTCTTTGCNGCAGGTTTAGGAATTACTGGATCCCTTTAAAGAAAAACCTCAGTTTCTAAGAGCTCAAGGTTTAAAGAATTTAGATCTTCGATTAGAAATTTCTTTTCCTAAAGGAAGTGGCACTGGAGCCTCATCTTAAAGCATGAGATCACCGAGATGAACAAGATGGAAGAGCTGTTTGGGGCCAAAGGAACACTAAGAACAAAGGCATGGATCTGTAGGGCTCAGAGAGAGGGTGTGTGTTGGGGGTGGTCCTGGTGGGCTCATAGGCTGTGTTGGGCTGAGAGCAGCCCTGCCCCTCCTCACTCCTTACTTCCTGTTTGCCATGCTTGGCTTTCAGGGTCATGGCCTCCACAGGACTCTACAAGGTGGATGATGGGAAGCCTCACCTGAGCAACTGCTTTCCCGCCAAAAGTCTGCTTCGGACACCAGAAGAAGGTCAGGTGACTTCTCAAATCAGAACCTCTTCCTCACACCCAGCACCTGCTTCAAAATATTTCTAACACCCATGTCTTCCTCTTCAACCCATTCACTAATGTTCCCTGCCCCATCCTATCCCTTCCCTTCTAATCCATCTTCCCCCCAGCAGCCTCAGAGAGTCTAATGTTTTTTTGTCCTATTTATGTATGTATTTGGGCTTACCAGGTAGCTCAAATGGTAAAGAATCTGCCTGCAATGCAGGAGACCTGGGTTTGATCCCTGAGTTGGGAAGATCCCCTGGAGAAGGGCATGGCAACCCACTCCAGTATTCTTGCCTGGAGAATTCCATGGACAGAGGAGCCTGGTGGGCTCCAGTCCATGGGCTCGCAAAGAGTCTGACATGACTGAGCAACTAACATGTATCTGTTTTAAACATGTATCTGTTTAAAATGTCTTATTTTTACACAATTTTTCAAGATTACTTTTCATTTACAGTTATTACAAGATATTGGCTATATTCCCCATGTTGTACAGTACATCCTTGAGCCTAACTTATGCCCAGGAGTTTGTACCTCGCACCCCTACATGGCCCCTCCATCCCTCTTCTCTGCTTGGAACCACTAGTTTGTTGTGTGTCTGTGAGTCTGCTTCTTCAATTATTTTATTCACTAGTTTGTTGTATTCTTTAGAATCTACCTATAAGCAATATCTTATATGGGCAGTTTTTCTCTTTCTCTGACTTACTTTACTTAGTATAATGCCCTCAGGGTCCATCCACGTTGTTGCAAATGGCAAAATTTCTTTTTAATGGTTCAGTAGTACCCCATTGTATATATGTCCCACAGATTTTATCTGTTCATCTCTTGATGGACGCTTAGGTCGTTTCCATGTCTTGGCTGCTGCAAATAATGCTGCTTTGAATACTGGGGCATGGTTTTGAATTGGTAACTGATTTTTTTTAATTTATTTTAAAAAAGTGTTTGTTTTTTTTGGCTGTGCTGGGTCTTTGTTGCTGCTCAGACTTTTCTCTAGTTGCAGTGTGTAGCGGCTGCTGTTTGTTGTAGTGTGTGAGCTTCTAATTGCAGCAGCTTCTCTTGTTATGGAGCACGAGTTATAGGGCATGTGGGCTTCAGTAGCTGCAGTGCACGGGCTCAGTGGCTGTGGTTCCCAGGCTCTAGAGCACAGACTCAATAGTTATGGCATATGGGCTTAGATGCTCCACGGCATGTGGGATCCTCCCAGACCAGGGATCGAACTGGTATCTCCTGCACTAGGAGGTAGATTCTTTACCACTGAGCGACAAAGGAAGCCCAGTGACTTTGTCTTTTTTGGATATATACCCAGGAGAGGAATTTCTGGATCATATGGTCGTGCTATTTTTAATTTTTTGAGGAACCTCCATAATGTTTTCCGCTGTGGCTGCACCAGTTTCCGTGCCCACTAACAGTGTACAAAGGTTCTCAGGGAACCATCTAATGTACACCACAGTGTTCTCATCTGTTCAGTGAATTCTCACTGCTGTTCCTTTACCTTTCTGTTCTATCCCATGCCTTGATTTATTCCCTGTTTCATAGTGTTCTATTTGACATAGCTTTTAAAAAAATTGTTTATTTTTTAATTGAAGGATAATTGCTTTACAGAATTTTGTTGTTTTCTGTCCAACCTCAACATGAATC
>SJYW01045557.1:0-10689 GCA_006410735.1 Raphicerus campestris | reverse complement strand
CTCCTGTCCCCTCCCAGGGACAAGCTGCTTACAACTGTGCTCAGAAATGGACAACGGACCATTACAACTGTGTAAAGCCCTTGGCTCCCAGCAAGTCAACTTAAGTAAATGCCCTTTTCTTGGTCTGGAAATTCTTTGGGTTCTTCTCCAACATGACCATCTTTCTTTTTACAGAATTACTCAAAACCCACCCCTTTACTCTGTTCTCCCCAGACCTTTTGCATTTCCATCTTTAGATTTTATCTCCACTCATCAGCCTGAATTAAACACCAGCCGAACCTAGTTAAATGATTTATAACATATTTATAAGAAGCAACAGCTTGCACATAGTTTATCTCATAGAACTGCTACAGTAACCTCCCAGAATGGTATCATTATCCCCAGTTTCCTGAGGTTCAAGAAGCCAAATTGTGACTTGATCAAAGTCCTCTATTTAGTGACGAGAAGAGGAGGGGTTAGAACACAGTATTGTCTTTTCATGAATCCAGTTCCGTATCCATGGACCACCTTAAAGAATTGCCCAAATGCAAGTACAAAAGTGGGACCTCTGTTGTGTGCTCCACAATAATAGTAGAATGTCTGCCTCTTCGTTCAAATGTGACACTGCCAATAATTTACTTTCCACTCTGATCCTTCTCTATTTTGTATCAAGTTTAGACTGGCCTCTCGATTTGGGTCTTGCAACCTCCACGAACAGTGGTCTTAGTTTTCAACTGGATCTTTAGACTCTAGAGCTGAATCCACAGGGTGCATCCGACACCAGGTGACACTGAAGCCTGCAGGTCAGACACACCTATCAGCAGGACATCGCTCTCAGGTGCACGTCTTGGCAGTCATTGACTATTCTCAGATCAACCCAGTGACGACTCAGGTGAAGGCAGAGAGGCCACCTGAGTGGAATTAGGAACTCTTACCTGAAATAAGAACTCACATAGCTAGCTGTAACAGCTCTGTAGCCATAGCTTCTATATCTCCATAAGAGACAAGCCCAGGTGTAGATTGCCCTGCACAGGATGCCCAGATTATAGCATCCTGCCAGGCACTTATAGTCTGTCCACAGTCCTCCCAGGAATGAAGCAGCTCATCAATCATGGGGCTTCTTGTTTACTTCCCTAATTGTAAATTACATTGCCTGGAACAGAGCTCTCTTTCACCTTTATCAGGAGTTCAGGGTTACAACATGGTCAAATTTATCCATCTAGGAAGAGAAGGTTTTTATTAACCCTTTTCTCCCAACTTTGCTGTTGTTTAGTCGTTAAGTCCTATCCAACTCTTTTCTGACCCCATGGACTGCAACCCGCCAGGCTCCTCTGTGCATGGAATTTCCCAGGCGAGAATACTGGAGTGGGTTGCCCTTTCCTCCTCCAGGGGATCTTCCCCACCCAGGGATAGAACCCACATCTCCTGCTTGGCAGGTGGATTCTTTGCCACTGAGCCACCTGGGAAGCCCCTTCTCTCAGCTAGTCTCCTTTCTAGTCTCTAGAGAAGCTTACTTTAGGTAAGAATTGTGCATTCCTAGGTTTGGTAAAACTTGAAATTATCTTGCTTTTTTTGAGGGGTGGGCAGATTCTTTTACCACAAATTTAATTTCCTGAATGGTCAATTGAGGTTTTCTATTTCTTCTTGAGTCAATTTTGATAATTTTCATTTTTCTGAAAATATTAATCCCATCTTAGTTATCAAAATGATTGTTATAAGACTCGTCACACCATGGTTTAATGATTGCTAAAATGTCTCTAAAACTGCAGCATATTTCCTTTATCATTCTAAATATTGTTTATCTGTGTTTTTCTTTCTTGAGCAATCTTACCAGAGAGCTATTTTATGGATCTTTTCAATGAATTACCTTTTGAAAACAAATATCCTTACCATATCCTTATTTTCTATTTAATCACTCTTGGTTTTATCCTGATTTTATCTTTTAAAGTTTCTTTCAGTTTATTCTATTCTTTGCTTTTAGTTTTTGTATTAAATAAGTAGCTTAAGATTTCATTTTTTTCTAATACATACATTAAGACAATGTTTCCATCTAAGTATCTTTTAGATTACATTAGTCATAATTTAACATGTAATGCCTTTATCACCACTCACTTCTGAATTTCCATTATGAATTCTGCTCTAATTCATGAATTATTAATTGTTACTTTTCAATTGCTAAACATATGTTGTGTTTCTTTGCACAATTTCACTCTAGTAAAATGGTGGTAGTCTATTCTCNGAATTTCCATTATGAATTCTGCTCTAATTCATGAATTATTAATTGTTACTTTTCAATTGCTAAACATATGTTGTGTTTCTTTGCACAATTTCACTCTAGTAAAATGGTGGTAGTCTATTCTCCTTACATCAATAAAGCAGAAGGTTCTCAGAAAAAAAAAAAAATTCTGGTGGAGATAATAAACAATCAGGTTTATCTCACAGAAAAAAAATAGAAATAACTTTGCTAGATCAAACATACTACCACATAGAATAGTGTCTACTTACCACTGAGTTTAATCTTACTGGTATGTTGTCATTCAACCAAGATTTATTTACTACTTGATACAGGCAAGATATGTGTTGGGACTGAAGAGACAGGTTAGTAGGGGAAGAAGTCAAACCCGTGAAGGGTTCTGTGATGGGGGCCAGCAGAGAGTCTACAGAATGAGAAATGAGGCTCCTAGGAGGCGAAGAGACAGAAGTCGCCAGGTGATGGTGAATGATGCCCCAGGCCTGGGAGCAGCCTGGACAAATGCAGGAGGAATCACAGAAGAGGGGAATCAGGTAAGACCCAAGAATGGCTCTAGCGTTGAGTCCTTTTTCAGCAACTCCCAAAAACAAGATGAGAAAAGTGACAGANGAGAGTCTACAGAGTGAAAAATGAGGCTCCTAGGAGGGAAGAGACAGAAGTTGCCAGGTGATGGTGAATGATGCCCCAGGCCTGGGAGCAGCCTGGACAAATGCAGGAGGAATCACAGAAGAGGGGAACTCAGGTAAGACCCAAGAATGGCTCTAGCATTGAGTCCTTTTTCAGCAACTCCCAGAAATAAGATGAGAAAAGCGACAGGACTCAGAGTAGAACAGCTTTCTTAAGTGATGGTTGGAAGTTGAACTTCTCTCTCATAGCCCTCCAGCCTCTCGAAGGATTCACACTGCTTCTCCCTTTGCTAAGGGGTCCAGGTGGATGGTCCTTCCTTTAACATGTAAGGGAAAACAAAAGCTAGTTGGTCTACCAGCAACTCAGGACCACTGGACACTCTCACACCCCCGCAGGTGGGGAACAGAGATGATAGCACAGTGGGGACTGCGTTCTCCCCGCACACCAGGCACTGAGCTGGGCGCCTTATTGGCAGTAGTTCATTCAACTCCCCAGGAGCTGGAGTAAGTCCTGGTAATACGCTTCATATTACAGATGAGCACGCCGAGGTCCAGGGTGGTAAGGACTTGCCTAAGGTTGCAGATCTAGAAAGAAAGAAGCTGAGATAGGATTCTGTCCTTTCAGCTCCTTCTCTCTGGAAAACAAGAACATTGGTTTTTCTCATGGGGTTCCTAGAGGTAACAGTGCAGACTTACCAGCAATCCTCAGCATTACCAAAGGCTCTGTAAGAATTCTACTTAAACAACAGTCTCATGGCAACCAAAGCAACAGGTGACCTATTAAATAATCATATCAGTTAGGATACTTTCAGCTAAAAACAGCAGATGGTTTCACTAAGCGTGGCTTCAAGGTGAGGTCTTGTTTTCAATAACAAGGTGTCCAGCAGCTGGTGGTTCCAGTACTGACTCAGCACCTGGTCAGTTCCGTCAAAAAACCACCTGTTTCCTTCTCTCGGAGCTGATGAGCTTTGTGCATAAACTGCGTCACCACGCACAGCCTTAAGGTGGCAATCCAAAAGGAAAAGGGAGGCATGCTGCTTTTTAAAAAAAAAAACACTATTTTTATCATGGGGCTTTCCTGGTATGCTCAGTGGTGAAGAATCTGCCTGCCACTGCAGGAGACATGGGCTTGATCCCTGGGTCAAAAAGATCCCCTGGAGGAGGAAATGGCTACCGACTCCAGTATCCTTGCCTGGGAAATCCCATGGACAGAGGAGCCTGGCAGGCTACAGTTCATGGGGTCACAAAAGAATTAGACACAGCTTAATGACTAAACAACAGCATTTTTATCATGGAGCAGGGAGGAGTATTTTCTGGAAGTCTCTTCCAAACACAGCAAACTTTCCTTTACATGTCATTAGCCCAGATTGATTTCCACGAACACTCCTTGCTGCCAGGAAAGCTCAAAAGCAAGGATCCAGCACTTTCTGGCCATCAGGAGAGGTGGGCTCTTCTTTGACACAGAAGGATGAGGGAGCCGGGCCTTGGTCGGGCAGCCAGCAGTGTCTGCTGCAGAAGCTCCATTTGATCGTGTTTCATTGCTGTCTCCTGCTTTGCATTTATCATCCGCTGATTTATACCCATGGATGATTAATCTAGGAAGAGGAAACAATTAGTTATGACTTTAAAAACCAAATTCTGATTGGTGGAAACTCTTTCAAAGCCGAGAATCAATCATGGAATTTCTTCCATCGAGTGCTGAGGTTCTTCCCTGGAGTTTACTTACTGTTCCTTTTGGGGCTATCCGAAGAGTCTGGATAATGTACAGTTTGTTTCAAGGAGCAGTGGTGATGGCAGAGGACAGGGGCTGAGGAGACACTAGAGAGACCCCTCCCAGAACTGTCCCCCACAAGCCCTGCTTTCCAGATGGGCGTGCAGCTCTTTGGAGTGAGATGGTGCCCTGGGCCACCCACCCCATCTCCCCGCCTCTCCATCACCACCCTGCCATGACGTATTCCTGCAGGTTTCTCTGATGAAGATTAGTTCTGGCTCTAATTAGATCAGAGGATGCCTCATTGCTCTTTCTATATTCAGTACTGGCTACATGGGCAGGGGCAGCAGAATGGGGTGTCGCTAAGTAAAACTGTCATTGTTGTCCAGTCGCTAAGTCGTGTTCAACTTTTTGCTACCCCATGGACTTCACCTTGCCAGGTTCCTCTATATTCCACCATCTCCTGGAGTTTACTCACATCCTGAGTCCATGATGCTACTTAACCATCTCATCCTCTGCTGCCCTCTTCTCCTTTTGCCTTCATTCTTTCTCAGAATCAGAGTCTTTCCCAATGAGTCAGCTCTTTGCATCAGGTGGCCAAAGTATTGCAGTCTCACCTTCAGTATCAGTCCTTCCAATGAATATTCAGAGTTGATTTCCTTTAGTATTGACTGTTTTGAGTTCCTTGCAATCCAAAGGACTCTCCAGAGTCTTCTTCAGCACTACAGTTTGAAAGCATCAATTCTTTGGTACTCAGCCTTCTTTATGGCATAACCCTCACATCTGTACATGACCACTGGAAAAACCATAGCTTTGACTATATGACTTTTGTTGACAAAGTGATATAAAATTAGATAATAAAAACTAGTTGATAACAGTTTTTTTGAAAATGTGTCCCTCATGCAAAATGCAAGTTGCAGCAGCCTTCTTACACAGAGCTGGCCAAGAAATGAGTTTGTCAGTGCTGAGAAGGGAGATGATTTTTTTAAGCTATATATATATTTTTAATATTTGGTGCTTTTAAGTGGATATAGATTTTTTTTTTATTGCCAACTTTGAACTCTTTGAAGACTGATGTCCCTGATCTGAATTCTTCAGATGGCCATTTGTAATGAAATACCATTTAATTTTACCTCTCCAAATGTATTCTACTTTTCTTCCTTTCTTGCTTTCTTGAAAGTTTCCAGAACTATTTGTCACTAGCCCCCATAATAAGGTCCCAAATTAGGATGCACTTGTGGAATGAATGCCTTTGTGTGTGTGTGTGTGTGTGTATATATATATATGCACACCTGGCAGCTGGCTTTAATTTATAATTTAGTTCTGCTCCTGCAGCTGATGGCAAGGGAGCATGACTTTTGAGAATGCCAAGGTGTACTTACTTCTTGAACACAATTTACACATTAAAAGAAGTTGCCAGCTTCCCTGGGTTTCTGCATGTTCACGCATTTTCAATTATAAACTATCATGTGTATTCAGTAAGGAAGACGGATAAAAGAGAGAAGAATGTGGGCTGGTTAGCAGGGCTAGATTCTGAGGAACAAAGAATATTTTCACTTAATTGAATTGGCAAAATTATTGGCAATATTTTGCTTTCAAAAAAGGAGGGAGACAGAGTTCCTATTTCTTGGTAGTACACTGTGACAGGAACTAATTTGCCTATGAGGTCAAAGTCGGAGGAAATCTTTTCCCCTTCTGGAGACTCCACTAATGTGAAGACCCATTTCATGAGAGCTGCACCTAGTCTTTCTGTAGTTTCAGTCAGCTAGAACAGGGTTGTGGGGGAAAAACTCAGGAAAGGAAAATTCAGAGGCGTGATGCAGTCATTTTCTAAAAAAGAAGAAAGGCACCCTAAGCACCCAAGCAGTACTGATGCCCAGGACCCCACCTCCTGCCCCAACCACATCCACCCCTCAGTGTCCCTGGGATTGCCTGAGGATCTCAGTAGCCCAGCGCAAGCCCAGGGCAGCTGGTCGGGACTTGGCTAAAGGCTGAGCCTTTGTTCAGCCAAACCAGGAACAGTGTGTGTAAGCAGATGGGGTATGGAATGGGAGCAGGGTTCCAGCCAATGGAGAGAGATGACAGCTGCTTTAGGAAAGGAAATCTGAGAAAATTAAAAGAAGCTTAAAGTAGAAATTTGGGCCTGGGCATTGCTATATGTGATGTATTTCTCTGTAATCTTAAACAATCTTCAGAAATAATACTCAAAAACAAACCAACTATCTTTCTCTTTCAAGTTTTAAGAGTTGATTTTTGATGACAGAGGAGGAAGTAGTTTGGAGTGTACGTATGTGTGGCTTATTTTTTTGATGCATATGTGATGAGAAATGACTTATATGTAGACTGGGCAATGCAAGGGTTATAGCTTAATCTGGTTATAGCAAGAGACAGGGCTCAGAAACCCTAAAAGTGGCTCAGGATAAAAGTGGGCAGTGCAAGAGTCATTCACATGATTTCCTTACCCTGCAGTGCCCAATCTGCAGGATTCTGTTCCTAAAAATCTTCTGGGATGAGAATTTCAGGCTGACAAACTGAAGTGCCTAAAAGGAAGGAATGAGAGTTGATACTAAGTCAAGCAAACACAAGGGTCATTTTGTACATCCTAAGTGAATGACTGCTGTTGTTCAGTTGCTAAGTCGTGTCCAACTCTTTGTGATCCCATGGACTGTAGCCTGCCAGCTTCTCTGTCCACGGGGATCTCCAGACAAGAGTACTAGAGTGGGTTGACATTTCCTTTTCCATGAATCTTTCCAGATCAGGAATCAAATCCATATTTCCTGCAGTGGCAGGTGGATTCTTTATCACTGAGCCACCAGGGAAGGAGCCCTATACAGTTGGCATCCATTTGCCATTTTTATTCTTAAGTAATTTTTAAGGATCTTAAAAAATTACTTCTTCCCTGCAGTTTCAAAGAGATGCTTGAAAGTCCTTTATGAGATGCAGGCTGAACAGCACAGCTTGTGAAGCAATTAAAATGCACTTGTGTTTGGTTCTCCCACCACTTCTTTAAAATGTATCCAATGGGGCAACTTCTGCCCTTGGAAGAAAATAAGGTTAAGTCCAGGACTCTGATGATTCTCAGGTAACTGGCATTTCCATAGCCATTTTAAGTCTCAGAAATTAAGTGTCCAGTTAAAGGTATGAGCCAAAAATCTAAACAAGATTTGATAGTGAGTCTTCCTACTTTCTGAGAGTTTGCTGGGACAGCAAGGAGATAAAATCAGTCAGTCCTAAAGGAAATCAACCCTGAATATTCATTGGAAGGACTCATGCTGAAGCTGAAGCTCCAATAGTTTAGCCACCTGATGCAAACAGCTGACTCATTGGAAAAGACCCTGCCTGATGCTGGCAAAGACTGAAGACAGAAGAAGGAGAAGAGGGTGACAGAGGATGAGATGGTTGGATGATATCACTGATTCAATGTACATGAACTTGGGCAGACTCCAGGAGATGGTGAGGGACAGGGAGGCCTGGTGTACTGCAGTCCATGGGGTCATAAAGAGTTATCCATGACTTGGTGACTGAAAAACTTCCTGCTTCTCCCAGCTCATATGTTTTTAGGGTGGAAGTCCATGGGGGAAAGCTGGGGACTTCGGGACCAACTTCTCTTTCTTCTGACTTATGCTTTAACAGTTTCCAAAACCAGTTTCTCAGTAGCTTCTGACCCCTCAGGATGGGAGGGAAGGAGAGGTAAGAGAATAGAATGCCCTCTTGGGATGGCATCAAGATTGGCTGCCCCAGCACCCCAAGACCTGGCAGGAGTATCAGCATTTGAGGATCTCAGAAATCCTACCACTGAGAACCCCCCTGAGGCTCCCCTCATCCAGCTAGAAGCAACTCAGACCCTAGGAGCCCAGGCTTTTCTTCATTTTTTAAAATTTATATTTTGGTTGCTGGTTCTTTGTTGCTGTGCTGGGCATTCTCTAGTTGCAGCAAGTGTGGCTACTCTTTTTTTTTTTTTCCTGTGCACCGGCTGCTCATTGTGGTGGCTCCTCTTCTTGCAGAGTACAGGCTCGAGGTGCACGAGCTTTAGTATTCGCAGCACCTGGGTTCAGCAGTTGTGGCGCATGGGTTTAGTTGCCTTGTAGCATGTGGAATCTTCCCCCACCAAGGACTGAACCCATGTTCCCTGCACTGGCAGGCAGATTCCTATTCATTGTACTACCAGGGAAGTCTGGAATTCAGGCTCTTGATGATAGAATTCCATCCACCCTGGCGAGCCCAATGAGTTGACATATTCCTGCCCTGGCTTTCCCTCACTGCAAAGACTCCCACACTGTCTCATGGGGAACACCAACACCTTTTGCTCAGAAACACTGAGTCCCTGCATAGTAGGATTCCCGAAGTTCTACCCTCAAAGCAGCTTACCAGCCCTCTTCTACCCTCTGCATTTCCTGTCTGAGAATCAGACCTCAGATATAGGGAACATACTTCAAATCTCTTAGAATGATTCCACTGAAAGTTCTTGACACACTTTAGTTGGGATGCATCAATATAACAGGATCTCTAAAGAAAGCTCCTTGACAATTTTCCTTCTGTTTCCCTTAACTCGCTTTAAACCCTCAATGAGGAAGAGGGTCCTCAATCTCTGGGACAGGTCCTCTGACATTTTCTTTGCAAATTCCTTACGCAGAGATCTGGCATTGAATTTCTCATCTGTTATCTCATGGTGCTTATTAGAGGCTTCAGTTTCAGCATCCTATTACAAATCTGTTTCAAGATAATTCATATGCCAAGAAGAACTTTTATTTTTTTTTCTCCCTTTGGTCTTCCATCCAAATGTTCCACAATTTTATAATTTTATGACTCAGTGTCTAAGACACATTCCCTAAGTCACAAGATGGAATGACTCATGCTTCATCTGTACTATCTCTGAAGCCCAAAAAATATAGGATGACTGTACTAAAGTAAGTCCAGATATTCTAGAATTCCAAGTAAAGGGAATTCAGCATAGAAAGAGGACTTTGTGTGCTAATAATTAAAGGGAAAGACTTTTACATTTTTCTGGAAAGAAGTGACTAGATCTGAGCTAAAGCACTTGAAAAGTAAAGGTCAGAGATGGAATTATTTATTGATCATGACATTCATAATGAACATAACACCTAATCCTTAAAACAACCCAGCATACCCCCTGTCATTCATTCCTTAGGTTCTGACTAGATGCTTCTTCCTTTAAGAAAGTTTTCTTGTTCTATTCTCCTAGAGCAAATTGTACTTGAGTATATATCACTCTGGACTTCTCAGGTGCCTCAGTGGTAAAGAATGTGCCTGCCAGTACAGGAGACTCAGAGTTGATCCCTGGATTGAGAAGATCCCCTGGAGGAGGAAATGGCAACCCACACCAGTATTCTTGCCTGGAAAAATCCCATGGACAGAGGAGCCTGACGGGCTACAGTCCATGGGGTTGCAAAGAGTCAGACACGATGGAGCATGCACACACATATCATATGTTGTAATCGTCTGTTGATTGCAGTGCTTCATCATTAGTTCACTAAATGAAACAGGGCTCATGGGTATTGTTGTTATCACTTATTATAATGGCCTTGTGTAAAGTCAGGAATAATAACTATTGAATACATATTTCACCTATGTATTAGTTAGGATAGGACAGGTTATGCAATAGTAACAAACAGCCCCTAAATCTAAGCAGCACAGCACAGCAAAGATTGGATGCTTAGCCATGCAGAGTCCCAGAGACTCTCCAGGCCAGTTTTCCTTCACTCAGTGACTTTGCAAGCTGGGCTCTTGGATGTCATGGTTGCATTTCAGCAAGGGTGTTGTGATGCAGAAAGAAAACTAGAAGACTGTGCATCTCCCTACACCAGACACCTCTCACAGTCCATTGGTCAGAACTGCTCACGTGAAATGCTCATGAAATGGTTGGTAAGCCCCACTGCAGCCACCCACTCTGGTCCCTCAGAATCTCAGGTTCATCCTTTTATACATGTTGGGCCCCCCAGCTGACCTAGTTGGACAGTAGTTCAGAGTTGGAGAGAGAGAGAATTGAGAGGTAGTCAAGAGGCTGAGCATGGAGAGCCATCAGAGCCAGGAGCTTTCCTTTTTAAATAATATGAGCTATCATTTCTTGCATGGCCGCTCTGTGTCTGAGCTGCATCGTTACT
>SJYW01045556.1:5367-15985 GCA_006410735.1 Raphicerus campestris | reverse complement strand
CAGAAAACAAAATATTTCAAAACATAAATTTTATCCGACTGTCTGGCAAATAGAGTGAACTTGAAAATCAGAATATTGAGGAAGCACTGTCTATTTCAATATTTTGACTTTCCCAGTATGTTGACTCTGCCTTAGAATACATATAATGCTTCTAGTCTGCTCTCTGCATTATATGTAATGTTCTCAGTATCCAGAGAGCAAGAAACAAGATTTTCATTAATTACTTAACTTTGTGAAAATCAAAGCAAATCTCAGGCAGGGAGAAGCAGTACAACTTAAGATAGATTTGGCGACGTGAGAGCAGAGTTGAGGAGGATCCCAGCGATCATCACACCAAAGTGAGGTATCAACATAAACGTAAGGCTTATAAATGCCTAGGCTTATCACAGTATTTATCAGCATATGGTTTTCATGAGACAGCTTCAACCAGCGAGGGTTCTGATAGCTTTAANATCCCAGCGATCATCACACCAAAGTGAGGTATCAACATAAACGTAAGGCTTATAAACGCATAGGCTGATCACAGTATTTATCAGTATATGATTTTCATGAGACAGCTTCAACCATCGAGGGTTCTGATAGCTTTAATTCTGTGAAAATTTTGCCTCTAATTTTTAAGTCTATATTACAATATATATTATGAACAATTGCTAATGACTTATTTTTGTACATTTGTGTTTGTTGTGATTTTTGTTGCTGTGTACTCAGTCATATCTGACTCTTTATGATCCCATGGTCTATAGCCTGCCAGGCTCCTCTGTGCATGGAATTTTCCAGACAAGAATACTGGAGTGGGTTGCTATTTCCTTCTCCAGGAGATCTTCCTGACTCAGGGATCAAACCCCCATCTCTTGTGTCTCCTGCATTCAGGCGGATTCTTTACTACTAGTACCACTTGGAAAACCCTGTGAGTTTATGAGAGTTCATGTTTTTTATTTTTAAAATATTTATGCTTGTAATCTCCGCAGTATATAAATTTATATATCTGCTAACCACCTTTCAATAAAGGAGTAAATTTATGCGTTTCTCTAATTATGGTCTCTTTTTTGTGTTTCAGCTTTTTTTGATATTTAACAATGGCTAGATTATGGACTCTGAAATGTCATCAAAATGGACATTAAGAGGAGGATCAAATTATTTTGATACACAAAATTTTAGTGTACTCCATGGAGATACAGACACAGATAATGAATTCAATACTGGATCTAAATAATATATAGTCTTCAGTTGAAATGAAAAGTCATGGGATGAGAAATAAATACTTCCATAGGAACTGCAAAGGAGCCAGTTGTTACCAGAGGTAAACGNATGGCTAGATTATGGACTCTGAAATGTCATCAAAATGGACATTAAGAGGAGGATCAAATTATTTTGATACACAAAATTTTATAGTACTCCATGGAGATACAGTCACAGATAATGAATTCAATACTGGATCTAAATAATATATAGTCTTCAGTTGAAATTAAAAGTCATGGAATGAGAAATAAATACTTCCATAGGAACTGCAAAGGAGCCAGTTGTTACCAGAGGTAAACGTTTTGCATAGTCAGGATATGTGAGTTTAAGATGGAAATGTTTTACGCATCCAACCTGCTGTACTTCCTGTTTATTCTGAAAGCAACTTTAAAGGAGTATATCAGATTCCCCAAAGTACAAAATCAATGCAATATATGGCTTAATAAAATAATGTCTTTCATTAAACTTTCAGGCTTCCCTTGGTGACTCGGATGGTAAAGAATCTGCCAACAATGCAGGAGACCTGGATTCGATTAATGGGTCAGGAAGATCCCTCGGAGTACATGGAAACCCACTCCGGTATTCTTGCCTGGAGAATTCCATGGACAGAAGAGTCTGGTGGGCTACAGTCCATGGGTTGCAGAGTCAGACAGGACTGAGCGACTTTCACTTCACTTTCACTTGGACTTTCTATGCATTTGTGTCTTATGAGAGATGCTCCCTAAATGTAACCTAAATGTCAGTCAAAATTTGGGTATTTCTTCTCTTAAAACAAAACAAAACAAAACAAAACCCTCTCCCACACCTGTGACCAGATTGCTATGCTTCTCAGAAACAATAAAAAGAAACTCTCCTAACCACTGGGAACAGATCTATCCACAGGACCAAGGGGAATCCCGCTCAGGCAGCAGCTGCTCTGTTTAAATCTATCCGGCCCTACAATCCATGTCCAACAAGTTCTCCTGCAAGTGATTCTTATGTCGTTTATTTGCAAACATGTTTCTTTTGTTGGATTATCAAATCACAGTGTGATATTTCCAGGTCAAAATTTACCATCAAAGTTATAGAGGCTATGAATTTGCAACTACAAAATCCAAGCACTGAGATGCTATTGATCTTGGTTGACTATTCTTTCTCTCTCAGAAATGAATATTTCCTCTCACAATAAAAAAAAAAAAAAAAAAAAGAGAGAGAGAGAGAGAGAGATTTCTATCAAAGAAACAAAGCTGAAGGTTTTATCTCTTCCTGGCAGTATGTTTGATCCTGACCCAAGAATCTGTTGAGATCAAAATAAATTCAACTTTTTTGAATGTGTATTCCAAATTCTATTTGAAATTCAAACGATCTTCATTCTAGGTAGAATTTGAATATGTTGAAATTGGCCTGATTGATTAATATTTGCATTTGAATAGAATGGAGAGAAATTGGTAGATTGGTTTCCTTGATAAAAGGGAGTGCACTGGAAGACTCAAGAAGATCACTGCCAAATTACTTTAACAATTATCAATTCATGTAATTCAGCTAAAAGAAGAGAAAAGCAAATTAAAATCTGAATATTTTGTGCCTTTTCAATTTTTGTTCTAAATGTTTACAAAAGTGGTTTTTAAACATATTTTTGCACTCATAGCTTGAAAAAGGAAAACAAAAAAGAACTCAAAGCTGAAAGGAAAGTAGTGTTGTATTTTAGTTAAAATATAAATCCTTCTGGGCATTTATTTAAGGAGAATATATATGCAGGTCCATTTAAAAAATAAATTGTATGTTTACATACCTTTTGGTGGTAATATAACTTAATAAGATCTATTCATTATAAATGTCAACATGTGAATTTATTTTAAACATGTACCCTGGTGGCTGAGAGGTTAAAGTGTCTGCTTCCAGNAGGTCCATTTAAAAAATAAATTGTATGTTTACATACCTTTTGGTGGTAATATAGGTTAATAAGATCTATTCATTATAAATGTCAACATGTGAATTTATTTTAAACATGTACCCTGGTGGCTGAGAGGTTAAAGTGTCTGCCTCCAGTGCGGGAGACCCAGGTTCGATCCCTGGGTCGAGAAGATCCCCTGGAGAAGGAAATGGCAATCCACTCCAGTATTCTTGCCTGGAGAATCCCACGGACGGAGAAGCCTAGTAGGTTACAGTCCACGGGATCTCAAAGAGTTGGACACGACTGAGCGACTTCACCTCACCTCAAAGTATATCATGGCACGGTACTTTGTGTTTTTAAATTCCGGTGTTAAGATTCAAAAAAACCTAGATCACTGAAAAATAAACAACTGAAAGTATGGCACTACTAAGAATGTCCAATCATTGAAATTTCCAAATTATTATTTTAAAGTCACACTTGTTTAACCTCTTTAGGTTTATTCACTACTGACAGTCAAATGCTTTACAAACGGTAACAGATGGAGTGAAAATAGCATTTGATTGTATGCTTTTATGTATGTTAGTCAGTTTTTAGAGTTGAAATAAAACCTTACTGCAGATGACTTCCCTTGCTTGGAATTCAAGTATTAGCTTTCTTTCAAAAACAAGATGCTAAAGAAGTTAATACAGGTCAAATTTCTTTGGAAACTATATTTTAAAAAGAAACTACACTTATTTTTTCAAGTTAGATTTTAAAAAATATATTTATTTATTTTTAATTGATTGATGATTGGTTTACAATATTGGTTTGATTTCTGTCATGCATCAACATGAATTAGCCATAGCTGTACATACGTCCTCTCCCTCTTGAATCTCCCTCCCACGTCCTGCCTATTCCCACCTTTCTAGGTTATTATGAACCCCTTTTGAGTTCCCTGTGTCTTAGAGCAAATTCCCATTGGCTATCTATTTACATATGCTAGATCCATGCTACTTCCACTCTCTCCCTTTTCTCCCTGGCGCTTGTCCATAAGTCTGTTCTCTGTGTCTGCACTTCCACTGCTCCTCTGCAAACAGATTCATCAGTACCATCCCAGATTCCATATATATGCGTTAAAATTCTAAATTTATTAAAGTTTAAAATGTCTAAAAGGTTGCATTTATTGAAATGCAATAAAGCTAAATACAATTTAAACTTTAGAAATAAAAGGTTTAGTCTCCAATGGAAATCACATTAGAATTTGGCTTGTTAATTAAATTGTCATTCAAAAACTAGGTCGAGTCTTACAGACACTTTACGACTCCTTGAACTACAGCATGTCAGGCTTTCCTGTCCTTCACTGTCTCCTGGAGTTTCTCGATTCATGTCCATTGAATCATTGATGCCATCCAATCATTTCCTCCTCTGTCACCCATTCGCCGTTTGCCTTCAATCTTTCCCAGCATCAGTCTTTTCCAATGAGCTGGTTCTTCACGTCAGGTGACCTAAATATTGGACATTAGTACTTTCAGTGAATATTCAGGGTTAATTTCTTTTAGGATTGACTGGTTTGATCTCTGTGCTGTCCAAGGAACTCTCAAGACCCTTACCAGCACCACAGGTCAAAAGCATCAATTCTTCAGCACTCAGCCTTCTTTATTGTCCACCTCTTATGTCTGTATATGACTACTGGAAAAACCATGATTAATTAAATAAGTCAGTTAAAATTGTGATGACACTAAGGATAGCTAACACACATTCAGTGATATTTATGTACTATAAGAACTTCTCATATATTTTCCTCTTTATTCATTATGACTCTGAGAGATGTGTACTATTTCTAATCTATTTTATAGATGAAGACTTGAGTGATGGGAACGTTAAATAACTTGACTAAAGTTACAACATAGAAGTAACACATTCCACCAAACATCATCTCACTATTCTTTAATTTATGGTATATGTACCTGAGATGAACATTTTATGTTGAATAATGCTCATTTATAAATATAATGTAAGATCAAGGTGCTTTCTTTTAATACGAGTCTAATTGAGTTTTACTGTGTTTCTTATTTTTCACACAACTTGCAGAAATAACTGTAGTGCTTCATTATTATTATCTGCTTTTTAAAGAAAATTAATGAGCAGTTGGCTTCCCTGGTGGTTCAGCAGTAAAGAGCCACCTGCCAATGCCAGAGATGCAGAAGATGTGCGTTTGATCCCCGAGTTGGGAAGATCCTCGAGTTGGCAAGATCCCCTGGAGGAGAGTATGGCCACCCACTTGAGTATTCTTGATGGGAAAGTACCCTGGACAGAGGAGCCTGGTGCACCACAGTCCATGGGATGCAAAGAGTCTGACAGGACTGAGTGACTGGGCACACAGTGAGAAGTCAAAATCTCTTACTTTGATTTTAGTGCCTTTTTCTTATAGTTATTTATTTATTTTACCTAACACAACTGGGCTGTATGCTCTTTTAAATTAATTAAACTTTATCAAGGTGCTTTAATATGGCTCTGTTTTGATAACTATACCTCATTTTTTTCACTCCTATTGAATATATATATCTTAAAATGAGTTTAAATGATGTAATNTCTTTTTATGGCTGAATAATATTGCAGTATATACATGTACCACATATCCTTTTTCCATTCTTCTGTTGATGGACATTTAGGCTGCTTCCATATCCTGGGCTATTGTAAATAGTACTACAATGAACACTGGGGTATATAGTTCAGTTCAGTCACTCAGTCATGTCCGACTATTTACGACCCCATGAATCACAGCATGCCAAGCCTCCCTGTCTATCACCAACTCCCGGAGTTCACTCAGACTCGCATCCATCAAGTAAGTGATGCCATCCAGCCAGCTCATCCTCTGTTGTCCCCTTCTCCTCCTGCCCCCAATCCCTCCCAGCATCAGGGTCTTTTCCAGTGAGTCTACTCTTCACATGAGGTGGCCAAAGTACTGGAATTTTAGCTTTAGCATCATTCCTTCCAAAGAAATCCCGGGGTTGATCTCCTTCAGAATGAACTGGTTGGATCTCCTTGCAGTCCAAGGGACTCTCAAGAGTCTTCTCCAACACCACAGTTCAAAACCATCAATTCTTCGGTGCTCAGCCTTCTTCACAGTCCAACTCTCACATCCATACACGACCACAGGAAAAACCATAGCCTTGACCAGACGGACCTTAGTCAGCAAAGTAATGTCTCTGCTTTTGAATATACTGTCTAGGATGGTCATAACTTTCCTTCCAAGGAGTAAGTGTCTTCTAATTTCATGGCTGCAGTCACCATCTGCAGTGATTTTGGAGCCCAAATAAATAGTCTGACACAGTTTCCACTGTTTCCCCATCTATTTCCCATGAAGTGATGGGACCGGATGCCATGATCTTCATTTTCTGAATGTTGAGCTTTAAGCCAACATTTTCATTCTCCTCTTTCACTTTCATCAAGAGGCTTTTTAGTTCCTCTTCATTTTTTGCCATAAGGGTGGTGTCATCTGCATATCTGAGGTTATTTATATTTCTCCCAGCAATCTTGATTTCAGCTTGTGTTTCTTCCAGTCCAGCGTTTCTCATGATGTACTCTGCATACAAGTTAGATAAGCAGGGTGACAATATACATCCTTGATGTACTTCTTTTCCTATTTAGATCCAGTCTATTGTTCCATGTCCAGTTCTAACTGTTGCTTCCCAACCTACATACAGATTTCTCAAGAGGCAGGTTAGGTGGTCTGATATTCCCATCTCTTTCAGAATTTTCCACAGTTTATTGTGATCCACACAGTCAAAGGCTTTGGCATAGTCAAGAAAGCAGAAATAGATGTTTTTCTGGAAATCTCTTGCTTTTCTGAGGATCCAGCAGATGTTGACAATTGGATCTCTGGTTCTTCTGCTTTTTCTAAAACCAGCTTGAACATCAGGGTGTTCACAGTTCACATATTGCTGAAGCCTGGCTTGGAGAATTGAATTATGGCTTTCTCTGGATATGTGCCCAGGAGTGGGATTGCTGGGTCTTTAATTCTGTTATGCATCTTGCAATCCATACATAGTTATTGCACACTAATTATTTGCATGATTCTCTATCTACTTCTTGAATAATATTGAGTGGTTTTTCACATCTGCCATTCTGTTGTATATTCTATATCATAAGACATTAAAGGTATTTATTTTCCCCAATATCCAAAGATTTTTATTAAAACCTAGTATACAGCAAGTAGTCTTCAGTTATAGAATTAAGTAAATCTATATACAAATTATCCTGCACATAAGAACAGACCCACATTAAGGGAGAAACATGAAATTAAGAGGACTCAAAATCGGAACTAGGAAGAACAACTGTAACTGATATAGTTTTATACGAACTACAAAATAATTTATTAAATGAATGCCTTTCATCATCAAGCTTCTATGGATATTAAAACGCAATTGTAGTAGAAATAAGTTTAATAAATATACTAATAGACTATAGGCCTCACAGGGGCATATATCCTAGTGGATTAATCTTTAGCTGTCTTGACTAAAGTTATTCAGGAAATGAACTTTTTTCTTCATCTCTCAATCTTAGAGATACTGCAAGAAATGTCCAAGCAATAGAATGTAACACAAACAATCCAATTTTAGGGAACTAGAAGATACTTNATCCTAGTGGATTAATCTTTAGTTGTCTTGACTAAAGTTATTCAGGAAATGAACTTTTTTCTTCATCTCTCGATCTTAGAGGTACTGCAAGAAATGTCCAAGCAATAGAATGTAACACAAACAATCCAATTTCAGGGAACTAGAAGATACTTAGTAGTTTTTTCACTATTCAACAACCATACTGTAGCAAAAATTGCTTAATTTTTGCTGGCTTTTTTCTATCAGAGTCATCTCAAAAAGTATATTTGAAGCTTTCCTTGTCCACACAGCTGTATATGTCTACATACACCAAAACATGCATTTAGCAAGCATTTAGGCATGTTAAAATTATAAATTTGTTTCCTCCCACTAAATTACAAAGTATTTAAAGAAGATACTAAATTTTATTACACTTTCACTACATTTAACACAGTGTCAAAATATTATTTAATTAATCAATTAGTTCTTTACATTGCTACTACTACTACTAAGTCGCTTCAGACGTGTCCGACTCTGTGCAACTCCATAGACGGCAGCCCACCAGGCTCCCCCGTCCCTGAGATTCTCCAGGCAAGAACACTGGAGTGGGTTGCCACTTCCTTCTCCAGTTTTCCTTTAAAATTGGAGGAAGTTACAGTTCAGTACACACAGGCAAAATCCTATCTGACTCTTTGTGACCCCCACGGACTGTCGCCCACCAGGCTCCTCTGTCCATGGAATTCTCTAGGCAAGAATACTGCAGTAGGTTGCCATTCCCTTCTCTTAGCGATTTACATTGCTAATGACTGCATAATACAGTGAGAGTGAAAAAAGGCAAGAGGAACAAATACATAACACAGAGAGTAAAACTTACCAGGATACTAAAATATGAAAAGAATGGAGAAACCTAAGAATTTTAACATCTTTGTCTTTATAACTTGGCACATACTTTTGCATTCAACAGTGATTAACTTTCGCAGGCAAAGTCTCCATGGAATCACTCATCATTTTGATGAGTTACTAGATGGAATTATTATTTACTCCACTTGTACAGTCAATCAACAACACTCATTCTTTACCCAAGTCGTAACTCACACATTACCATTTCCACAGCAAACATTAATCAGCAGTTATTCAACTATGGTGCCTGAATACCATGAGCTAAACTGTGCTGAATTATAATACACATTAATACAGTAGATCTCTCCAGAGACTTTTGATATATGGCAGTTGTAATTCTACTTTTACTGATCATACATTAAATTGTATTAAGGTGAGAAACACCCCTTAAATAAATAAATGAGAGCTTACTCTGCTTGAATAATTTCAATTTAGAAATTAATGTGTTAACATGGCCTGTGAGTCACTGCCTGTCTTCTCCAAGTAAACTCTAGTGATGAAGGCAGGCTGTGTTCACTTTATATTCTACTGCCCTCTGGCTGATAAAACTTGCTGCCAGAATAAGAGATTAGTTAACATTCAACATACGTTAATTAATGTAGTTTATTAAAATGTGTTATTGTTGCCTTTATTCATTCTTAGTACATAATTCATTGCTGTAAGGGATATAATAAAACTATTAGGGCTTTCCAAACAGTCATCAAAACCTCACACAGCTGAGTTAGATTTTAAATAGTAGGATTCCTTTATTCACCTCTTGCTGTTTAAAATATTTTTTCTCACTCTGTGGCAAACCATAATTCAAAAGTTTATTATACAAAATGAATAAGCAGAATTTATTTGCAAAATGTGTGGGAAATTTATCCCAAGAAACTCAATTGAGTATGTTTAAAATAGTTAAATAGACTAAATCTTGTAAATCTATGAATTGGGGAAAGCCATTGAAATTAATAATGGACACACTCAGGCATGCATCAGAACTTTCTTCGTCATTATAGTTCATTCCTTCTACAAAACATGATATCTAGTACCTGGGTAGGCTGAGAACTTTCTTTTAATGGGCCACTGTGAAGTGTGATGCCATACATGCATTCCCACAAGGTGAACTGATATGGTTAACAAAAATTAACTGTATTAGCTTCTGATCTTCTTGTATCACTTATGGTAAGCTGGGCAGTTTTTGTGGAAACAACCCTAAAATCTTAGCACATGTATACTCAGTTGTGTCTGACTCTTTGTGACCCTATGGACTGTAGCCCACCCACCAAGGTCTTCTGTCCATGAGATTTTTCAGGCAAGAATACTGGAGTGGGTTTCCATTTACTCTTCCAGGGTATCGTTCCAGTCCAGAAATCAAACCCACATCTCCTGTGTTTCATGCATTGCAGGAAGATTCATTACTGCTGAGCCACTGGGGAGGTCCACAGTCTTAAAACAAAGGTCTTTTGCTAACTTATTCAAGGTCAACTGCATGTTGTATGCAGAGAAGGCAATGGCACCCCACTCCAGTACTCTTGCCTGGAGAATCCCATGGACTGAGGAGCCTGGTAGGCTGCAGTCCATGGGGTTGCTGAAAGTCAGACACGACTGAGCAGCTTCAGTTTCACTTTTCACTTTCATGCATTGAAGAAGGAAATGGCAACCCACTCCAGTGTTCTTGCCTGGAGAATCCCAGGGATGGTGGAGCCTAATGGGCTGCCGTCTATGGGGTCACACAAAGTCGGACATGACTGAAGTGACTTAGCAGCAGCAGCAGCAGCATGTTGTACGACACTTCAGTCAGCTCTACTCCATCAAAAATCTAGATTCCACCAAGACAGCACAAGTTGGCATCATGTCATTTGTGTTGTCTTTTCAACATGTGCCTTTGATATTCTTGAGGCAAGGAAAGAGAAAACGTGGAGAACAAATAGAGCTTCTAGGCTTCCCACTGGTGTCTACACAATTTCTCCTGAAAATCACTGTCCGGAGCTATAGTACCATACAAACTTCTGAGAAGGTTGTGACAAATACAAGGATATTTTGTGCC
>SJYW01045554.1:774603-866287 GCA_006410735.1 Raphicerus campestris | reverse complement strand
GCACTTGTCCCGTGTTACCCTCTGCATCCCTCCAGGTCAGAACTTTTGAGCTTTGTTTAGGGTTAGTAGACTGGCCTATTCCCTGTAGGTTAGTCACTGAATCTTTATAGGGCCAATGTTGGGGCCAAAACCGGGTGGAAATTATTGTGGCGTCTGCCCCTGTGGCAATTAGGCCTTCAAAGACCTTGCCATCTAATTGAAGAGTCAACAATGGTCTTTTGTGGGTAATTTGTTGGGCCCAATAAATGTCAGAGGAGCCAAAGGCAGAATCAAGTTNGTGGAAATTATTGTGGCGTCTGCCCCTGTGGCAATTAGGCCTTCAAAGACCTTGCCATCTAATTGAAGAGTCAACAATGGTCTTTTGTGGGTAATTTGTTGGGCCCAATAAATGTCAGAGGAGCCAAAGGCAGAATCAAGTTGAGGGCCTTGGACACTACTTTTATTTGCTGAAATTAGGGGGAGAAGTATAAGTTGTGCTATTCTTTTTCCTTTTGAGATAGATACAGGCCCAGTTGGGGTGGAAGCCAGAAGGGTAATCTGTCCCGTATAATCATGGTCGATGACCCCTGGGATAATGTGGAGACCCATTAAGGAAGAACTGCCACGCCCTAGTATCAAACCAAATGTTTTGGGGGGTAGGGGTCCATAAGTCTCAGTGGGAATAACCTGAACACCTTGTTCTGGTGTCAGTATTGTATCGGCGGTGGAACACAGGTCCAATTCTGCATTTCCTGGGGTGGCACGGCGGAGGGAGCTGACTCCGGGCCAGGGGAGCTCGGATCCGGTTTCTGACTCTGAGGGACGAACCTGACTGCCCCTAGATTCTGTCCCTGGGGTGGGGCCAGGGGCTGGCCCCGTTGCCAGTTTCCCTGCTTGGGAGGGAGAGGTTGACCGTTAACATCAGTCTTGGAGTAACAGTTTGAAGCCCAATGTTTACCCTTTTTACATCGAGGGCATACTGTAGAAGGGAGTTTTTTTTATCTTGGGCCGTGTCACCAATGGCATTTGTATTAGGGCAAGGAGCAGTGTTAGTTCGGGCTGGGCATTCATGGCTGAAATGTCCTGGTTGTTTACAATTGAAGCAGGTCTTTTGTTGCTTATCTTTAGCATATCCTTTTAGTGCAGTGCCAATGGCTAGGCCAAGAGCATGTGAGGTTCCCATGCCTGCACATAATTTGATGTAGTCGGATAAGGAACCATTACGGTGGGATCTAAGAATGTCTTGGCAATGAGGATTGGCATTTTCAAAGGCCAAATGTTTAACAAAGGCACTGTCGCCCTCCCTTTCTCCCAGCAACCGTTCAGCGGCCTCTGTAAGATGGCTGACAAAATCACTGTAGGGCTCATCTGGACCTTGGTGAAGCTTAGCCAGCAACGATGAGGCTGGCCCCTTAGGGGGAAGGCAGTGCCAAGCTCGGAGGCCAGCATTTTGTATTTGACCTAATAAGCCAGGAGGCTGTCTTTCATTGGTATCATAGGGGCTGTTGTTGCTTTCTTTATTATGTTGAGCTGTTTCACGGCAATTTTCTGCAAAATCTGTACGCCAAAGGACATAATCACCCCCTGATAGGTAGCTCGGGCCAAAAAGAACCAATCATTAGGCGTTAGCCACAGCTGACTTAGGTTTTCTAGGATGGCTAAGGTGTAAGGGGCAGTGGGGCCATAGCTGTTTACAGCAGTCTTTAAGTCTTTTAGGTATTTTAGGTTTAACGGGTGATATTTTGGGTTTGTATTTTGAATTTTAGAAGTGGGGTCTTCTACGTCTGATGTTTCATCGTCTGATTTTGGCTCCTGATTTTGGGTATCGGGGGAATTATCTTCATCAGGGGAATTGGTGTCTCCCTGCATCTCTAACTCTTCTATTTCTTCATGTGGGGGCTGAGCGCGGTGGCTCCGCGTGACAGGGAAGGCAAAAACTGGGGTCTTAGGTTTTAGATTTTTGGGGGGCTGCTTGGAGATATGGGTGGGTGTCATGGTGGTTGTCAGGGTGGCAAGCTCGGCCTCGAGGACCTGGACTTCTTTAACCAATCGGATCTGTTCACTCCGCTCCTGAATGTCTTTTTTAAGAGAGGCGATACTTTGGGTAATACCTGACAAGGGAGGGGTATCAGCAGTAAGGGCCTGCGGCGCAGATAACAGATAGCGCAGTAGGCATGATGGCAGCATGAGTCATCTCCGGAAGTAAGAAGGGCGGTAAGTTAAGGGAAACTGGCAAGGGCGGGGATAAACTGAAAGGGGGGTGAGAGAATGAAATGCAAGGTTTGTGGGATGGGTGTTGTAGAACTGGTGCTGTCAGGCCCCATGGCCTATCTTCACTATGATATCGGGCAGCCTGTTTATCTAAGGTTTGTTGATCTTCTGGGGGTAGTGGGTCATTGTGAGATTCTTTCAAAAGAGGAGAAAGCGCAGGGTAGATCTTAGGAGGAAGGGACGAATTTTGAGGAGGCTCAGAACAACTAGGATTATTAGTTAAAGTGGGAGGTTTAGACTCTGGATCTTCAGACATATCTATAGAAGTAGAAGGACAGACTGAAGGAGGACGGGAGCTATCCTTCAGAACAGTGGAGCCTGTCTGTAACAGCTGCTGAATATCTGAGTCTTGGGAATGTGTCCTAAGTATGTCATTGATCAAACTCCAGTATGAAAAGGCAGACACAGGGACTTTTGCCGGCCCCAAAACTCTATAATAATCATTTAAACAGTCTCCCACCCTCGCCCAAGTTTTTGTACTTATGGTGCCTTCTTGGGGGAACCAGGGACAAACATCAGAGAGGAACATAAAAAACTCCCTCAAATCCTTTTTTCTAGCCTTAACCCTTCGCATCTTGAGAGATTCCTTAATACCATTAAGGAAGAGCTCGTGGGAGCTCAATTCTTGCCCCATAGTGATTGCCCACTCACCTCTCTCCGATCAGAACTTGGAGCGGCGAAATCCAGTGCTGATCCAACACGAGCGCCGTCGGTGATCCATGTCACACAATGCCGCAGCTAGAACCGTCTCGTTCGTGACGAAGGTCCGAGTGCCTGGCCAGGGCTTGTGGAGTGGGTGGCCCCCGTGGGATTCCGCACCTCGAGCCCCACGTTGGACGCCAATTGTGCCCCGACCCCCAGGACACGACAATGTGGAGTGAGGGGGAACCTACAGGGGATGAAAAAGGGGCAAGAGACACGAAGAAATGGAGGCAAGACATTGTCCTGATCAAGCCTCAAGGTTTATTCATAGGGGTAACAGTATATATGCAGTACAAGCAGTAGGGGGCGGGAAGGACATTTGTATAATGAGTAAGTGACAATTGAGGATAGGACAGCGTGAGTGCTCAGAGTATTTGTAATAATCTTATTGGTTCAAGGTACAACTGGAGGAGCTTGAGTGACAGAGCTCGAGGGTTGCTTTTGCTTTAGGCGTGCGCGGGTCTTTTTGGCACGTCTTTTTGGCGCGTAGCCGTCTGTCCAACCAGAAGAGACAAGATGGCTGTGTTTCTCTTTTTTGGCTCCCGTCAGTTGGACCACCATTCCCGAAGAACCCCAAATTCCTCGTCCACTACAGATGCACTTGACTGCCCTGCACTGCCTCCACTGTCACCCCGAGCCTGGACTCCCAACACTCTGGCAGGTGTGACAGCCCTGGGGTACTTTGAGGGCAAGCTGAACACTGCTGCTGCAGCTGGAGAGAAAACCAGCCCTGCACGTCTCCAGGCGAGATGAAGCCTGACTCCCCTGTGGGGGCCCCAGGGGAGCCACAAGACCTATGTCTGCACAGGAGAGGAAAGCTTAGGCTCCGGCCTCAGCACCAGAAGAGGTGTGAGGATGCGGCGAAGACAGGGGAGGAATCCCCAGAGGAGCCTCGCAACTCGCAAGGAGACTGTCCTCCCCTGAGGCCACAGGGGCGGGTCCCTGGGGTCCCCGTCGTAAGGCAAAAGGACCCCACTGCAACTCGAGGAAAACCAGAAGCAGCAGGCGAGGTGAGGCCCTTGTCTGCTGTGCCATCTCGGGGGAAATCACCCCTTCACTCTTGGAACTCGAAAGGCTCCTTCACACCCTTGCTTTGACCTAAGAAGTACCCTGCCCCACACGTAACTTCTCGAGAGGAAACCCCTGGCTCACGCAGAGAATCAAGAGGAGCCCCGTTTTCCTCTGCCCAGCTCCAGAACAGAAGCCTTTTCCCTGCTCCATCAGGAAAGGTTTCCTTGTGCTCCCCTTGCATCTAAAGAAGAGGGGCTTTCACCAGGAGATTCGGGAGGAACCTCAGGGGTTGGGCCACCATTCCCCAAGACCCTCAAATGCCTTGTCCACTACAGATGCAACTGACTTCCCTGCACTGCCTCAACTGTCACCTGAGGCTCAACTCCCGACACACTGGCACGTGTGAGAGCCCTGGGGTACCTCAAGGGCAAGCCACAGATCCCTGTGTCCACTTGACGGGGAGCCGGACACTGCTGCTGCATCATGAGAGGAAAGCAGCCGTGCACGACTCCTGGCGAGACAAGGCTTGACTCCCCTGTGGAGGCTCCAGGGGAACCCTAAGTCCTATGTCAGTACATGCGAGGCAAGCTCAGGCTCNGACTTTGGGAGGGGAAGAGGGCAAGTGAACCCAGAGGAGGGGACCGTTTTGCCATAAGACTCCCGTCGGAGTATGAAGAGTAGCACAGACAATAAGAGAGAAGGGTCTTTCATATGATAAAAAGGTGATGTGTTGGTGTTCCATAGCAGACTCTACGAGGCGTAGGGCCTCTTTTGCTGCAGATGAGAGTTTGCGGGGGGACTGAGGGTCAGAATCTCCTTGTAATATATCAAAAAGGGGTTTTAAGTCTCCAGTAGTCAGTCTGAGATAGGGTCTGAGCCAGTTAATGTCTCCCAAGAATTTTTGGAAGTCGTTGAGGGTTTGTAAATGTGATGTCTGTAACCGAACCTTTTGGGGGGTAATAAGGTTTTTGTTTAATTCAAAGCCGAGATAGTGATAGGGATCAGTGAGCTGTACCTTTTCAGGGGCAATTTGAAGCCCGAGAGAAGTAAGTTGGTAGGTTAATTCTTGACTACATTTAAGCACCTCTGAGGTCGTGGCTCTTGCCAACAGAATATCATCCATATAGTGAACGATGTAAATAGAAGGCCAACGAGGTCTAAGAGGATCTATTGCCTGTGCAACATATTTTTGACACAAGGTGGGGCTGTTGGCCTTGCCCTGAGGAAGAACCTTCCACTGATAACGAGGCATTGGCCCTTTAAAGTTAGTAACTGGAAGGCTAAATGCGAACCGCTCTGGATCAGAAGGGTGAAGGGGGATGGTAAAAAAGCAGTCTTTAAGATCAATAATGATTTTAAAATAGTTAGCAGGAATAGCAATAGGAGAGGGTAAGCCAGGTTGGAGGGCTCCCATGGCAAACATGGTTTTATTGATTTCTCTAAGATCTTGAAGAAGCCGCCATGTCCCTGCCTGTTTCTTTTTAATCACAAATATAGGAGTGTTCCATGGGGAAGTGGTGGGCTCTAAATGTCCAGCCGCCACTTGTTCCTGTACCAACTTAGTGGCAATGGCTAGTTTTTCTTCTGGTAAAGGCCATTGATCTACCCACACAGGGGAATCAGATTTCCATTTGATCTTAGCTGTATGGGGTACAGGCAAGTCAACGGCCATCATAGAAAATTTTGGTTTCCCAGGCCTGAACGGTCATTTCTTGGTATTATTGAAAGTGGTAGTGTTATGCCTTGACTATCTTTTCCCAATCCTTGTCCCATTAGAAATCCCTGATTAAGCATTTGTTGAGCAAAAATTTCATTTGGACTAAGCATGATAAGTTGTAATTGAGACAAAATATCTCGGCCCCAAAGATTGACAGGTAGTCCAGGAACAATGTATGGCTGCACTTGTCCCGTGTTACCCTCTGCATCCCTCCAGGTCAGAACTTTTGAGCTTTGTTTAGGGTTAGTAGACTGGCCTATTCCCTGTAGGTTAGTCACTGAATCTTTATAGGGCCAATGTTGGGGCCAAAACCGGGTGGAAATTATTGTGGCGTCTGCCCCTGTGGCAATTAGGCCTTCAAAGACCTTGCCATCTAATTGAAGAGTCAACAATGGTCTTTTGTGGGTAATTTGTTGGGCCCAATAAATGTCAGAGGAGCCAAAGGCAGAATCAAGTTGAGGGCCTTGGACACTACTTTTATTTGCTGAAATTAGGGGGAGAAGTATAAGTTGTGCTATTCTTTTTCCTTTTGAGATAGATACAGGCCCAGTTGGGGTGGAAGCCAGAAGGGTAATCTGTCCCGTATAATCATGGTCGATGACCCCTGGGATAATGTGGAGACCCATTAAGGAAGAACTGCCACGCCCTAGTATCAAACCAAATGTTTTGGGGGGTAGGGGTCCATAAGTCTCAGTGGGAATAACCTGAACACCTTGTTCTGGTGTCAGTATTGTATCGGCGGTGGAACACAGGTCCAATTCTGCATTTCCTGGGGTGGCACGGCGGAGGGAGCTGACTCCGGGCCAGGGGAGCTCGGATCCGGTTTCTGACTCTGAGGGACGAACCTGACTGCCCCTAGATTCTGTCCCTGGGGTGGGGCCAGGGGCTGGCCCCGTTGCCAGTTTCCCTGCTTGGGAGGGAGAGGTTGACCGTTAACATCAGTCTTGGAGTAACAGTTTGAAGCCCAATGTTTACCCTTTTTACATCGAGGGCATACTGTAGAAGGGAGTTTTTTTTATCTTGGGCCGTGTCACCAATGGCATTTGTATTAGGGCAAGGAGCAGTGTTAGTTCGGGCTGGGCATTCATGGCTGAAATGTCCTGGTTGTTTACAATTGAAGCAGGTCTTTTGTTGCTTATCTTTAGCATATCCTTTTAGTGCAGTGCCAATGGCTAGGCCAAGAGCATGTGAGGTTCCCATGCCTGCACATAATTTGATGTAGTCGGATAAGGAACCATTACGGTGGGATCTAAGAATGTCTTGGCAATGAGGATTGGCATTTTCAAAGGCCAAATGTTTAACAAAGGCACTGTCGCCCTCCCTTTCTCCCAGCAACCGTTCAGCGGCCTCTGTAAGATGGCTGACAAAATCACTGTAGGGCTCATCTGGACCTTGGTGAAGCTTAGCCAGCAACGATGAGGCTGGCCCCTTAGGGGGAAGGCAGTGCCAAGCTCGGAGGCCAGCATTTTGTATTTGACCTAATAAGCCAGGAGGCTGTCTTTCATTGGTATCATAGGGGCTGTTGTTGCTTTCTTTATTATGTTGAGCTGTTTCACGGCAATTTTCTGCAAAATCTGTACGCCAAAGGACATAATCACCCCCTGATAGGTAGCTCGGGCCAAAAAGAACCAATCATTAGGCGTTAGCCACAGCTGACTTAGGTTTTCTAGGATGGCTAAGGTGTAAGGGGCAGTGGGGCCATAGCTGTTTACAGCAGTCTTTAAGTCTTTTAGGTATTTTAGGTTTAACGGGTGATATTTTGGGTTTGTATTTTGAATTTTAGAAGTGGGGTCTTCTACGTCTGATGTTTCATCGTCTGATTTTGGCTCCTGATTTTGGGTATCGGGGGAATTATCTTCATCAGGGGAATTGGTGTCTCCCTGCATCTCTAACTCTTCTATTTCTTCATGTGGGGGCTGAGCGCGGTGGCTCCGCGTGACAGGGAAGGCAAAAACTGGGGTCTTAGGTTTTAGATTTTTGGGGGGCTGCTTGGAGATATGGGTGGGTGTCATGGTGGTTGTCAGGGTGGCAAGCTCGGCCTCGAGGACCTGGACTTCTTTAACCAATCGGATCTGTTCACTCCGCTCCTGAATGTCTTTTTTAAGAGAGGCGATACTTTGGGTAATACCTGACAAGGGAGGGGTATCAGCAGTAAGGGCCTGCGGCGCAGATAACAGATAGCGCAGTAGGCATGATGGCAGCATGAGTCATCTCCGGAAGTAAGAAGGGCGGTAAGTTAAGGGAAACTGGCAAGGGCGGGGATAAACTGAAAGGGGGGTGAGAGAATGAAATGCAAGGTTTGTGGGATGGGTGTTGTAGAACTGGTGCTGTCAGGCCCCATGGCCTATCTTCACTATGATATCGGGCAGCCTGTTTATCTAAGGTTTGTTGATCTTCTGGGGGTAGTGGGTCATTGTGAGATTCTTTCAAAAGAGGAGAAAGCGCAGGGTAGATCTTAGGAGGAAGGGACGAATTTTGAGGAGGCTCAGAACAACTAGGATTATTAGTTAAAGTGGGAGGTTTAGACTCTGGATCTTCAGACATATCTATAGAAGTAGAAGGACAGACTGAAGGAGGACGGGAGCTATCCTTCAGAACAGTGGAGCCTGTCTGTAACAGCTGCTGAATATCTGAGTCTTGGGAATGTGTCCTAAGTATGTCATTGATCAAACTCCAGTATGAAAAGGCAGACACAGGGACTTTTGCCGGCCCCAAAACTCTATAATAATCATTTAAACAGTCTCCCACCCTCGCCCAAGTTTTTGTACTTATGGTGCCTTCTTGGGGGAACCAGGGACAAACATCAGAGAGGAACATAAAAAACTCCCTCAAATCCTTTTTTCTAGCCTTAACCCTTCGCATCTTGAGAGATTCCTTAATACCATTAAGGAAGAGCTCGTGGGAGCTCAATTCTTGCCCCATAGTGATTGCCCACTCACCTCTCTCCGATCAGAACTTGGAGCGGCGAAATCCAGTGCTGATCCAACACGAGCGCCGTCGGTGATCCATGTCACACAATGCCGCAGCTAGAACCGTCTCGTTCGTGACGAAGGTCCGAGTGCCTGGCCAGGGCTTGTGGAGTGGGTGGCCCCCGTGGGATTCCGCACCTCGAGCCCCACGTTGGACGCCAATTGTGCCCCGACCCCCAGGACACGACAATGTGGAGTGAGGGGGAACCTACAGGGGATGAAAAAGGGGCAAGAGACACGAAGAAATGGAGGCAAGACATTGTCCTGATCAAGCCTCAAGGTTTATTCATAGGGGTAACAGTATATATGCAGTACAAGCAGTAGGGGGCGGGAAGGACATTTGTATAATGAGTAAGTGACAATTGAGGATAGGACAGCGTGAGTGCTCAGAGTATTTGTAATAATCTTATTGGTTCAAGGTACAACTGGAGGAGCTTGAGTGACAGAGCTCGAGGGTTGCTTTTGCTTTAGGCGTGCGCGGGTCTTTTTGGCACGTCTTTTTGGCGCGTAGCCGTCTGTCCAACCAGAAGAGACAAGATGGCTGTGTTTCTCTTTTTTGGCTCCCGTCAGTTGGACCACCATTCCCGAAGAACCCCAAATTCCTCGTCCACTACAGATGCACTTGACTGCCCTGCACTGCCTCCACTGTCACCCCGAGCCTGGACTCCCAACACTCTGGCAGGTGTGACAGCCCTGGGGTACTTTGAGGGCAAGCTGAACACTGCTGCTGCAGCTGGAGAGAAAACCAGCCCTGCACGTCTCCAGGCGAGATGAAGCCTGACTCCCCTGTGGGGGCCCCAGGGGAGCCACAAGACCTATGTCTGCACAGGAGAGGAAAGCTTAGGCTCCGGCCTCAGCACCAGAAGAGGTGTGAGGATGCGGCGAAGACAGGGGAGGAATCCCCAGAGGAGCCTCGCAACTCGCAAGGAGACTGTCCTCCCCTGAGGCCACAGGGGCGGGTCCCTGGGGTCCCCGTCGTAAGGCAAAAGGACCCCACTGCAACTCGAGGAAAACCAGAAGCAGCAGGCGAGGTGAGGCCCTTGTCTGCTGTGCCATCTCGGGGGAAATCACCCCTTCACTCTTGGAACTCGAAAGGCTCCTTCACACCCTTGCTTTGACCTAAGAAGTACCCTGCCCCACACGTAACTTCTCGAGAGGAAACCCCTGGCTCACGCAGAGAATCAAGAGGAGCCCCGTTTTCCTCTGCCCAGCTCCAGAACAGAAGCCTTTTCCCTGCTCCATCAGGAAAGGTTTCCTTGTGCTCCCCTTGCATCTAAAGAAGAGGGGCTTTCACCAGGAGATTCGGGAGGAACCTCAGGGGTTGGGCCACCATTCCCCAAGACCCTCAAATGCCTTGTCCACTACAGATGCAACTGACTTCCCTGCACTGCCTCAACTGTCACCTGAGGCTCAACTCCCGACACACTGGCACGTGTGAGAGCCCTGGGGTACCTCAAGGGCAAGCCACAGATCCCTGTGTCCACTTGACGGGGAGCCGGACACTGCTGCTGCATCATGAGAGGAAAGCAGCCGTGCACGACTCCTGGCGAGACAAGGCTTGACTCCCCTGTGGAGGCTCCAGGGGAACCCTAAGTCCTATGTCAGTACATGCGAGGCAAGCTCAGGCTCTGTCCTCAGCAACAGATGAGGACTGAGTAGCCGGCAACGACTGGGGAGGAATCCTCAGAGGAGTCTTGCAACTCGCACGGAGACTGGCCTCTCCAGAGACATAGGGGAGGGTCCCTGGGGTCTACATCATAACTCGAGAGGACCCCGCCTCAACTCGAGAAAAACCAGAAGCTTCTCCCCTGCAGACGGGGTGAAGCCCTTGTCTGCTGTGGTGTCTCAGGAGAAATCCCCCCTTCTTTCTTGGACCTCGAAAGGCTCCTTCACACCCTTACTGTGACCCAAGAATTTTCCCACCTCACCATCCCCACTCGACAGGAATCCTGAGGGTCCAGCCGCAACTCAAGAGGATCCCTGTTTTTACCTGCT
This sequence comes from Raphicerus campestris, assembly GCA_006410735.1. NCBI lineage: Eukaryota > Metazoa > Chordata > Mammalia > Artiodactyla > Bovidae > Raphicerus > Raphicerus campestris. Next base: position 855,643 of record SJYW01045554.1, on the reverse strand, counting down.
CTGCTCCAGATGAGGAGGCCTTTCCTTGCTCCGTTGGGAAAGGATTCCTGGCACTCCACTGGCATCCCAAGAGGAGGCGCTCACACCAGGAGAGTAGGGAGGAGCATCAAAGGTAGGGCCACTATTCCCCAATGCCCCCAAATGCCTTGTCCATGACAGATGCACCTGAGTGCCCTGCACAGCCTCAACTGTCACCCCAACACTGTCACCCCGAGGCTCAACACCCGACAATCAGGCAAGTGTGACAGCCCTGGGGTGCCTAGACTGCAAGCCACAGATTCCTGTGCCTGCTCAACGGAGAGCCGGACACTGCTGCTGAGCTGGGGAGGAAAGTAGCCGTGCACGCCTCCAGGCGAGATAAGGCATGACGCCCTTGTGGGCCTCCAGGGGAACCCCAAGACCTAATTCAGCAAAAGCGAGGCAAGCTCATGCCTGGCCTCAGCATCAGACCAGGACTGAGGACACATTGACGCCAAGGGAGGAATCCCCAGAGTCGCCACGACGACTGGGGAGGAATCCCCAGGGTCGCTTGGCAACTGGCTCCAAGACTGCCCTCTCCTGAGGCCACAGCAGCGGGTCTCTGGGGTCCCCGTTGTAACTCAAGAGGACCCTGCCGCAACACGAGAGAAACGGTAAGCTTCTTCCCTGCAGGTGGGGTGAGGCCCTTGTTTGCTGTGGCATCTCGGGGAAATTCCCCCCTTTCCTCCTTGACCTCAAAAGACTCCTTCACACCCTAGCTGTCACCCAAGATGTTCCCCGACACACTTGTCTTCACTTGAGAAGAACCTCGAAGTTCCCACCACAATTCAAGAGGAGCCCTGTTTTCCCCTGATGAGCCCCAGATGATTGGCCTTTTCCCTGCTCCGTTGGGAAATGGTTCCCAGTGCTGCCCTCGCATCCCAAGAGGAGGCGCTAGCAACAGGAGAGTCGGGAGGAGACTCAGGGGTTGTTTACCATTCCCCAATACACCAAAATGCCTCGTCCACTCCACATGAACCTGACTCCACTGTACTGCCTCAACAGTCACCCCAAGGCTCGACTCCTGACACACTGGCACATGTGACCCCCCTGGGGTACTTCAAGGGCTAGCCACAGATCCTTGTGTCGGCTCTACAGGGAGCTGGACACTGCTGCTGCAGCTGGGGAGGAAAGCTCCCATGCATGTCTCCGGGCGAGATGAGGCCTGACTCCCCGGTCGGAGCTCCAGGGGAACCCCAAGACCTATGCCACCACGGGCAAGGAAAGCTCATGCTCCGGCCTCAGCACCAGACGAGGACTGAGGTCCTGGAGCGTACTGGGGAGGAATCTCCTGAGGCACCTCGCAACTTGCACGGAGACTGGCCTCTCATGAGGACACATGGGCGGGGTCTGGGGTACTGTGGTAACTCGAGAGGACCCCAGTGCAACTTGAGAAAAACAAGAAGATTCTCTCCTGCAGACAGGGTGACACCCTCGTCCGATGCGGTATACGTGTTAAATCACCCCTTCCCTCTTGGACCTCGAAAGGGTCCTTCACACCCTTGCTGTGATCCAAAAAGTACCCCACCCCAGCCGACCCCACTCGAGAGGCACCCCGAGGGTTCCGCCGCAACTCAAGAGGATCCCCGTTTTCCCCTGCTCAGCACCAGATGCCGGGCCCTTTCCCTGCTCCGTCAGGAAAGGGTTCCTGGCATTCCCCTCACATCCCAAGAGGAGGCACTCGCAAGAGCAGATTTGAGAGGAGTCTCAGGGGTCGGGCCAATGTACCTCAAGACACGCAAATGCCTCGTCCACTTCAGATGCAACTGACTGTCCTGCACTGCCTCGACTGTCACCTCGAGGCTTGACTACTGACACACGGGCACCTGTAACAACCCTGGGGTACCTCGAGGGCAAGCCCCAGATCACTGTGCCCACTCGACAGGGAGGCAGACACTGCTACTGCAGGTGGGGAGGAAAGTGGCCCTGCATGTCTCCAGGTGAGACGAGGCTTGACTCCTCTGTGCGGGCTCTAGGGGAATCCCAAGACCTATGTCATCACGGGTGAGGCAAGCTCAGGATCTGGCCTCATCAGCAGACAAGGACAGAGGACCTGGCGACAACGGGGGGAAAATCCCCAAGGGGCCTCGCATCCCGCACGGAGACGGATCTCTCCTGAGGCCACGGGGGCAGGTCGCTGGGGTGCCCTTCGTAACTCCAGACGACCCCGCCGCAACTCGACAAAAACCAGAAGCTTCACCCCTGTAGGTGGGGTGAGGATCTTGTCTGCTGCAGCATCGAGGGGGAAATCACCCCTTCCCCCTTGGACCATGAAAGGCTTCTTCACACCCTTGCTGTAACTCAAGAAGTTCTCTGCCCAAGACATCACCATTCAACAGAAACCCAAAGGGTCCTGCCAGGACTGAAAATGAGCCCTGTTTTCCCATGCTCAGCTCCAGTTGAGGGGCCCATTCCCTGCTCCTCAGGAAAGGGATCCTGGCACTCCCCTCGCATCCCAAGACGAGGCGCTCGCACCAGGAGAGTTGGGAGGAGCCTCAGGGGTCTCACCACTTTTAACCAAGGCCCCCAAATGCTTCATCCTCTCCAGATGAATCTGACTGCCCTGGACTGCCTCGACTGTCACCCCGAGGCTCGACTCCTGACACACTGGCACGTGTAACAGCCCTTGGTTACCTTGAGTTCAAGCCACTGATCCCTGTATCCGCTCGAACAGGGACGTGGACACTGTTGCTGCAGCTGGGGAGGAAAGCTCTTGTGCACGTCTCCAGGTAAGATGAGGCCTGACTCCCCGGTCGGAGCTCCAGGGGAACCCCAAGACCTATGCCACCACGGGCAAGGAAAGCTCATGCTCCGGCCTCAGCACCAGACGAGGACTGAGGTCCTGGAGAGTACTGGGGAGGAATCTCCTGAGGCACCTCGCAACTCACACGGAGACTGGCCTCTCATGAGGACACATGGGCGGGGTCTGGGGTACTGTGGTAACTCGAGAGGACCCCAGTGCAACTTGAGAAAAACAAGAAGATTCTCTCCTGCAGACAGGGTGACACCCTCGTCCGATGCGGCATACGTGTTAAATCACCCCTTCCCTCTTGGACCTCAAAAGGGTGCTTCACACCCTTGCTGTGATCCAAAAAGTACCCCACCCCAGCCGACCCCACTCGAGAGGCACCCCGCGGGTCCTGCTATGACTCAAGAGGATCCCCGTTTTCCCCTGTTCAGCTCCAGATGCCGGGCCCTTTCCCTGCTCCGTCAGGAAAGGGCTCCTGGCACTCCCCTCACATCCCAAGAGGAGGCACTCGCAAGAGCAGATTCGAGAGGAGTCTCAGGGTTCGGGCCAACATACCTGAAGACACCCGAATGCCTCGTCCAATTCAGATGCAACTCACTGTCCTGCACTGCCTCGACTGTCACCCCGAGGCTCAACTCCTGACACACGGGCACCTGTGACAACCCTGGGGTACCTCGAGGGCAAGCCACAGGTCACTGTGTCCGCTCGACAGAGAGGCAGACACTGCTACTGCAGGTGGGGAGGAAAGTGGCCCTGCACGTCTCCAGGCGAGACGAGGCTTGACTCCACTGTGGGGGCTCTAGGGGAACCCCAAGACCTCTGTCAGCACGGGCAAGGCAAGCTCAGGATCTGGCCTCATCAGCAGATGAGGACAGAGGACCTGGAAACAACGGGGGAAAAATCCCCAGAGGTGCCTCGCAACTGGCACAGAGACGGATCTCTCCTGAGGCCATGGGGGCAGGTCGCTGGGGTGCCCTTCGTAACTCCAGACGCCCCTGCTGCAACTCGACAAAAATCAGAAGCTTCACCCCTGCAGGTGGGGTGAGGATCTTTGCCGCTGCAGTGTCTAGGGGGAAATTACCCCTTCCCTTTTGGACCATGAAAGGCTTCTTCACACCCCTGCTGTGACTCAAGAAGTTCTCAGCCCAAGATNCTGGGGAGGAATCTCCTGAGGCACCTCGCAACTCACACGGAGACTGGCCTCTCATGAGGACACATGGGCGGGGTCTGGGGTACTGTGGTAACTCGAGAGGACCCCAGTGCAACTTGAGAAAAACAAGAAGATTCTCTCCTGCAGACAGGGTGACACCCTCGTCCGATGCGGCATACGTGTTAAATCACCCCTTCCCTCTTGGACCTCAAAAGGGTGCTTCACACCCTTGCTGTGATCCAAAAAGTACCCCACCCCAGCCGACCCCACTCGAGAGGCACCCCGAGGGTCCTGCTATGACTCAAGAGGATCCCCGTTTTCCCCTGTTCAGCTCCAGATGCCGGGCCCTTTCCCTGCTCCGTCAGGAAAGGGCTCCTGGCACTCCCCTCACATCCCAAGAGGAGGCACTCGCAAGAGCAGATTCGAGAGGAGTCTCAGGGGTCGGGCCAACATACCTGAAGACACCCGAATGCCTCGTCCAATTCAGATGCAACTCACTGTCCTGCACTGCCTCGACTGTCACCCCGAGGCTCAACTCCTGACACACGGGCACCTGTGACAACCCTGGGGTACCTCGAGGGCAAGCCACAGGTCACTGTGTCCGCTCGACAGAGAGGCAGACACTGCTACTGCAGGTGGGGAGGAAAGTGGCCCTGCACGTCTCCAGGCGAGACGAGGCTTGACTCCACTGTGGGGGCTCTAGGGGAACCCCAAGACCTCTGTCAGCACGGGCAAGGCAAGCTCAGGATCTGGCCTCATCAGCAGATGAGGACAGAGGACCTGGAAACAACGGGGGAAAAATCCCCAGAGGTGCCTCGCAACTGGCACAGAGACGGATCTCTCCTGAGGCCATGGGGGCAGGTCGCTGGGGTGCCCTTCGTAACTCCAGACGCCCCTGCTGCAACTCGACAAAAATCAGAAGCTTCACCCCTGCAGGTGGGGTGAGGATCTTTGCCGCTGCAGTGTCTAGGGGGAAATTACCCCTTCCCTTTTGGACCATGAAAGGCTTCTTCACACCCCTGCTGTGACTCAAGAAGTTCTCAGCCCAAGATATCACCATTCAACAGAAACCCAAAGGGTCCTGCCAGGACTGAAAATGAGCCCTGTTTTCCCATGCTCAGCTCCAGTTGAGGGGCCCATTCCCTGCTCCTCAGGAAATGGATCCAGGCGCTCCCATCACATCGCAAGAGTAGACGCTCGCACCAGGAGAGTCGGGAGGTGCCTCAGGGGTCACACCACTCTTGACCAAGGCCCCCAAATGCTTCGCCCTCTCCAGATGAATCTGACTGCCCTGGACTGCCTCGACTGTCACCCCGAGGCTCGACTCCTTACACACTGGCACGTGTAACAGCCCTTGACTACCTTGAGATCAAGCAACTGATTCCTGTATCCGCTCGACAGGGACCCGGACACTGTTGCTGCCGTTGGGGAGGAAAGCAGTCGTGCACGTCTCCAGGCGAGACAAGGCCTGACTCCCCTGTGGTGGCTCCAGGGAAACCCCAAGACCTATGTCAGTAAGGGTGAGGCAAGATCAAGCTCCGGCCTCAGCATCAGATGAGGACTGAGGATCCGACGACGGCTGGGCAGGAACCACAGAGGTGCCTCACAACTCGCATGGAGACTGGCCTCTAGTGAGGCTACAGGGGCGGGTCACTTGGGTCCCCATCATAACTCGAGAGGACCCCACCACAACTAGAGAAAAACCAGAATCTTCACCCCTGCAGGCTGGGTGAGGCCCTTGGCTGCTGCAGTGTCATCTGGGAAATCACCACTTAACTCTTGGACCTTGAAAGGGTCCTTCACACCCTTGCTTTGACCCAAGAAGTTCCCCACTCCACCCGAGCCCACTCGAGAGGAACCCCGAGGATCCCCCCCCGAGACTCATGGGAAGCCCCGTTTTCCCATTCTCAGCTTCAGATGAGGGGCCCTTTCCCTGCTCCATCGTAAAAGGGCTCCCGGCGCTCCCCTCACATCCCAAGAGGAGGCGCTTGCAACAGGAGAGTCAGGAGGAGCCACAGGGGTGGATCCACAATTCCCCAAGACACCCAAATGCCTCGTCCACTCCAGACGCACCTGACTGCCTTGTACTGCCTCGGCAGTCACCTCGAGGCTCGACTCCCGACACACTGGCACGTGTGACAGCCCTGGAGTACCTCGAGGGCAAACCATAGATCCCTATGTCCTCTCGACAGGGAGCTGGACACTGCTGCTGCAGCTGGGGTGGAAAGCGGCCATGCACATCTCCAGGTGAGACGAGGCCTGACTCCCCTGTGGGGTCTCCTGGGGAAATCCACGATCTATGACAGCTCGGATGAGCCAAGCTCAGGCTCCGGCCTCAGCACAAAATGATGACTGAGGACACAGCGACGACTGGGTACGAATTCCCAGAGGTGCCTTGCACCTCACACGGAGACTGGCCTGTCCTGAGGCTACACTTACGGGTCCCTGGGGTCCCTGTCTTAATTCGAGAAAAACCAGAAGATTCTCCCATTCCAGCCGGTTGAAGCCCTTGTCCACTGTGGCATGTTGGGGAAATCACCCCTTTCCTCTTGGACCTCAAAATGCTCCTTCACACACTTGCTGTGACCCTAGAAGTTCCCCGCCCTATTCGTCCCCACTCGAGAGTAACCCCAAGTGTACTGCTGCGACACAAGAGGAGCCCCCTCTTCCCCTGCTCAGCTCCAGATGAGGGGCCCTTTCCCTGCTCTGTAGGCAAAGGGTTCCCGGTGCTCCACTCCCATCCCAAGAGGAGGCGCTCACACCAGGAGAATCTGGAGGAGCCTCAGGGGTCCGGTCATGATTCCCCAAGACTAGCAAATGCCTCATCCACTCCAGATTCACCTGACTGCCCTGCACTGCCTCGACTGTCTCCCTGAGGCTTGACTCCCGACACACTGGCACATATGACAGCCCTGGGGTACTTCGAGGACAAGCCATGGATCCCTGTGTCTGCTTGACGGGGAGCCAGACACTGCTGCTGCAGCTGGGGAGGAAAGTGGCCGTGCATGTCTCCATGAGCGACAAGGCCTGACTCCCCTTTGGGGGCTTCAGTGGAACCCCAAGACCTATGTTAGCACGGGCGAGGCAAGATCAGGATCGGTCATCTGCACCAGATGAAGACTGAGAACCTGGGGACAACTGGGGAGGAATCCCCAGAGGCACCTCACACCTCGTAAGGAAATTGGCCTCTCCTGGGGCCACAGGGGCGGGCTCCTGGGATCCTGTCATAACTCAAGAGGACCCTGCCTCAACTCGAGACAAACCAGAAGATTCTTCCCTGCAGGCTGGGTGAGGCCCTAGTCCACTGCGGAGTCATGGGGGAATTCCCCCCTTCCCTCTTGGACCTTGAAAGTCTTCTTCACACCCTTGCTGTGACCCGAGAAGTTACCCATCCCATCTATCCCCAATTGAAAGGAACCCCGAGGGTCCTGCCGTGACTCAAGAGGAGCCCCATTTTCCCCTGCTCAGCTCCAGATGAGTGGCCATTTCCCTGCTCCTTCGGGATAGGTTATTGGCGCTCCCCTGGCCTCCCAAGAAGAGGGGCTTACACCAGGAGAGTCGGGAGGAGCATCAGGAGACGAGCCATGACTCCCCAAGATGCCCAAATGCCTCGTCCACTCCATATGCAACTGACTGCCCTGCACTGCATCGACTGTCACCCCGAGGCTCAACTCCTGACACGCTGGCACGTGTGACAGGCCTGGGGTACCTCAAAGGCAAGCCACAGATCCCTGTGTCTGCTTGACGGGGAGACGGACACCGCTGCTGCCACTGGGGAGGAAAACGGCCTTGTATGTCTCCAAGTGAGACGACGACTGACTCCCCTGTTGGGCTCCAGGGGAACCACAAGACCTAATACAGCACAAGCAAGGCAAGCTCAGGCCCAGCCTTAGCATCAGACAAGGTCTGAGGAAACGGTGACGCCTGTGGAGGAATCCCAAGAGTCGCCGTGATGACTGGGGAGGGATCCCCAGAGTCGCCTCGCCACTCACTCTGAGACTGGCCTCTCCTAAGACCACAGCGGTGGGTCCCAGGGGTCCCAGTCATAACTCGAGAGGACTCTGCTGCAACACGAGAGAAACAGTAAGCTTCTCCTCTGCAAGCGGGGTGGGGCCTTTGTTAGTTGCAGCATCTCGGGGGAATTCCTCCCTTCCATCTTGGACCTCAAAAGACTCCTTCACACCCTAGCTGTGACCCAAGAAGTTCCCCGCCACATCCATCCCCACTTGAGAGGAACCTCGAAGGTCCCGCCGGGACTCAAGAGGAGCCCCGTTTTCCCCTGATGAGCCCCAGATGATGGGCCTTTTCCTTGCTCTGTTGGGAAAGGGTTCGCGGCACTCCCCTCACATCCCAAGAGGAGGCGCCAGCAACAGGAGAGTCGGGAGGAGACTCAGGAGTCGTTTACCATTCCCCAATACACCAAAATGCCTTGTCTACTCCACATGACCTGACTCCCCTGTACTGACTCGACAGTCACCCCGAGGAGGCTCAACTCCTGACACACTCGCACCTGTGACAACCCTGGGGATCCTCGAGGGCAAGCCACAGATCCCTGTGTCCGCTCGACAGGGAGGCGGACACTGCTGCTGTAGCTGGGGAGGAAAGCGGCCCTGCACGTCTCCAGGCAAGACAAGGCTTGACTCCCATGTGGAGGCTCTAGGGGAACACCGAGACCTATGTCAGCACGGGCGAGGCAAGCTCAGGATCCGGCCTCATCATCAGACGAGGACAGGGGACCCAGCAGCAACTGGGGAAAAATCCCCAGAGGTGTCTTGCAACTTGCATGGAGACGAACCTCTCCTGAGGCCACAGGGGCGGGTTACTGGGGTCCCCACTGTAACTCGACACAACCTCGCCGAAACTCGAGAAAAACCTGAAGCTTCACCCCTGCAGTCGGGGTGAAGATCTTGTCTGCTGCAGCTTCTTGGGGGAAATCACCCCTTCCCTCTTGGACCTCGAAAGGCTTCTTCATACCCTTGCTGTGACTCAAAAAGTTCCCCGCCCCAGCCATCCCCACTTGACAGAAACCCAAAGGGTCCAGCCGGGACTGAAAATGAGCCCTGTTTTCCCCTGCTCAGCTCCAGTTGACGGGCCTTTTCCCTGCTCCTCAGGAAAGGGATCCCGGCGCTCCCCTCATATCCCAAGAGAAGGCGCTCACACCAGAAGAGTCGGGTGGAGCCTCAGCGGTCGCGCCACTCTTGATCAAGACACCCAAAGGCTTCATCCTCTCCAGATGAACCTGACTGACCTGCACTGTACTGTCATCCTGAGGCTCAACTCCTGACACACTGGCAAGTGTGAGAGCCCTTGGTTACCTTGAGTGCAAGCCACAGATCCCCATGTCCACTCGAAGTGGAGCTGGACACTGCTGTTGCAGCTGGGGAGGAAAGCAGCTGTGCATGTCTCCAGGTGAGATGAGGCCTGGCTCCTCTGTGGCAGCTCCAGGGGAACCCCACGACCTAAGTCAGTAAGGGCGAGGCAAGCTCAAGCTCCAGCCTTAGCCCCAGACGAGGACGGAGGACCCAGGGACGACTGGGGAAGAATCCCCAGAGGTGCCTCACAACTTGCACAGAGACTGGCCTCTCCTGGGGCCACAGAGGCTGGTCCCTGGGGTCCCCATGGAAACTCGAGCAACCCCAGCCCAACTCCAGATAGCCGGAAGCTTCTCCCCTGCAGGCGGGGTGAGGCCCTTGTCCCCAGCAGCATCTCGGGGAAATCCCCCCTTCCCTCTTGGAAGTTGAAAAGCTCCTTCACACCCTTGTTGTAACCGAAGAAGTTCCCTGCCCGACCCGTCCCCACTCGAGAGGAACCCCGAGGGTTCCACCGTGATTCAAGAGGAGCACCATTGTCCCCTGCTCAGCTCTAGATGAGGGGCTCTTTCCCTGCTCCCTCGGGAAAGGGTTCCCGGTGCTCCCCTCGCATTCCAAGAGGAGGTACTCGCACCTAGAGAGTTGGGAGGAGCCTCAGGAGTTGGGCCACCATTCCCCAAGCCCCCCAAATGCCTCGTCCACTCCAGATGCACCTGAGTGCCCTGCACTGCTTGGACTGTCACACCGAGGCTCGACACCTGACATACTAGCACGTGTGACAGCCCTGGGGTACCTCGAGGAAAAGCCAGAGATCCCTGTGTCTGCTCGATGGGGAGCAGGACACTGCTGCTACAGCTGGGGCCGAAAGCGGCCATGCACGTGACCAGGCCAGTCGAGGCCTGACTCCCCTGAGGGGGCTCCAGGGGAACCTCAAGACCAATGTCAGCATGGGCGACGCAACCTCAGGCTCCGGCCTCAACACCAGACGAGTACTGAGGACTCAGCCCCTGGAGGCACATCTCAACTCCCAGGGAGACTAGCCTCTCCTGAGGCCACAGGAGCAGGTCCATGGGGTCCCAATCATAACTCGAGAGGACCCCACCAAAACTCAAGAAAAACCAAAAGCTTCTCCCCTGCAGGCGAGGTGGGGCCCTTGTCCGCTAGGGCGTCTCGGAAGAAATCTCCCCTTCCCACGTAGACCTTGAAGGCTCCTTCACAGCCTTGCTGTGACCCAAGCAGTTCCCTGCCTCACCCGTCCCCACTCTAGAGGAACCCCATGGGTCACACCGCGATTCTAAAGGAGCCCCGTTTTCCCCTGCTCAGCTCCAGATAAGGGGCCCTTTCCCTGCTCTGTCGGGAAAGGATTACTTGCACTCCCCTCCCATCCCAAGAGGAGGCACTCGCACCAGAAATGTCCGTAGGAGTCTCAGGGTTCAGGCCCCCATTCCCCAAGCCCCCCAAATGTCTCATCCACTCCAGATGTACATGACTGCCCTGCACTGCCTCAACTCTCACCCGAGGCTCGACTCCTGACACACTGGCACTTGTGACAGCCCAGGGGGTACCTCAAGGGCAAGCCACAGTTTCCTGTGTCCGCTCGACGGGGAGCCAGACACTGCTGCTGCAGCTGGGGAGGAAAGCAGCCGTGCCCGTCTCTAGGCCAGGTGAGGCCTGACTCCCCTGTGAGGGCTCCAGGGGAACCCTAAGATCTATGTCAGTATGGGCGAGGCTAGCTCAGGCCCCGACCTCAGCATCCGACGTGAACTGAGGACACACAATGACTGCAGAGGAATCCCAAAGGCGCCTCGAAACTTGCACGGAGACTAGCCTCTCTGGAGGCCACAGGGGCAGGTCCCTAGGGTCCCCATCGTTACTGGAGAGGACCCCGCCACAATTCGAGAAAAACCAAAATTTTCCCTGCAGGCTGGGTGAGGCCCTTGTCCACTACGGTGTCTCAGTGGTTATCTCCCCTTCCCTCTTGGACTTTGAAAGGTTCCTTCACACCCTTGCTGTGACCCAAGAAGTTCCCCACCCCACCTGTCCCCACTCGAGAGGAGCCCCGAGGATCCTGCCATGACCAAGAGGAGCCCCCTTTTCCCCTGCTCAGCTCCAGATGAGGGGGCCTTTTCCCTGCTCCATCGGCAAACGGTTTCTGGCACTCCCCTCGCATCCCAAGAGGTGGTGCTCGAACCAGAGTGTTGGGAGGAGCCTCAGGGGTCACCCACCATTCCCCCAGAAACCCAAATGCATCATCCACTCCAGATGCACCTGACTGCCCTGTCCTGCCTCGATTGTCACCCCAAGACTCGAATCCCAACACACTGGCATGTGTGACAGCCCTAGGGTACCTTCAGTGCAAGCCACAGATCCTTGTGTCCGCTCAACAGGGAGTCAGACACTGCTGCTGCAGCTGGGCAGGAAAGTGGCTGTGCACGTCTCCAGGAGACACGAGGCCTGACACCACTGTGGTGGTCCCACGGGAACCTAAAGTCCTATGTCAGCATGGGGGAGGCAAGCTCAGGCTCTGGCCTCAGCAACAGACAAGGACTGAGGTACCCGGGACGACTAGGGAGGATTCTCCAAAGGCGCCTCACAGCTCGCACGGAGAGAGACCACTCCTGAGGCCACAGTGGTGTGGCCCTGGGGACCCCGTTCTAACTTGAGAGGACCACACTGCAACTCAAGAAAAAACAGAAACTTCTCCACTGAAGGAGGGGAGAGGCCATTGTCAGCTGTGGCATCTTGGAGGAAATTCCCCCTTTCCTCTTGGACATCGAAAGACTCCTTCACACCCTTGCTGTGAAACAAGAAGTTTCCCGCCACACCCGTAGTCACTAGAGAGGAACCCCGAGGGTCCTGCCGTGACTCAAGAGGAGCGCTGTTTTCCCCTGCTGAGCTCCAGATGAAAAGTCCTTTCCTGCTCCGTCGGGAAACGGTTCCTGGAGCTCCCCTCCCATGCCAAGAGGAGGTACTCGCACCAGGACAGTGGGGAGGAGCCTCAGCATTCGGGCAACCATTCCGCAAGACCCACAAAAGCCTCATCCACTCCAGATGCACCTGAGTGCTCTTCCCTGACTCGACTGTCACCCTGAGCGTAGACTCCCAACACACAGGCACGTGAGACAGTCTGGTGGTACTTCGAGGGCAAGCCACAGATCCCTGTGACTGCTTGATGGGGAGCTGGACACTACTGCTGCTTCTTGGGAGGAAAGCGGCCGTGCACGTCTCCAGGCGAGACGAGGCCGTACTACCCTGTAGCGTTGCAATGGGAACCCCAAGACCTATGCCAGCACGATGAGGCAAGGTCAGGCTCCGGCCTCAGCACCAGACGAGGACTGAGGACCCGGCAAAGACTGGGGAGGAATCCCCGGAGACGCCTCCCTTCTCCAATGAAGACTAGACTCTCCTGAGGCCACAGTGGCTAGTCCCTGTGTCCCCGTCATAACTTGAGTGGACACGCTGCATTTCGAGAAAAACCAGAAGCATCTCCTCTGCAGGCGGGGTGAGGCCCTTGTTTACTGCGACATCTTGGGGGAAATCACCCCTTCCCTCTTGGACCTTAAAAGGCTCCTTCACACCCTTGCTGTGACCCATGAAGTTCCCCGTACCACCCGTCCCCTCTCAAGAGGAACCCGGAGGGTACCACCGCTCGCTACTGAAGGCGAGCCCCGTTTTCCCCTGCTCAACTCCAGATGAAGGGTTCTTACCCTGCTCCTTCGGGAAAGGGTTCCCGCTGATCCCCTGGCCTCCCAAGAGGAGGCATTCGCACCAGGAAAATCGGGATGAGCTTCAGGGATTGGTCCACTATTCCCCAAGACCCCCAAATGACTCGTCCACTCCAGATGCACCTGACGGCCCTGCATTGCCTCAACTGCCACCCCGATGCTCTACTCCCGACCCACTGCCACGTGTGACACCCCTTGGGTACCTTGATGGCAAGCCACAGATCCCTGTGTCAGCTTCACGGGGTGCTGGACACTGTTGCTGCAGCTGGGGAGGAGAGTGGCTGTGCATGTCTTTAGGTGAGATGAGGCCTGACTCCCCTGTGAGGGCTCCACGGGAACCCCAAGACCTATGTCAGTAAGGGGAAGGAAAGCTCTGGCTCTGACCTCAGCACCCGACGAGGACTGAGGACCCAGCGACGACAGGGGAGGAAGCCCCAGAGGCGCGTCGCAACTCGCACAGAGACTAACCTCTCCTGAGGCCACAGGGGCGGGTCCGTGGGGTCCCCGTCTTAACTGAAGAGGATCCCGCCGCAACTCAAGAAAAAACAGAAGCTTCTCCACTGCAGGCGGGGTGAGGCCCTTGTCCGCTGCGTCATCTCAGGGGAAATCCTCCCTTCCCTCTTGGACCTCGAAAGACTCCTTCACACTCTTGCTGTGACCCAAGAAGTTACCCGCCCCACCAGTGACCACTCGAGAGGAATCCTGAGGGTCCCGCTGCGACTCAAAAGGAGCCTGTTTTTTCCTGCTCAGCTCCAGATGAGGGGCCCTTACACTGCTCCAGCTGGAAAGGGTTCCAGGCGCTCCTCTCACATCCCAAGAGGAGGCGTTCGCACCAGGAGTGTTGGGAGGAGCCTCAGGTGTCAGACCACCATTTCCCAAGACCACCAAATGCCTCGTCCATTCTAGATGCAACTGACTGCCTTGCACTGCCTCGATTGTCACTCCGAGGCTTGACTCCAGACACACCAGCACGTGTGACAGCCCTGTGCTACCTCGAGGGCAAGGCACAGATCCCTGTGTCCTCTCAGAGGGTAGCTGGTCACTGCTTCTGATGCTGGGTAGGAAAGGGGCCGTGCATGTCTCCAGGCGAGATGAGGCCTGACTCCCCTGTAAGAGATCCAGGGGAACCCCAAGACCTATGTCAGCATGGGCGAGGCAAGCTCAAGTCCCGGCCTCAGAACCAGACAAGGACTGAGGACCTGGTGTGGACTGATGAGGAATCCCCAGAGGCACTTCGCAAGTCACATGGAGACTGGCTTATCCTGAAACCACAAGGGTGGGTCCTTGGAACCGCAGTGTAACTCGAGGGGACCCCGCCGCAACTAGAGAAAAACTAGAAGCTTCTCCCTGCAGAAGTGGTGAGGCCCTTGTCCACTGCACAGACTCGGTGGAAATCACCCTTTCCCGCTTGGACCACAAAAGGCTCCTTCACACCCTTGCTGTGACTGAAGAAGGTCCCCGCCCCACCTGTCCCCACTCGAGAAGAACCCCGAGGGTCAAGCCACAACTCAAAAGAGCCCCATTTCCCCCTGCTCAGTTCCAGATTATGGGCCTTTTCCCTGCTTCGTGGGAAAAGGGATCCCAGTGCTCCCCTCGCATCCCAAGAGGAGGCACTTGCACCAGGAGAGTCGGGAGGAGCCTCAGGGGTCGTGGCCTCTTTACCCAAGACCGCCAAATGCCTCATCCACTCCAGACAGACCTGACTGCCCTGCACTTCCTCGATGGTCACCCTGAGACTCGACTCCTGACACTCTGGCATGTGTGACCTCCTTGGGATACCTCGATGGCAAGCCACAAATCCCTGTGTCCACTCAACAGGGAACAGGACACTGCTGCGGCAACTGGGGAGGAAAGCGGTCATGCAAGTTTCCAGGGTAGCCGAGGCCTGACGCCCCTGTGTGGGCTGCAGGTGAATCCCAAGTCCTGTGTCACCACGGGCGAGGCAAGCTCAGTCTCCGGAATCAGCACCAGACGAGGCCTGAGGACCCGGCATCAACTGGGGAGGTATTCCTAGAGGCACCTCCCAACTCGCAAGGAGACTGGCTTCTGTTGAGGCCACAGGGGCAGGTCCCTGGAGTCCCCATCATAACTAGAGAGGACCCCGCCACAACTCGAGAAAAACCAGAAGCTTCTCCCCTGCAGGCGGTGTGAGGCCCTTGTCCACTGAGGCGTCTCGGGGGAAATCTCCCCCCCTACCACTTGGATCTAGAAAGGCTCCTTCACGCCCTTGCTGTGATCGAAGAAGTTCCCCGCCCCACGCGTCCCCACTCGAAAGGAAACCCGAGGGGCCACCCGATTCAGGAGGAGCTGCTTTTTCCCCTGCTCAGCTCCAGATGAGGGGCCCTTTCTCTGCTCCGTTGGTAAAGGATTGCCGGTGCTTCACTTGAATCCCAAGAGGAGGCGCTTGCATCAGGAGAGTTGTGAGGAGACTCAGGGTTCAAGTCACCATTCCCCAAGACCCCCAAATACCTCATCCAATCCAGAGGCACCTGACTGCCCTGCACTGCCTCGACTGTCACCCTGAGTCTCGACTCCAGACACAGTGGCATGTGTGACAGCCCTGGGGTACTTCGAGGGCAAGCCACAGATCACTGTGTCCGCTCGACGGGGAGCCCGACACTGCTGCTGCAGCTAGGAGGAAAACAGCCGTGAATGTCTCCAGATGAGACGAGGCGTGACTCCCAGGTGGGCGCTCAAAGGAAAGCCCAAGACTTATGTCAGCACGGTCGAGGCAGGCTCAGGCTCTGGCCTCAGCACAAGACGAGGACTGAGGATGGGGCGACGACTTGGGAGGAATCACCAGAGGGGCCTTGCAACTCGTACAGAGACTGGCCTCTCCTGAGGCCACAGGGGCGGGTCCCTGGGGTCCCTGTCATAACTCGAGAGGACCCCGCCACAACTCGAGAAAAACCAGAAGATTCTCCCCTTCAGGTGGGGTTAGGCACTTGTCCACTGCATCCTCTCGGGGGAAATCACCCCTTCCCTCATAGACCTCGAAAGGTTCCTTCACACCCTTGCTGTGACCCAAGAAGTTTCCCCCCCAACAGGCCCCACTCGAGAGGAACCCCGAGGGGCCCGCCTCGACTCAAGAGGAGCCCAGTTTTCCTCAGCTCAGCTCCAGATGAGGGGTCTTTTCCCTGCTCCGTTCGGAAAGGATTTCCAGAGATCCCCTCCCATCCCAAGAAGAGGAGCTCGCATCAGGAGAGTCGAGAGGAGCCTCAGTGGTCGGGTTACCATTCCCCGAGTCTCCCAAATGTATTGTCCACTCCATATGAACCTGACTGCCCTGCACTGCCTCGACTGTCAACCCGCAGCTGGACTCCTGACACACTGGCAAGTGTAACAGCCTTGGGGTACCCCGAGGGAAAGCCACAGATCTCTATGTCCACTCCACTGGGAGCCGGACACTGCTGCTCCAGCTGGGGAGAAAAGCAGCTGTGCATGTCTCCAAGTGAGAGGAGGCCTGACTCCCCTGTGGGGGCTCCAGGGGAACCTCAAGACATATGTCAGCATGGGCGAGGCAAACTCAGGCTCTGGCCTCAGCACCAGACGCGGACTGAGAACCCAGCGACGACGGGGGAGGAATGCCCAGAAGTGCCTCGCAACTCGCATGGAGACAGGCCTCTCCTGAGTCCACAGGGGCAGGTAGATCCCTGGGGTCCTCAGCGTAAATCGAGAAGACCCGCTGAATGTTGAGAAAAACTAGAAGCTTCTCCCCTGCCAGCAGGGTGAGCCCCTTATCTGCAGCAGTGTTTTGGGGGAAATCCCCCCTTCCCTCTTGGACCTTGAAAGGCTCCTTCAAACCCTTGCTGTGACCCAAGCAGTTCTCCACCTCTCCCGTCCCTACTCGAGAGGAACACCAAGGGTCCTACCACGTCTCAAGAGGAGCCCCATTTTCCCCTGTTCAGCTCCAGATGAAGGGCCCTTTCCCTGCTAGGTCTGGAAAGGGTTCCTGGCGATCCTCTTGCATCACAATAAGAGACACTCGCACCAGGAGAGTCGGGAGGAGCCTCAGGTTCAGATACCCATTCCCTAAGACACCCAAATGCCTCGTCCATTCCAGATGCACCTGACTGCCCTGCACTGCGTCGACTGTCACCCCAAGGCACGACTCCTGACACACTGGCATGTGTAACAGGCCTGAGGTACCAGGAGGGAAAGTCACAGATCCCTGTGTCACCTCGACGTGGAGCTGGACAGTGCTACTGCAGCTGGGGAGGAAAGCGGCCGTGCGGGTCTCCAGAAGAGATGAGGCCTGACTCCAGTCTGGGGGCTCCAGGGGAACCCTAAGTCCTCTGTCAGCACGGGCGAGGCAAGCTCAGGCTCCGGCCTCAGCACCAGATGAGGACTTAGGACCCAGCGACGATTGTGTAGGAATACCCAGAGGCACCTCACAACTCGCACGGAGACTGGCCTCTCCTAAGGCCACAGGGTCGGGTCCCTGGAGTCTCCATCGTAACTTGAGAGGACCCCACTGCAACTCGAGAAAAACAAGAAGCTTCTCCCCTGCTGGTGGGGTGAGGCCCTTGTCAGCTCTGGCATCTCAGGAGAAATCACCCCTTCCCTCTGGGACCCCAAATGCCTCCTTCACACTCTTGCTGTGACCCAAGAAGTTTGCTGCCCCACCCGTCCCCACTCGAGAGGAACCCCCAGGTTCCTGCCACTACTCAAGAGGGTCCCCGTTTTCCCCTACTCAGCTCCAAATGAGGGGCCCTTTCTTTGCTCCGTTGGGAAAGGGTTCCCGGAACTCCACTCCCATTCCAAGAGGAGACACTCGCACTAACAGAGTCAGGAGAAGCGTCAGGTGTCTGGCCACCATTCCCCAAGACCTTCAAATGCCTCATCCACTCCAGATACACCTGACTGCCCTGTACTGCCTCGACTGTCAAGGAGAGGCTCAACTCCCAACACACTGGCACGTGTGACGGCCCTGGGGTACGTGTGACAGCCCTTTGGTACCTCGAGGGCAAGCCACAGATCCATGTGTCCACACTACGGAAAGCTGGACACTGCTGCTGCCGCTGGGGAGGGAAGCGGCCATGCACGTCTCCAGGCGAGATGAAGGCTGACTCCCCTCTGGGGCCTCCAGAGGAACTCCAAGACCTATTTCAATTGGGCGAGGCAAGCTCAGGCTCCGGCCTCAGCACCAGACGAGGACTGAGGACCCAGCAACGACTGGGGAGGAATCCCCAGAGGTGCCTCGCAACTCGCACGGAGACTGGCCTCTCCTGAGGCCACAGGGATGGGTCCATGGGGTCCCCGTTGTAACTCGAGTGAACCCCACTGCAACTTGAGAAAAACCAGAGGCATCTCTCCTGAAGGGTGGGTGAGGCCTTTGTCTGCTCGGGCATCTTGGGGGTAATCTGCCATTCCCTCTTGGAAGTTGAAAGGCTCCTTTACACCCTTGCTGTGACCCAAGAAGTTCCCCGCCCAACCCGTCCCCACTCGAGAGGAACCCTGAGGGTCCTGCATGACTCAAGAGGAGCCGCATTTTCCCCTGCTCAGCTCCAGATGAGGGGCCCTTTCCCTGCTCCATTGGGAAAGGGTTCCCAGCGCTCCCCTCACATCCCAAGAGGAGGCGCTCCAACCAGGAGAGTCGGGAGGAGCCTCAGGGGTCGGGTCACCATCCCCCAAGACACCCAAATGCCTCGTCCCCTCCAGCTGCAACTGACTGCTGTGCACTGCCTCGACTGTCACCCCGAGGCTCGACTCCCTACACACTGGCACGTGTAACAGCCGTGGCATATCTCAAGGGCAAGCCGCAGATGCCTGTGTCGGCTTGTCGGGGATCCGGACACTGCTGCTGCAGCTGGGGAGGAAAGCAGCAGTGCACGTCTCCAGGCGAGAAGACGAGGCCTGACTCCCCTGTGGGGGCTCCAGGGGTACCCCAAAACCTATGTCAGCATGGGCGTGGCAAGCTCAGGCTCTGGCCTCAGCACAAGATGAGGATGAGGACCCAGCGACGACTGGGTAGGAATTCCCAAAGGCGCCTCGCAACTGTCATGGAGACTGGCCTAACCTGAGGCCAAAGCGGTGGTTCCGTGGGGTCCCAGTCATAACTCGAGGGGACCCCGATGCAACTTCCCTGCAGGTGGGGTGAGGACCTTGTCCAATGCGGTGTCTCATGGGAAATTCCCCCTTCCCTCTTGGACCTTGAAAGTTTCCTTCACACCCTTGCTGTTACCCAAGAAGTTTCCCCACCCACCCGTCACCACTTGAGAGGAAACCCGAGGGTCTGGCCGCGACTCAATAGGCGCCCTGTTTTTGCCTGCTCAGCTCCAGATGAGAGGCCCTTTCCCTGGTCCTTTGGGAAAGGGTTCCTGGTGCTCCCCTCACATCCCAAGAAGAGGCGCTCGCACCAGGAGAGTCAGGAAGAGCCTCAGGGGTGGGGCCACCATTCCCCAAGGCCCCCAAAAGCCTCGTCCACTCTAGATGCCCCTGATTGCCCTGTACTGCCTCAGCTGTTACCCCGAGGCTCGAATCCTGACACAGTGGCAAGTGTGACAGCCCTGGGGTACATGTGACAGCCTTTTGGTACCACAAGTGCAAGGCACAGATCACTGTGTCTACTCGACTGGGACTGGACACTGCTGCCGCAGATGGGGAGGAAGTGGCCATGCATGTCTCCAGGCGAGACAAAGCCTGACTCCCCTGTGGGGGCTCCAGGGGACCCTGAAGACCTATGTGAGCACTGGCGAGGCAAGGTCAGGCTCCAGCCTCATCACAAGACGAGGCCTGAGGATGCGGCGACGACTCGAGAGGTATCCCCAGAGGCACCTTGCAACTCGCAAGGAGACTCACCTCTCCTGAGGCTAGAGGGGCCCGTCCCTGAGGGCCCCATCGTAACTTGAGAGGACCCCACAGCAAATCGAGAAAAACCAAAAGCTTCTCCCCTCCAGGCGAGGTGAGGCACTTGTCCGCCGTGGCCTCTTGGGGGAAATCACCCCTTGCCTCTTGGACCTCGAAAGGCTCCTTCACACCCTTGCAGTGACCCAAGAAGTTCCCCACCCCACTTGTCCCCACTCGAGAGGAACCTTGAGGGTCCCGTCGTGTCTCAAGATGAGCCGCGTTTTCCCATGCTCAGCTCTAGTTGAGGGTCCCTTTCATTGCTCCATAGGGAAAGGGTTCCTGGCGCTCCCCTCGCATCCCAAGATGAGGCGATCACACCAGGAGTGTTGGGAGGAGCCTCAGGGGTCAGGCCATCATTCCCCAAGACCCCCAAATGCCTTGTCCACTCCAGATGCAACTGACTACCCTGCACTGCCTCGACTGTCACCCCCAGGCTCGACTCCCGACACCCTGGCACGTGTGACAGCCCTGGGATACTTCGAGGGCAAGCCACAGTTCCCTGTGTCTGCTCGACGGGGAGAAGGACACTGCTGCTGCAGCTGGGGAGGAAAGCGGCCGTGCATGTGTCCAGCTGAGGCTAGGACTGACTCCCCTGTGGGGGCTCCAAGGGAACCCCATGACCTATGTCAACAAGAGTAAGGAAAGCTCATCCTAAGGCCTCAGAACCAGATGAGGACTGAGGACCCGGCGACAACTGGGGAAGACTCCGCAGAGGCGCCTGGCAACTCACACGGAGACTGGCTTCTCCTGAGGCCACAGGGGCGGGTACATGGGGTCCCTGTTGCAACTCGAGAGGACCCCACCATAATTCGGGAAAAACCGAAGCTTTTCCCCTGCAGGCGAGGTGAGGCCCCCGTCCGATGCGGCATCTCCCAGAAAAATCACCCCTTCCTTCTTGGACCTCGAAAGTCTCCTTCTCACCCTTGCTGTGACCCAAGAAGTTCCACGGCCCACCTTTCCTCACTCGAGGGTCCCACCACGATTCAAGAGGAGCCCCATTTTCCCCTGCTCAGTTCCAGTTGAGGGGCCCTTTCCTTGCTCCATCAGGAAAGGGCTCCCGGCGCTCCCCTGGCATCCCAAGAGGAGGCTCTCACACAGGAGAGTCGGGAGGCACCTCAGGGGTCAAACCAACATTCCCCAAGACCCCCAAATGCGTAGTCCACTCCAGATGCACCTGACTGTTTTGCACTGCCTTGACTGTCACCCGAGGCTCGACTCCCGACACACTGGCACGTGTGACAGCCCTGGGGTATCTCGAGGGCAAGCCACAGACCCCTGTGTCTGCTCGACAGGGAAATGGTCACTGCTGCCAAAGAGGGGGAGGAAGCGACCATGCACGTCTCTAGGCAAGACAAGGTCTGACTCCCCCGTGGGGGCTCCAGGGGAACCCTGAGTCCTATGTCAGCCCAGGTGATGCAAGCTCAGGCTCGGGGTTGAGAAATAGACAAAGACTGAGGACCCGCCGACAACAGGGGAGGAATTCCCAGAGGCGCATCGCAACTCGCACGGAGACTGGCCTCTCCTGAGGCCACAGGGGCGGGTCCCTGGGGTCTCCGTTGTAACTCGAGGGGACCCCGCCACACCTCAAGAAAAATCAGAATCTTCTCCCCTGAAGGCGGGGTGAAGCCCTTGTCCATTGCAGCGTCTCCGTGGAAATCACCCCTTCCCTTTTGGACCTCGAAAGGCTCCTTCACTCCTTGGCTGTGACCCAAAAAGTTCCCGCACCCCCCCTCCTCACTCAAGTGGAACCAAGAGGGCCCTGCCACTACTGAAGAGGAGCCCCGTTTTCTCTTACTCAGCTTCAGATGAGGTGCCCTTTCCTTGCTCTGACTGGAAAGGGTTCCTGGTGCTACCTTCGCATCCCAAGAAGAGGCGCTCGTACCAGGAAAGTTGGGATGAGCCTGAGGGATCAGGCCACCATTCCCAATTCCCTCAAATGGCTCGTCCACTGCAGTTGCACCTGACTGCTCTGCAATGCCATGACTGTCGCCCAAAGGCTCGACTCCCGACACACTGGTACATGTGACAGCCCTGTGATACCTCGAGGGCAAGCCACAGATCCATGTGTCCACTCGACAGGGAGATGGATACTGCTGCTGCAGCTGGGGAGGAAAGCGACCGTGCACGTTTCCAGGTGATACGAGGCCTGACTCCTCTGTCGGGGCTCCAGGGGAACCCCAAAACCTATGTCAGCATGGGCGAGGTAAGCTCAGGCTCCGTCCTCAGCACCAGATGAGGACTGAGGACCCAGCGACTACTGGGGTGAAATCCACAGAGGCGCCTTGCAACTGGAATGGAGACCAGCCTAGCCTGAGGCCAATGGGCGTGTTCCTGAGATCCCTGTCTTAACCCGAGAGGACCCAGCCACAACTGGAGAAAAACCAGAAGCTTCTACCATGCAGGTGCCATGAGGCCTTTGTCCACTGCGGCGTCTCGGGGGAAATCACCCCTTCTCTCTTGGACCTCGAAAGGCTCCTTCACACCCTTGCTGTGACCCAAGAAGTTCCTGCCCCAAACATCATCACTTGAGAGGAACCCCGAGTGATCCGCCGTGACTCGAGGAGTCCCATTTTCCCCTGCTCAGCTCCAGATGAGAGGCCCTTTCCCTGCTCCCTCGGGAAAGATTTCCCGGTGTTCCCCTCACATCCCAAGAGAAGACACTTACACCAGGAGATTCGGGAGGACCCTCAGGGGTCGGGCCACAATTCTGCAAGACCCCCAAATGCCTCGTCCCCTCCAGATGCAACTGACTACCCTGTACTACCTCAACTGTCACCCCGAGGCTCGACTCCCAAAACACTGGCACGTGTGACAGCCCAGGGGTACCTCGAGAGCAAGACACAGATCCCTGTATCCACTCGCTGTGGACCCGAACACTGCTGCTGCAGCTGGGGAGTAAAGCGGCCGTGCACCTCTCCAGACGAGAGGGGGCCTGACTCCCCTGTGAGGCCTCCAGGGCAACACAAAAACCTATGTCAGCTAGGGTGATGCGAACTCAGGCAGGCCTCAGCACCAGAAGAGGACTGAGAAACCAGCGACGACTGGGGAAGAATCCAGAGAGGCGCTTCTCAACTCGCTCAGAGACTGGCCTCTCCTGAGGCCACAGGTGCGGGTACCTGAGGTCCCCGTCATAACTCGAGAGGATGCCACCACAACTCGAGGAAAGCCAGAAGCTTCTCTCCTGCAGACGGGGTGAGGCCCTTGTCTGCTGCGGTGTCTTGGGGAAATCAGCCCTTCCTTCTTGGACCTCGAAAGGCTCTTTCACAGCCTTGCTGTTACCCAAAAATTCCACCTCCCACCCGTCCCCACTCCAGAGGAGCCTTGAGAGTCCCGCAACGACTCAAGAGGAGCCCCGTTTTCCCCTGCTCAGCTCCAGATGAGGGGCCCTTTCCCTCCTCCGTCAGGAAAGGTTTCCCGGCGCTCCCCTGGCATTCCAAGATGAGGCGCTCACACCAGGAGAGTCTGAAGGAGCCTCAAGGATCTGGCCACCATTCCCCAAGTCCCTCAAATGCCTCGACCACTCAAGATGCACCTGACTGCCCTGCACTGCCTCCACTGTTCACCCCGAGGCTCAATTCCCGACACACTGTCACGTGGGACAGCCCTGGTTTACCTGAGGGCAAGTCACAGATCCCTGTGTCTGCTCGATGGGGAGCCAGACACTGCTGCTGCAGCTGGGGCGGAAAGCAGCAGTGGACGTCTGCAGGCGAGACGAGTCCTGACTCCCCTGTGGGGGCTCCAGGGGAACTCCAATACCTAGGTCAGCATGGGCAAGCAATCTCACGCTCCGGCCTCAGCACCTGACGAGGACTGCGGAGCTGGCGACGACTGTGGAGGAATCCACCGAGGCACCTCGTAACTTGCTCGGAGCTGGCCTCTCCTAGGCCACAGGGGTGGGACCCTACAGTCCCCGTTGTAACTCGAAAGGACCCCGCACAACTCGAGAAAAACTGGAACATCTCCCCTGCAGGCGGGATTAGGCCCTTGTCCGCTGCAGCGTCTCGGTGGTAATCACACCTTCCCTCTTGGACTTCAAAAGACTCCTTCACACCCTTGCTATGACCCAAGAAGTTCCCCATCCCACCCGTCTCCACTCGAGAGGAACCCTGAGGGTCCAGCCACAACTCACCAGGAGCCCCGTTTTCTCCTGCTCATCTTCAGAAGAGGGGCCCTTTGCTTGCTGAGGCATGAAAGGTTTTGTGGCACTCCCCTCACATCCCAAGAGGAGGCACTCACACCAGGAGAGTCAGGAGGAGTCTTAGGGGTTGGGTCACCATTCCCCAAGATCCCCAAATGCCTTGTCCACTCCAGATGCACCTGACTGCCCTGCACTGCCTCGACTGTCACCCCGAGTCTCGACCCGCAATACAGGCACGTGTGACAGCCCTGGGGTACCTTGAGGGAAAGCCACAGATCCCTGTGTCCACCCGACAGGGAGCCCAACACTGCTGCTACAGCTGGGGAGGAAAGTGGCCTTGTACGTCTCCAGACGAGACGAGCCCTGACTCCACTGTGGGGACTCCAGGGGAACCTCAAGACCTATGTCAGCACGGGAGAGGCAAGCTCTGGCTCCGGCCTCAGGAGCAGATGAGGAATGAAGACATGGCGATTACTGGCGAGGAATCCCCAGAGGGGCCACGCAACTCGCACGGAGACTGGCCTCTCCTGAGGCCACAGGGGTGGGTCCCTGGGATCCCTGACAAAACTCGAGAGGACCATGCTGCAAAGTGAGAAAAACCAGAAGCTTCTCCCTTGCAGGCGTGGTGAGGCTCTTGTCTGCTGCGATGTCTTGGGGGAAATCACCCCTTCCCTCTTGGACCTCGAAAGGTTCCTTCACACCCTTGCTGTGACCTAGAATTTCCTGGCCCCATCGGTTCCCACTCGAGAGGAACGTCAAGGGTCCCACTGCGACTCAAGGGGATCCCCGTTTTACCTGCTCAGCTCCAGATGAGGGGCCCATTCCCTGCTTCTCGAGTAAGGGTTCCTGGCACTCAACTCGCATCCCAAGAGGAGGCGCTCCCCCCAGAGTGTTGGGAGGAGCTTCAGGGGTCGGGCCAGCATTTTCCAATACCCCTAAATGCCTCATCCACTTCAGATGCACCTGACTGCCCTGCACTTCCTCGACTGTCATCGTGAGGCTCGACTCCCAACACACTGGCACGTGTGACAGCCCTGGGGTACCTCAAGGGCAAGCCACTGATCCCTCTGTCCACTCGAGGTGGAGCCGGACACTGCTGCTGACACTTGGGAGGAAAGTGGCCATGCACGTCTCCAGGCGAGACTAGGTCTGACTCCGCAATCAAGGCATCAGGGGAACCCCAAGTCCTATGTCTGCACGGGTGAGCAAGCTCTGGCTCCGGCCTCAGCACCAGAGGAGGACTGAGGACCCGAGGACGACTGGGGAGGAATCTCCAGAGCTGACTCACAAGTCGCACGGAGACTGGCCTCTCCTGAGGCACAGGGGTGGGTTCCTGGAGTTCCAGTCGTAACTCGAGAGGATCCCTTCACAACTCGAGAAAAACAAGAACTTCTCCCCTGCAGGCAGGATTAGACCCTTGTCTGCTGCGGTGTCTCGGTGATAATCACACCTTCCCTCTTGGACCTCAAAAGGCTCCTACACACCCTTGCTATGACCCAAGAAGTTCCCCCTCCCACCCGTCTCCACTCGAGAGGAACCCTGAGGGTCCAGCCACAACTCACCAGGAGTCCCGTTTTCTTCTGCTCATCTTCAGAAGAGGGGCCCTTTGCTTGCTGAGGCATGAAAGGTTTTGTGGCACTCCCCTCGCATCCCAAGAGGAGGCGCTCACACCAGGAGAGTCAGGAGGAGTCTTAGGGGTTGGGCCACCATTCCCCAAGATCCCCAAATGCCTTGTCCACTCCAGATGCACCTGACTGCCCTGCACTGCCTCGACTGTCACCCTGAGCCTCGACCCGCGACACACTGGCACATGTGACAGCCCTGGGGTACCTTGAGGGAAAGCCACAGATCCCTGTGTCTGCCCAACAGAGAGCCTGACACTGCTGCAACAGCTGGGGAGGAAAGTGGCCTTGTACGTCTCCAGACGAGATGAGCCCTGACTCCACTGTGGGGACTCCAGGGGAACCTCAAGACCTATGTCAGCACGGGAGAGGCAAGTTCTGGCTCCGGCCTCAGCAGCAGATGAGGAATGAGGACACGGCAACGACTGGCGAGGAATCCCCAGAGGGGCCACACAACTCGCACAGAGACTGGCCTCTCCTGAGGCCACAGGGGTGGGTCCCTGGGATCCCTGACAAAACTCGAGAGGACCATGCTGCAAAGCGAGAAAAACCAGAAGCTTCTCCCCTGCAGGCGTGGTGAGGCTCTTGTCTGCTGCGATGTCTTGGGGGAAATCACCCCTTCCTTCTTGGACCTCGAAAGGCTCCTTCACACCCTTGCTCTGACCTAAGAATTTCCTGGCCCCATCGGTCCCCACTCGAGAGGAATGTCAAGGGTCCCACCGCGACTCAAGGGGATCCCCGTTTTACCTGTTCAGCTCCAGATGAGGGGCCCTTTCCCAGCTTCTCGAGAAAGGGTTCCCGGCGATCCACTCACATCCCAAGAGGAGGCACTCGCACCAGGAGATTTGGGAGGACCCTCAGGGGTCGGGCCACAATTCCGCAAGACCCCCAAATGCCTCGTTCCCTCCAAATGTAACTGACTACCCTGTACTACCTCAACTGTCACCCCAAGGCTCGACTCCCGAAACACTGGCATGTGTGACAGCCCAGGGGTACCTCGAGAGCAAGACACAGATCCCTGTATCCACTCACTGTGTACCCGGATACTGCTGCTGCAGCTGGGGAGTAAAGCGGCCGTGCACGTCTCCAGACGAGAGGAGGCCTGACTTCCCTGTGGGGCCTCCAGGGCAACACAAAAACCTATGTCATCTAGGGTGAGGCAAGCTTAGGCTCCGGCCTCAGTACCAGAAGAGGACTGAGAAACCAGCGACGACTGGGGAGGAATCCAGAGAGGCGCTTCTCTGGAGACTGGCCTCTCCTGAGGCCACAGGTGCGGATACCTGAAGTCCCCGTCGTAACTCGAGAGGATGCCACCACAACTCGAGGAAAGCCAGAAGCTTCTCTCCTGCAGATGGGGTGAGGCCCTTGTCTGCTACGGTGTCTCGGGGAAATCAGCCTTTTCTTCTTGGACCTCGAAAGGCTTTTTCACAGCCTTGCTGTTACCCAAAAATTCCACCTCCCACCCGTCCCCATTCCAGAGGAGCCTTGAGAGTCCCGCAACGACTCAAGAGGAGCCCCGTTTTCCCCTGCTCAGCTCCAGATGAGGGGCCCTTTCCCTCCTCCGTCAGGAAAGGTTTCCCGGCGCTCCCCTGGCATTCCAAGAGGAGGCGCTCACACCAGGAGAGTCCGGAGGAGCCTCAAGGATCTGGCCACCATTCTCCAAGTCCCCCAAATGCCTCGATCACTCCAGATGCACCTGACTGCCCTGCACTGCCTCCACTGTTTACCCCGAGGCTCGATTCCCGACACACTGGCACGTGGGACAGCCCTGGTTTACCCGAGGGCAAGTCACAGATCCCTGTGTCCGCTCGACAGGGAGCCGGAAACTGCTACTGACGCTTGGGAGGAAAGTGGCCATGCAGATATCCACGCAAGACTAGGTCTGACTCCACAATCAAGGCTCCAGGGGAACCCCAAGTCCTATTTCAGCATGGGCGAGGCAAGCACAGGCTCCGGCCTCAACACTAGACAAGGACTGAGAACCCGGCTATGACTGTGGATGAATCCCCAGAGGAGCCTCGCAGCACACACAGGAACTAGCCTCTTCTCAGGCACAGAGGTGAGTCCCTGGGGTCCCAGTTATAACTTGAGACGACCCCGGGGCAACTCAAGCAAAACCAGAAGCTCCTCCCCTGAAGGCGAAGTGAGGCCCTTGTCCGCGGCGGCGTCTCGGGGGAATTCAGCCCGTCCCTCTTAGACCTGGAATGTCTGCTTCACACCCTTGAGGTGACCCTAAAGTTCCCAGGCCCACAATTCCCCACTTGAGAGGAACACCAAGGGTCCGGCCGAGAATCAAGAGGAGTCCCGCTTTCCCCTACTGAGCTCAAGATGAGGGGCCCTTTCCCTGTTCCAACAGGAAAGGTTTTGCGGTGTTCCCCTCGCATCCCTAGAGGAGGTGCTCGCACGTGGAGAGTCAGGAGGAGTCTCACAGGATGGGCCACCATTCCCCAAGACCCCCAAATGCCTCATCCACTCCAGATGAATCTGACTGCCCTGCACGGCCACGACTGACACCCCGAGGCTCGACTCCAGCACGCTGGCATGTGCGATAGCCCTGGGGTACCTCGAGGGCAAGCCACTGATCCCTGTATCCACTCGACAGGGATTCGGACACTGTTGCTGCAGTTGGGGTTGAAAGCGTCTGTGCATGTCGCCAGGTGAGACGAGGACTGACTCCCCAGTAGGGGCTCAAGGGGAACCCCAAGAACTATGTCAGCATGGGCGAGGCAAGCACAACTCTGGCCTCAGCACCAGACGAGGACTGAGAACCCAGCGACGTCTGGGGAGGAATCCCCAGAGGTGCCTCGCAACTCGCACTGAGAAAGGCCTCTCCTGAGGATACAGGGAAGGGTCCCTGGGGTCCCCATCGTAACTCGAGAGGACCCCACCGCAACTCAAGAAAAACCAGAAGCTTCTCCCGTGCAGGGAGGGTAAGTCCCTTGTCCGCTACGGCATCTCAGGGGAAATCACCCCATCCCTCTTGGACCTCGAAAGGCTCCTTCATACCCTTGTTGTGACCTAGGAAGTTCCCCTCTCCAACCGTTTTCAGTCAAGAGGAACCCTGAGGGTCCCGCTGTGTCTCAAGAGGAGCCCCGATTTCCCCTGTTGAGCTCCAGATGAGGGGCCCTTTCCCTGCTCCATTGGGAAAGGTTTTCCGTCCCTCCCCTCGTATCCCAAGAGGTGGCCTTGCATCAGGAGTGTCCGGAGAAGCCTCAGGTGTCCAACCCCCAATCCCCAAGATCCCCAAATGCCTCGTCCACTCCAGATGAACCTGACTGCCTTGCAATGTCTCGACTGTCACCCCGAGGACCCACTCACGACACACTGGCACATGAGACAGCCCTGAAGTACCTCGATGGCAAGACACAGATCCGTGTGTTCGCTTGACGGGGAGCCGGTCACTGCCACTGCAGTTGGGGAAGAAAGGGGCCATGCAAGTCTCCAGGCGAGACGAGGCCTGATTATCCTATGGGGGCTCCAGAGTAACCTCAAGACCTATGAAAGCATAAGCGAGGAAATCTCAGGCTCCAACCTCAGTACCAGTCGAGGTCTGAGGACCTGGCGACGACTGGGGAGGAATCCCAAGAGGTGCCTCATAACTCTCACTGAGAATGGCCTCTCCTGAGGATACAGAGGCGGGTCACTGGGGTCCCCGTCGTAACTCAAGAGGACCCTGCCGCAACTCAAGAAAAACCGGAAGCTTCTCCCGTGCAGGCATGGTGTGGCCCTTGTCCGCAACGGCATCTCAGGGGAATTCACCCTGTCCCTCGTGGACCTCGAAAGGCTCCTTCACACAGTTGCTGCAACCCAAGAAGTTCCCTGCCCCACTCGTCCCCACTCGAGAGGAACCCCGAGGGTTCTGCCAAGACTCAAGAGGAGCCCCGTTTTCACCTGCTGAGCTCCAGATGAAGGGCCCTTTCCCTTGTCCATTGGGAAAGGTTTTGCGGTGTTCCCCTAGGATCCCAAGAAGAGGTGCTCACACCTGGACAGTAGGAAGGAGTCTTACATATAATGTCCCCATTCCCCAAGATCCCCAAATGCCTTGTACACTCCAGATGAACCTGACTGCCCTGCACTGTCTCGACTGTCACCCTGAGGCTCGACTCCCCCACAATGGCAAGGGTGACAGCCCTGTGGTGCCTTGAGGGCAAGCCACAGATCCCTGTATCCGCTCGACTGGGAACCAGACACTGTTGCTGCAGTTGGGGAGGAAAGCGACTGTTCACGTCTCCAGGCGACAGGAGGCCTGACTCCTGTGTGGGGGCTCCAGGGGAACCCCAAAACCTATGTCAGCATGGGCAAGGCAAGCACAGGCTCCAGCCTCAGCATCAGATGTGGAATGAGGACCCGGCAACATCTGGGGAGGAATCTGGAGAGGTGCCTTGCAATTCCCACTGTGAATGGCCTCTCCTCAGGGCACAGAGGCACCTCCTTGGGATCCCAGTTATAACTCGAGATCACCCTGGGGAAACTCAGAAAAAAAACAGAAGCTTCTCCCCTGCAGGCGGTGTGAGGCCCTTGTCCGTGGAGGCATCTCGGGGGAATTCAGCCCGTCCTGCTTGGACCTCGAAAGGCTCTGTCACACCCTTGCTGTGACCCAAGAAGTTCCCAGGCCCACCAGTCCCCACTCGAGAGGAACCCCGAGGGTCCCACCAAGAATCAAGAGGAGCCCCGTTTTCCCCTGCTGAGCTACAGATGAGAGGCCCTTTCCCTGCTCTCCTGAGAAAGGTTTGGCAGTGTTCTCCTCGCATCCTTATAGGTGGCCTCGCATCAGGAGAGTCGGAAGGAGCCGCAGGCGTCCGACCACCACCACTCCCCAAGATCCCCAAATGCCTCGTCCACTCCAGATGAACCTGACTGCCCTGCACTGTCTCGACTGTCACCCCGAGGCTCGACTCTCGACATACTGGCACGTGAGACAGCCCTGGGGTACCTCGAAGGCAAGCCACAGATCCCTGTGTGCGCTTGACAGGGAGCCGGACACTGCTGCTGCAGTTGGGGAAGAAAGAGGCAGTGCAAGTCACCAGGTGAGACAAAGTCTGAATCCCCTGTGGGGGCTCCAGAGTTACCTCACGACCTATGAAAGCATGAGCAAGGAAATCTCAGGCTCCAGCTTCAGCACCAGACCAGGACTGAGGACCCAGCAACAACTGGGGTGAATCCACTGAGGCGCCTTGCAAATTGCTCGGAGAGTGTCTTCTCCTGTGGCCACAAGGACGGGTTTCTGGGGTCCCACCGTAACTCGAGAGGACCCCAACTGCACTCAAGATAACCCAGAAACTTCTCCGCTGCAGGTGGAGTGAGGCCGTTGTCCACGGGGGCATCTCGGGGGAAATCACCCCTTCCCTCCTCGACCTCAAAAGACTCCTTCACACCCTTGTTGTGATCAAAAATTTTCCACGCCCCACCTGTCCCCACTCGAGAGGAACCCCTAGGGTCCCACCAAGACTCAAGAGGAGCCCCGTTTTACCCTGCTGAGCTCCAGATGACTGGCTCCTTCCCTGCTCTGTCGGGAAAGTGTTCACGGCTCTCCCCTCACATCCCAAGAAGAGGCGCTTGAATGAAGAGAGACAGGATGAGCCTCAGGTATCGGTCCATCATTCCCAAGACCCCCAAATGCCTCGTCCATTCCTGATGAACCTCACTGCCCTGCACTGCCTTGACTGTCACCACGAGACTTGACTCCAGACACACTGGCAGGTGTGACAGCCCTGGGGTACCTCGAGGGCAAGCCACAGATCCCTGTGTCTGCTCGAAGGGGTGCTGGACACTTCTGCTACAAATGGGGAGGAAAGCGGTTGTGCACGTCTCCAGGCGAGAGGAGGCCTGACTTCCCTGTGGGAGCTCCAGGGGAAACCCAAGACCTAGGTCAGCATGGGCAAGGCAAGCTCAGGCTGCGGCCTCAGCACCAGATGAGGCCTGGGCAGCCGGCGATGACAGGAGAGGAGTACCCAGTGGTAACTTGCACGGAGACTGGCTTCTCCTGGGGCCACAGGGGCGTGTCCCTGGGGTTCCCATCATAACTTGAGAGAACCCCATCGCAATTCGAGAAAAACCAGAAGCTTCTCCCTTGCAGGCGGAATGAGGCCCTTGTCCACTGCGGCGTCCCTGAGGAAATCACTCATTCCCTCTTGAACCTCTAAATGCTCCTTCCCACGCTTTCTGTGACCCAAGAAGTTCCCCGCCCCACCCTTGCCCACTCGAGAGGAACAGCGAGGGTCCCTCCGTGACTCAAGAGGAGCTCTATTTTCCCATGCTCATCTCCAGATGAGGCGCCTTTTCCCCGCTCCTTCAGGAAAGGGTTCCTGGCTCTCCCCTTGCATCCCAAGAGGAGGCCCTCACACCAGGTGTGTCCACAGGAGCCTCAGGTGTCTGGTCACCTTTCACAAAGAACCCCAAATGCTTCGTCCTCTCCACATCAACCTGACTGCCCTGCATTGCCTCGACTACCTCCCCGAAGCTCGACTGCCAACACACTGGCACGTGTGATAGTCCTGGGGTACCTCCAGGGCAAGCCATAGATCTCTTTGACCGATCGATGAGAGCAGGACACAGCTGCTGCACTCTTGAGTAAAGCAGCTCTGCACGTCTATGGGCGAGACAAGGCCTGACTCCCCTGAGGGGGCTCCAGGGATACCCCAAGACTTACGTAGGCATGGGTGAGTAAAGCTCAGGCTGCGGCCTCAGCACCAGAATGGGACTGAGGGCTTGGCGCCACTGGGGAGGAATCCCCAGAGGTGCTTCGCCACTCGCACGGACACTGGCCTCTACTGGGGCCACAGGAGTGGGTGCCTGGGGACCCGTCATAACTTGAGAGGACACCTCTGCAACTCGAAAAAACCAGACTCTTTCCTGTAGGCCGGGAGAGGCCCTTGTCCAATGCAGCATCTTGGGGGAATTCACCCCTTCGCTCTTGGACCTGGGAAGGCCCCTTCACACCCTTGATGTGACCCAAGAAATTCTCCGCCCCACCCGTCCCCATTCGAGAGGAACCCCGAGGGTCCCTCCAAGGCTCAAGAGGAGCCGCATTTTCCCCTGCTGAGCTCCAGATGAGGGGCCCTATCCCTGCTCCATTGGTAAGGGTTTCACAGTGTTCCCCTCACATCCCAAGAAGAGGTGCTCACACCTGGAGAATCGGGAGTTGTCTCACAGTTTGGGCCACCATTCCACAAGACCCCAAAATGCCTCGTACACTCCAGATGAACCTGACTGCCCTGCACTGCCTCAACTGTCACCCCGAGGCTCGACTTCAGCACACTAGAATGTGTGATAGCCCTGGGGTAACTCGAGGGCAAGCCACTGATCCCTGTATCCACTCGACAGGGACCCGGACACTGTTGCTGCAGTTGGGGAGGAAAGCAGCTGTGCACATCTCAAGGAGAGACGAGGTCTGATTCCCTTGTGGGGGCTCCAGGGGAACCGAAAGACCTATGTCTGCATGGGAGGGACAAGCACAGACTCCAGCCTCAGCACCAGACGAGAACTGAGTACCTGGAAACGTCTGGTGAGGAATCCCCACAGGTGCCTTGATACTCGCACTGAGAATGGCCTCTCCTGAGGATACAGGGGTGGGTCCCTGGGGTCTCCACCGCAACTCGAGAAAAACGAGAATCTTCTCCCCTGCAGGGAGGCTGAGTCCCTTGTCCCCTGAAGCATCTCGGGGGAAATCACCCCTTCCCTCTTGGACCTCAAAAGGCTCCTTCATACCCTTGTTGTGACCTACGAAGTTCCCGCCCCAACCGTCCCCACTTGAGAGGAACCCCGAGGGTCCTGAAGCAACTCAAGAGTTGCCCCGTTTTCCCCTGCTGAGCTGCAGATGAGGGGCCCTTTCCCTGCTCCATTGGGAAAGGTTTTCCGGCGCACCCCTCACATCCCAAGAGGTGGCCTCGCATCAGGGGAGTTGGGAGGAGCCTCTGGTGTCCGACCACCACTCTCCAAGATCCCAAAATGGTTCGTCCACTACAGAAGAACCTGACTGCCCTGCACTGTCTCGACTGTTACCCTGAGGCTAGACTTCCAACACACTGGCAAGTGAGACAGCCCTTGGGTACCGCGAGGACAAGCCACAGATTCCTGTGTCCACTTGATGGGGAGCCGGACACTGCCACTGCAGTTGGGGAAGAAAGAGGCTGTGCAAGTCTCCAGGCGAGACGAGGCCTGACTCCCCTGTGGGGGCTCCAGAGTAACCTAAGACCTATGAAAGCATGAGAGAGGAAATCTCAGGCTCTGACCTCAGCATCAGACGAGGACTGAGGACTGGGTGAAGACTGGGGAGGAATCCCAAAAGGCACCACGCAACTCGCACTGAGAATGTCCTCTCCTGAGGATACAGGGGCGGGTCCCAGGGATCCCTGTCGTAACTCAAGAGGACCCCACCACAACTTGAGAAATACCAGAAGCTTCTCCTGTGCAGGCGTGGTGTGGCCCTTGTCCGCAGCGGCATCTCAAGGGAA
Source organism: Raphicerus campestris (assembly GCA_006410735.1). NCBI lineage: Eukaryota > Metazoa > Chordata > Mammalia > Artiodactyla > Bovidae > Raphicerus > Raphicerus campestris. The sequence goes on along the minus strand of SJYW01045554.1, from coordinate 821,630 downwards.
TTCACCCCGTCCATCATGGACCTCGAAAGGCTCCTTCACACCCTTGCTGTGACACAAGAAGTTCCCTGCCCCACCGGTTCCCACACGAGAGGAACCCGCCAAGACTCAAGAGGAGCCCCGTTTTCCACTGCTGAGCTCCAGGTGAGGGGCCCTTTCCCAGTTCCATCGGGAAAGGTTTCCCAGTGTTCCCCTTGCATCCCAAGAGGAGGTGTTCACACCTGGAGAGTCGGGAGGAGTCTAACCGATTGGCTCACCATTCCCCAAGACCCGCAAATCCTTCATCCACTCCAGATGAACCTGACTGCCCTGCACTGCCTCGACTGTCATCCCGAGGCTCGACTCTGGCACACTGGCACGTGTGATAGCCCAGGGGTACCTCGAGGGCAACCACAGATCCCTGTATCCACTCGACAGAGACCCGGACACTGTTGCTGTGTTTGGGGAGGAAAGCGGCCATGCATGTCTCCAGGCGAGTTGAGGCCTGACTCCCCTCTGGGGGCTCCAGCGGAACCCCAAGACCTATGTCAGCATGGGTGAGGCAAGCTCAGGCTCCAGCTTCAGCACCAGACAGGACTGAGGACCCGAGGACGACTGGGGATGAATCCCCAGCAGTGCAGCGCAAATCGCTCGGAGACTGTTCTCTCCTTTGGCCACAAGGGCGGGTTTCTGGGATCCCGTCGTAACTCGAGAGGACTCAACCGGCACTCGAGAAAAACCAGAAACTTCTCCCATGTAGGTGGAGTGAGGCACCTGTCCGCGGGGACATCTCGGGGAAATCACATCTTCCCTCCTAGACCACGAAAGGCTCCTTCACAACCTTGTTGTGACCAAAGTAGTTCCACGCCCCACCCGTCCCCACTCGAGAGGAACCCCGAGGGTCCCGCCAAGACTCAAGAGGAGCCCCAATTTCCCCTGCTGAGCTCCAGATGATGGGCCCTTTCTGTGCTCCACCTGGAAAGTGTTCACGGCTCTCCCCTGGGATCCCAAGAAAGGGCGTTCGAATGAGGAGAGACAGGACGAGCCTAAGGGGTCGGTCCATCATTCCCAAGACCCCCAAATGCTTCCTCCACTCCAGATGAACCTGACTGCCCTGCACTGCATGGAGTGCCTCCCAGAGGCTCGTCTGCCAACACACTGGCACGTGTGATGGACCTGTGGTACCTCGAGGGCAAGACACAAATCCCTTTGTCCATTTGAAGGAGAGCCGGACATGGCTGCTGGACCCTGGAGTAAAGCGGCCCTGCATGTCTGTGGGCGAGACGAGGCCTGACACCCCTGAGGGGGCTCCAGGGGAACCCCAAGACGTAGGCACGGGTGAGGAAAGCTCAGGCTCCAGCCAGGGCACCAGAATGGGACTGAGGACTTGGCGCCACTGGGGAAGAATCCCCAGTTGTGCCTCGCCCCTCGCACAGAGACTGGCCTCTCCTGGGGCCACAGGGGTGGGTCCCTGAGGCCCCGTCGTAACTTGAGAGGACCTCTCCACAACTCGAAAAAAACCAGACACTTCCCTGCAGACGGGGAGAGGACCCTGTCCAATGTGGCATCTCGGGGGAATTCAGCCCTTCCCTCTTGGACCTCGAAAGGCCGCTTCACAACCTTGCTGTGACCCAAGAAGGTCCTTGCCCCACCCGTTCCCACTCAAGAGGAACCCCGAGGGTCCCACCAAGACTCAAGAGGAGCCCCGTTTTCCCTTGCTGATCTCCAGATGAGGGCCCTTTCCCTGCTCCGTTGGCAAATGTTTCCCAGTGTTCCCCTCACATGTCAAGAGGAAGTGCTCGCACCTGGAGAGTCAGGAGGAGTCTCACAGTTTGGTCCACCATTCCCCAACACCCCCAAATGCCTCGTCCACTCCAGATGAACCTGACTGCCCTACGCTGCCTCAACTGTCACCCCGAGGCTCGAATCCGGTACACTGGCACGTGTGATAGCCCTGGGGTACCTCGAGGGCAAGCCACTGATCCCTGTATCCACTCGACAGGGACCCAGACACTGTTGCTGCAGTTGGGGAGGAAAGCGGCTGTGCATGTCTCCAAGGGAGACGAGGCCTGACTCCACTGTGGGACTTCTGGGGGAACCCCAAGACCTATGTCAGCATGGGCGAGGCAAGCACACTCTCCATCCTCAGCACCAGACAAGGACTGAGGACCCAGCAACGTCTGGGGAGGAATTCCCAGAGGTGCCTCTCAACCTGGAGGCACCATGGAGCCCGGCCTCTCCTGAGGCCACAGCAGCGGGTCCCTAGGGTCCCAGTAATAACAGGAGAGGATCCGGACGCAACTCGAGAAAAACAAGAAGTTTGTCTCCTGCAGGAATGGTGAGTCCCTTGTCCGCTGCAGCATCTCGGGGGAAATCACCCCTTCCCTCTTGGACCTCAAAAGGCTACTTTATACCCTGTTGTGACCTAGGAAGTTCCCTGCCCCAACCGTCGACACTCGAGGGGAACCCCGAGGGTCCCACCAAGATTCAAGAGAAGTCCCGTTTTACCCTGCTGAGCTCCAGATGGCCCTTTCCTTGCTCCATAGGGAATGGTTTTCTGGCCCTACCCTTGCATCCCAAGAGGTGGCCTTGCATCAGGAGAGTCGGGAGGAGCCTCAGGTGTCCGACCACCACTCCCCAAGACCCCCAAATGCCTCGTCCACTCCAGATGAACCTTACTGCCCTGCACTGTCTCGACTGTCACCCCGAGGCTCGACTCTCGACATACTGGCACGTGAGACAGCCCTGGGGTACCTCGATGGCAAGCCACAGATTCCTTTGTCCGCTTGACGGGGAGCCGGTCACAGCTGATGCAGTTGGGGAAGAAAGACGCCGTGCAAATCTCCAGGCGAGACGAGGCCTGAAACCCCTGTGAGGGCTCCAGAGTAACCTCAAGACCTATGAAAGCATGAGCAAGGAAATCTCAGGCTCAGACCTCAGCAACAGATGAGGACTGAGTACCCGGCGACGACTGGGGAAGAATCCACAGAAGTGCCTCGCAACTCGCATGGAGACTGGCCTCTCTTGAGGCCTAAGCTGCAGGTCCCTCGGGTCCCTGTCGAAACTCGAGAGGACCCCGCAGCAACTCGAGAAAAACCAGAAGCTTCTCCCCTGCATGAACGGTGAGTCCCTTGTCCGCTGCATCATCTAGGGGGAAATCACTTCTTCCCACTTGCACCTCGAAAGGCTCCTTCATACCCTTGTTGTGAACTAGGAAGTTCCCCGCCCCAACGGTCCCCACTAGAAAGGAACCCTGAGGGTCCTGAAGCGACTCAAAAGGAGCCACGTTTTCCCCTGCTGAGCTCCAGATGAGTGGCCCTTTTCCTGCTCCATCGGGAAAGGTTTTCTGGCCCTCCCCTCACATCCCAAGAGGATGCCTTGCATCAGGAGAGTCGAGAGGAGCCTCAAGTGTACAACCACCACTCCCCAAGATCCCCAAATGCCTCGGCCACTCCAGATGAACCTGACTGCCCTGCACTGTCTCGATTGTCACCCAGAGGCTCGACTCCCGACACACTGGCATGTGACACAGCCATGGGGTACCCCGAGGGCAAGCCACTGTTCCCTGTGTCAGTTCTAATGGGTGCTGGACACTTCAGCTGCAGATGGGCAGGAAAGCAGCCATGCAAGTCTCCAGGCGAGACGAAGCCTGATTCCCCTGTGGGAGCTCCAGGGGAACCCCAAGACTAAGGTCAGCGTGGGCGAGGAAAGCTCAGGCTCCGACCTCAGCACCAGAGGAGGCCTGGGGACCTGGTGACGACTGGCGAGAAACACCCAGTGGCAACTCGCACGGAGAGTGGCCTCTCCTGAGGCCACAGGCGCGGGTCCCTGAAGTCCCCATCGTAACTTGAGAGGACCCCGCCGCAACTCAAGAAAAACTGGAAGCTTCTCCCCTGCAGGGAGGGTGAGTCCCTTGTCCGCTGCAGCATCTTGGGGAAAATAACCCCTTCCCTCTTTGACCTTGAAAGGCTCCTTTATACACTTTCTGTGACCTAGGAAGTTCCCCACCACAACCGTCCCCCCTCGCGACGAACCCCAAGGGTCCCGTGCACCTCAAGAGGAGCTACGATTTCCCCTGCTGAGCTCCAGATGAGGGGCCCTTTCCCTGCTCCATCAGGAAAGGTTTTCTGAAGCTCCCCTTGCATCCCAAGAGGTGGCCTCGCATCAGGAGATTGGGAGGAGCCTCAGGTGTCCAACCACCACTCCCCAAGATCCCCAAATGCCTCATCCACTCCAGATGAACCTGACTGCCTTGCACTGTCTCAACTGTCGCACCGAGGCTCGATTCACGACACACTGGCACGTGAGACAGCCCTGGGGTACCTCGAGGCAAGCCATAGATCCCAGTGTCTGCTTGACGGGGAGCCGGACACTGCCACTGCAGTTGTGGAAGAAAGAGACTGTGCAAGTCTCCAGGCGAGAAGATGCCTGACTCCCCTGTGGGGGCTCCAGAGTAACCTCAAGACCTATGAATGCTTGAACGAGGAAACCTCAGTCTCCGACCTCAGCACCAGACGAGGACTGAGGACTGGGCAACGACTGGGGAGGAATCCCCAGAGGCGCCTCGCAACTCGCACTGAGAATGGCCTCTCCTGAGGATAAAGGGGGCAGGATCCTGGGGTCCCCATCATAACTTGAGAGGACTCCGTCGCAATTTGAGAAAAATCAGAAGCTTCTCACCTGCAGGCGTGGTGTGGCCCTTGTCAGTGGTGGCATCTCAGGGGAATTCACCCCATCTCTCGTGGACCTCGAAAGGGTCCTTCTCACACTCGCTGTGACCTAAGAAGTTCCCGCCTGAACCGTCCCCAATGGAGATGAACCCTGATGGTCCGCCAAGACTCAAGAGGAGCCTCATTTTCCCCTGCTGAGCTCCAGATGACAGGCCCTTTTCCTGCTCCATTGGGAAATGTTTTGTGGGGTTCCCCTTGCATCCTAAGAGGTGGCCTTGCATCAGGAGAGTTAGGCGAAGCCTCAGGTGTCCGGCCACCATTCCCCAAGACCCCCAAATTCCTCGTCCTCTTCAGATGAACCTGACTTCCCTGCACTGCCGCGACTGTCACCCCAAGCTTCAACTCCGGCACACTAGCATGTGTGATAGCCCTGGGGTACCTCGAGGGCAAGCCACAGATCCTTGTATCCGCTCGACAGGGGCCCGGACACTGTTGCTGCAGTTCAGGAGGAAAGCAGCCGTGCACGTCTCCAGGCGAGACGAGGCCTGACTCCCCAGTGGGGGTTCCAATGAAAACCCAAGATCTACGTCAACATGGGCGAGGCATTCTCAGGCTCTGACCTCAGCACCAGAGGAGGACTGAGGATCCGGCGACTACTGGGGATGAATCCTCAGAGGAGCCTCACAAATCTATTGGATACTGTCCTCTCCTGTGGCCACCAGGGTGGGTTTCTGGGGTCCCGTCGTAACTCGAGAGGACCCCAACGGCCCTCGAGAAAAAACAGAACCTTCTCCCCTGCAGGTGGAGTGAGGCCCTTGTCTGCCGGGGCATCTCGGGGAAATCATCCCTTCCCTCCTAGACCTCGAAAGGCTGCTTCACACCCTTGTTGTGACCAAAGAAGATCCCCACACCACTCATCCCCACTCGAGAGGAACCCCGAGGGTCCCTCCAAGACTCAAGAGGAGCCTCATTTTCCCCTGCTGAGCTCCAGATGACGGGCCCTTTCCGTACTCCGTCAGGAAAGTGTTCACGGCTCTCCCCTGGCATGCCAAGAAGAGGCGCTCGAATGAGGAGAGACAGGACAAGCCTCAGGGGTCCGTCCATTTTTCCCAAGACAACCAAATGCCTCGTCCATTCCTGATGAAACTCACTGCCCTGCACTGCCTCGACTGTCACCCCGAGACTCGACTCCCAACACACTGGCAGGTGAGACAGCCCTGGAGTACCTCGAGGGCAAGCCACAGATCCCTGTGTCCGCTCGAAGGGGTGCTGGACACTTCTGCTGCCNCAACTCGCACGGAGAGTGGCCTCTCCTGAGGCCACAGGCGCGGGTCCCTGAAGTCCCCATCGTAACTTGAGAGGACCCCGCCGCAACTCAAGAAAAACCGGAAGCTTCTCCCCTGCAGGGAGGGTGAGTCCCTTGTCCGCTGCAGCATCTTGGGGAAAATAACCCCTTCCCTCTTTGACCTTGAAAGGCTCCTTTATACACTTTCTGTGACCTAGGAAGTTCCCCACCACAACCGTCCCCCCTCGCGACGAACCCCAAGGGTCCCGTGCACCTCAAGAGGAGCTACGATTTCCCCTGCTGAGCTCCAGATGAGGGGCCCTTTCCCTGCTCCATCAGGAAAGGTTTTCTGAAGCTCCCCTTGCATCCCAAGAGGTGGCCTCGCATCAGGAGATTGGGAGGAGCCTCAGGTGTCCAACCACCACTCCCCAAGATCCCCAAATGCCTCATCCACTCCAGATGAACCTGACTGCCTTGCACTGTCTCAACTGTCGCACCGAGGCTCGATTCACGACACACTGGCACGTGAGACAGCCCTGGGGTACCTCGAGGCAAGCCATAGATCCCAGTGTCTGCTTGACGGGGAGCCGGACACTGCCACTGCAGTTGTGGAAGAAAGAGACTGTGCAAGTCTCCAGGCGAGAAGATGCCTGACTCCCCTGTGGGGGCTCCAGAGTAACCTCAAGACCTATGAATGCTTGAACGAGGAAACCTCAGTCTCCGACCTCAGCACCAGACGAGGACTGAGGACTGGGCAACGACTGGGGAGGAATCCCCAGAGGCGCCTCGCAACTCGCACTGAGAATGGCCTCTCCTGAGGATAAAGGGGGCAGGATCCTGGGGTCCCCATCATAACTTGAGAGGACTCCGTCGCAATTTGAGAAAAATCAGAAGCTTCTCACCTGCAGGCGTGGTGTGGCCCTTGTCAGTGGTGGCATCTCAGGGGAATTCACCCCATCTCTCGTGGACCTCGAAAGGGTCCTTCTCACACTCGCTGTGACCTAAGAAGTTCCCGCCTGAACCGTCCCCAATGGAGATGAACCCTGATGGTCCGCCAAGACTCAAGAGGAGCCTCATTTTCCCCTGCTGAGCTCCAGATGACAGGCCCTTTTCCTGCTCCATTGGGAAATGTTTTGTGGGGTTCCCCTTGCATCCTAAGAGGTGGCCTTGCATCAGGAGAGTTAGGCGAAGCCTCAGGTGTCCGGCCACCATTCCCCAAGACCCCCAAATTCCTCGTCCTCTTCAGATGAACCTGACTTCCCTGCACTGCCGCGACTGTCACCCCAAGCTTCAACTCCGGCACACTAGCATGTGTGATAGCCCTGGGGTACCTCGAGGGCAAGCCACAGATCCTTGTATCCGCTCGACAGGGGCCCGGACACTGTTGCTGCAGTTCAGGAGGAAAGCAGCCGTGCACGTCTCCAGGCGAGACGAGGCCTGACTCCCCAGTGGGGGTTCCAATGAAAACCCAAGATCTACGTCAACATGGGCGAGGCATTCTCAGGCTCTGACCTCAGCACCAGAGGAGGACTGAGGATCCGGCGACTACTGGGGATGAATCCTCAGAGGAGCCTCACAAATCTATTGGATACTGTCCTCTCCTGTGGCCACCAGGGTGGGTTTCTGGGGTCCCGTCGTAACTCGAGAGGACCCCAACGGCCCTCGAGAAAAAACAGAACCTTCTCCCCTGCAGGTGGAGTGAGGCCCTTGTCTGCCGGGGCATCTCGGGGAAATCATCCCTTCCCTCCTAGACCTCGAAAGGCTGCTTCACACCCTTGTTGTGACCAAAGAAGATCCCCACACCACTCATCCCCACTCGAGAGGAACCCCGAGGGTCCCTCCAAGACTCAAGAGGAGCCTCATTTTCCCCTGCTGAGCTCCAGATGACGGGCCCTTTCCGTACTCCGTCAGGAAAGTGTTCACGGCTCTCCCCTGGCATGCCAAGAAGAGGCGCTCGAATGAGGAGAGACAGGACAAGCCTCAGGGGTCCGTCCATTTTTCCCAAGACAACCAAATGCCTCGTCCATTCCTGATGAAACTCACTGCCCTGCACTGCCTCGACTGTCACCCCGAGACTCGACTCCCAACACACTGGCAGGTGAGACAGCCCTGGAGTACCTCGAGGGCAAGCCACAGATCCCTGTGTCCGCTCGAAGGGGTGCTGGACACTTCTGCTGCCGATGGGGAGGAAAGCGGCCGTGCACGTCTCCAGGCGAGACGAGGCCTGACTCCCCTGTGGGAGCTCCAGGGGAACCCCAAGACCTAGGTCAGCATGGGCGAGGCAAGCTCAGGCAGCAGGCTCAGCACCAGACGAGGCCTGGGGACCTGGCGACCACTGGGGAGGAATACCCAGTGGCAACCTGCACGGAGACTGGCCTCACCTGAGGCCACAGGGGTGGGTCCGGGGGTCCATGTCGTAACTCGAGAGGACCCCGCCGCAACTCGAGAAAAACCAGAAGATTCTCCCTTGCAGATGGAGTGAAGCCCTTGTGCACTGCGGCGTTCCAGGGGAAATCACCCGTTCCCTCATGGACCTCGAAATGCTCCTTCACACCTTTGCTGTGACACAAGAAGTACCTCGCCCCACCCGTCCCCACTCGAGAGGACTTCTGAGGGTCCCGACGCAACTCAACAGGAGCTCCATTTTCCCATGCTCAGCTCCAGATGAGGGGCCCTTTCCCTGTTCCATCAGGAAAGGGTTCCTGGATCTCCCCTCACATCCCAAGAATAGGCCCTCACACCAGGCGAGTCCACAGGAGCCTCAGGTGTCTGGTCACATTGCCCAAGAATCTCAAATGAATCGTCCACTCCAGAGGAACCTGATTGCCCTGCACTGCCTCGACTGCCTCCACGAGTCTCGACTGCCGATACACTGAAAAGTGTGATTGCCCTGGGTTACATCCAGGGCAAGCCACAGATCCCTTTGTCCATTCGATGGAGAGCTGAACACGGCTGCTGCAACTTGGAGAAAAGCGGCCCTGCACGTCTATGGGTGAGACGAGGTCTGACTCCCCTGTGGGGGCTCCAGTGGTAATCCAAGACCTATTTCAGCATGGGCGAGGCAAGCTCACGCTCCAGCTTCAGCAATAGACGAGGACTGAGGACCCGGTGAAGACTGGGGAGGAATGCTCATAGGCGCCTCACAAATCGCTCAGAGACTGTGCTCACCTGTGGCCACAAGGGCAGGTTTCTGGGGTCCCGTCGTAACTCGAGAGGACCCCCGCAGCACTCGAGAAAAACAGGAAACTTCTCCCCTACAGGTGGAGTGAGGCCCTTGTTCACGGGGGCATCTCAGGGGAAATCACCCCTTCTCTCCTAGACCTCGAAAGGCCCTTCACACCCTTGTTGTGACCAAAGAAGTTACCGGCCCCACCCATCCCCACTCGCGAGGGTCCCGCCAAGACTCAAGAGGAGCCCCGTTTTCCCCTGCTGAGCTCTAGATGCCAGGACCTTTCCCTGCTCTTTCGGGAAAGTGTTCACCGCTCTCCCCTGTCATCCTAAGAAGTGGCGCTCCAACGAGGAGAGACAGAATGAGCCTCAGGGGTCGGTCCATCATTCCCAAGACCCCCAAATGCCTCATCCATTCCTGATGAACCTCAGTGCCCTGCACTGCATCGACTGTCACCCCGAGACTCGACTTCCGACACACAGATGCGGGGGACAGCCCTGGAGTACCTGGAGGGCAAGCCACAGATCCCTGTGTCCACTCGAAGGGGTGCTGGACACTTCTGCTGCTGATGGGGAGGAAAGTGGCCTTGCACGTCTCCAGGCGAGATGAGGCCTGACTCCCCTGTGGGAGCTTCAGGGGAACCCCAAAACATAGGTCAGCATGGGCGAGGCAAGCTCAGGCTGCGGCCTCAGCACCAGACGAGGCCTGGGGACCCAACGACGACTGGAGAGAAATACCCAGCGACCACTTGCATGGAGACTGACCCCTCCTGAGGCCACAGGGGCGGGTCGTTGGGTCCTAGTCGTAACTCGAGAGGACCCCATCGCAGCTCGAGAAAACCAGAAGCTTCTCCCTTGCAGGTGGGGTGAGTCCCTTGTCCACTGCAGCATCTAGGGTGAAATCACCCCTTCCCTCTTGGACCTCGAAAGGCTCCTTCATACCCTTGTTATGACCTAGAAAGTTTCCCGCCCCAACTGTCCCCACTCGAGAAGAACCCCGAGGGTCCCGCCACGACTCAAGAGGAGCCCCGTTTTCCCCTGCTGAGCTCCAGATGAGGGGCCCTTTCCCTGCTCCATCGGGAAAGGTTTTCCAGCACTCCCCTCGCATCCCAAGAGATGGCCTTGCATCACGAGAGTCTGGAGGAGCCTCAGGTATCCGACCACCACTCCCCAAGATCCCCAAATGCCTCATATACTCCAGACGAACCTGACTGCCCTGCACTGTCACGACTGTCACCCCGAGGCTCGACTCACCACACAGTGGCACGTGAGACAGCCCTGGGGTACCTCGATGACAAGCCACAGATTCCTGTGTTCGCTTGATGGGGAGCCAGTCACTGCTGCTGCAGTTGGGGAAGAAATAGGTCGTTCAAGTCTCCAGGCGAGAGGAGGCCTGACTCCCCTGTGGGGCTCCAGGATAACCTCAAGACCTATGAAAGCATGAGTGAGGAAATCTCAGGTTCCGACCACAGCACCAGACGAGGACTGAGGACCTGGCCACGACAGGGGAGGAGTCCCTAGAGGTACCTCACAACTCACACTGAGAATGGCCTCTCCTGTGGATACAGGGGCAGGTCCCTTGGGTCCCCGTCATAACTCCAGAGGACCCGGCCGCAACTTGAGAAAAACCAGAAACTTCTCCCCCGCAGGCGTGGTGTGGCCCTTGTCTACAGCGGCATCTCAGGGGAATTCACCCAGTTCCTCGTGGACCTCGAAAGTCTCCTTCACACACTTGTTGTGACCAAAGAAGTTCCCGCCCCACCCGTTCCCAATCGAGATGAACCCTGAGGGTCCCGCCAAGACTCAAGAGGAGCCCCGTTTTCCCCTAATGAACTCCAGATGAGGGGCCCTTTCCTGCTCCATCGGGAAAGGGTTCCTGGCTCTCCCCTCGCATCCCAAGAGGAGACCCTCTCACCAGGAGAGTCCAGAGGAGCCTCAAGTGTCTGGTCACCTTTCCCAAAGAACCCCAAATGCCTCGTCCACTTCAGATGAAGCTGACCGCCCTGCACTGCCTTGACTTCCTCCCCGAGTCTCTACTGCCGACACCCTGGCATATGTGATAGCCCTGGTGTACCTCGAGCTAAGCCATAGATACCTGTATCATCTCGACAGGGACCCAGACACTGTTACTGCAGTTGGGGAGCCGTGCACGTCTCCAGTCGAGATGAGGCCTGACTCCCCTGTGCAGGTTCCAGGGGAAGCCCAATACAAATGCCAGCACAGGCGAGCCAATCTCAGGCTCCAGCCTCAGGACAAGAAGGGGACTCTGGACTTGACGCCACTGGGGAGCAATCCCCAGATGTGCCTCGCCCCTCGCACAGAGACTGGCCTATCCTGGGTCCACAGGGGAGGATCCCTGTAGTCCCCATCTTAACTCAAGAGGACCCTGCCCCAACTCGAGAAAAACCATAAGCTTCTCCCTTGCAGGTGGAGTGAGGCACGTGTCCACTGTAGCATCCCGGGGGAAATCATCCGTTCCCTCTTGGACCTCGAAAGGCTCCTTCACACCCTTGCTGTGACCCAAGAAGTTCCCCGCCCCACCCGTCCCCACTCGAGAGGAACCTGGAGGGTCCTGCCACGACTCAAGAGGAGCTCCATTTTCCCCTGCTCAGTTCCAGATGAGGGGCCCTTTATCTGCTCCATCAGGAAAGGGTTTCCGGCTCTCCCCTTGCATCCCAAGAGGAGGCACTCACACCAGGAGAGTGCAGAGAAGCCTCAGGCATCGAGTCACATTTCCGCAAAACCCACAAATGCCTAGTCCACTCCAGCTGCTTCTGACTGCCCTGCACTGCCTCGACTGTCACCCCGAGGCTCAACACCGGCACACTGGCAAGTGTGCTAGCCCTGGGGTACCTCGAGGTCAAGCCACTGATCCCTGTATCCGCTCGACAGGGACCCGGGCACTGTTGCTGCAGTTGGGGAGGAAAGAGGCTTTGCACATCTCCAGTCGAGACAAGACCTGACTCCCCTGTACGGACTCCAGGGGAAACCCAAGACACATGTCAGCACGGCGAGGCAATCTCAGACTCCAGCCTCAGCACCAGAAGGGGAGTGAAGACTTGGTGCCACTGGGGAGGAATCCCCAGATGTGCCTCACTCCTCGTACGGAGACTGGCCTATCCTGGCACCAGAGGGGCAGATCCTGTGGTCCGCATCGGAACTCGAGAGGACCCTGCCCCAACTCGAGAAAAACCATCAGCTTCTCCCTTGCAGGCAGGTTGAGGCCCTTGTCCACTGCAGCGTCCCGGGGGAAATCACCTGTTACCTCTAGGACCTTGGAATTCTCCTTCACACCCTTGCTGTGACCCAAGAAATTCCGTGCCCCACCTGTACCAACTCGAGAGGAACCCCAAGGGTCCCGCTGGGACTCAAAAGGAGCTCCATTTTCACATGCTCAGCTTCAGATGAGAAGCCCTTTCCCTGCTCCATCAGGAAAGGGTTCCCGGCTCTCCCCTCCCATCCCAAGAGGAGGCCCTCACACCAGCCAAGTCCAGAGGACCCTCAAGATTCGGGTCACATTTCCCCAAGACCCCTAAAGGCCTGGTCCACTCCAGATGAACCTGACTGCCCTGCACTGCCTCGACTGTCACCCCGAGGCTCGACTCGGGCACGTTGGCACTTGTGATAGCCCTGGGGTACCTCGAGGGCAAGCCACTGATCCCTGTATCTGCTCGACAGGGACCCGGGCACTGTTGCTGCAGTTGTGGAGGAAAGCAGCTGTGCACGTCTCCAGTCGAGATGAGGCCTGACTTCCCTGTGGGTGCTCCAGGGGAACCCCAAGACCTATGTTAGCATGGGCGAGGCAAGCACAGGCTCCGGCCTCATCCCCAAATGAAGACTGAGGACCCGGCGAAGTCTAGAGAGGAATCCCCAGAGGTGCCTCGCAACTCGCACTGAGAATGGTACCTCCAGAGAATACAGGGGCGGGTCCCTGGGGTCCCCGTTGTAACTCAGGAGGATCCCGCCGCAACTCGAGAAAAACCAGAAGCTTCTCCCCTGCAGGGATGGTGAGTCCGTTGTCCACAGCAGCATCTTGGGGGAAATCAAGGCTCCTTCATACCCTCGTTGTTAACTAGGAAGTTCCCTGCCAGAACCGTCTCCACTCGAGAGGAACCCCGAGGGTCCCGCCGCGACTCAAGAGGAGCCCCATTTTCCCCTGGGGCTCCAGATGAGGGGCCCGTTCCCTGCTCCATCGGGAAAGGTTTTCCAGCTCTCCGCTCGCATCCCAAGAGGTGGCCTCGCAACAAGAGAGTCGGGAGGAGACTCAGGTGTCCGACCACCACTCCCTAAGATGTCCAAATGCCTCTTCCACTCCAGATGAACCTGACTGCCCTGCACTGTCTCGACTGTCACCCCGAGGCTCGACTCCCGACACACTGGCACGCGAGGCTGCCTGGTTTACCTCAATGGCAAGCCACAGATCCCTGTGTCTGCTTGACGGGGAGCTGCACACTGCCGCTGCAGTTGGGTAAGAAAGAGGTGATGCAAGTCTTCAAGCGAGACTAGGCCTGACTCCCCTGTGGGGGCTCCAGAGAAACCTCAAGACCTGTGAAAGCATGAGTGGGGAAAATTCAGGCTCCGACCTCAGCACCAGACGAGGACTGAGGACCTGGAGACGACTGGGGGGATATCCCCAGAGGCGCTTCGCAACTCGCACTGAGAATGTCCTCTCCTGAGGATACAGGGTCGGGTCCCTGGGGTCCCAGTCGTAACTCGAGAGGACCCCGCCGCAACTGGAAAAAATACAGGAAGGTTCTCTACTACAGGCGTGGTGTGGCCCTTTTCCTAGTCGGCATCTCAGGGGAAATCACCCCATCCCTCGTGGACCTCGAAATGCTCCTTCACACCCTGCTGTGACCCAAGAAGTTCCCCACCCGACCCGTCCCCACTCGAGAGGAACTCCGATGGTCCCATCAAGACTCAAGTGGAGCCTCGTTTTCCCTTGCTGAGATCCAGTTGAGTGGCCCTTTCCCTGCTCCATCAGGAAAGGTTTGGTGGTGTTCCCCTCGCATCCCAAGAGGAGGTGCTCACACCTGGAGAGTCGGGAGGAGTCTCACAGATTGGGCCACCATTCCCCAAGACCCCCAAAGGCCTCGTCCAATCCAGATAAACCTGACTGCCCTGCACTGCCTCGACTGTCACCCCAAGACTCGACTCTGGCACACTGGCACGTGTGACAGCCCTGAGGTACCACTAGGGCAAGCCACAGATCCCTGTATCCACTCGACAGGGACCTGGACTCTGTTGCTGTAGTTGGGGAGGAAAGCAGCCATGCAAAACTCCAGGCGAGATGAGGCCTAACTCCACTTTGGGGACTCCAGCGGAAACCTAAGACCTAAATCAGCATGGGTGAGTCCAGCTCAGGCTCCAGGTTCAGTACCAGACTAGGACTGATGACCCGGGGACGACTGTGGATGAAACCCCAGAGGCGCTTCTCAAATTGCTCAGAGACTGTCCTCTCCTGTGACCACAATGGCTGGTTTCGTGGGTCCCGTCGTAATTCGAGAGGACCCCACCGGCACTCAAGAAAAACCAGAAACTTCTCTCCTGCAGGAGGAGTGAGGCCCTTGTCCACTGCAGCATCCCAGGGGAAATCACCCGTTCCATCTTGGACCTCGAAAAGCTCTTTCACACTCTTGCTGTGACTGAAGAAGTTCCCCGCCCCACCCTTCCCCACTGGAGAGGACTGCCGAGGGTCCCGCTGTGACTCAAGAGGAGCTCCATTTTCCCATGTTCAGCTCCAGATGAGGGGCCCTTTCCCTTCTCCATTGGGAAAGGGTTCCCGGCTCTCCCCTAGAATCCCAAGAGGAGGCCCTCACACCAGGCGAGTGCTGAGGAGCCTCAGGTGTCTGGTCACCTTTCCCCAAGAACCCCAAATGCCTCGACCACTCCAGATGAACCTGACCGCACTGCACTGCCTCAACTGCCTCCCCAAGGCTCCAATGCCAACACACTGGCACGTGTGATAGCCCTGGGGTACCTCGATGGAAAGACACAGATCCCTTTGTCAGTTTGAAGGATAGCCGGACACGGCTGCTGCCCCCTGGAGTAAGCGGCTCTGCAAGTCTATGGGCGATACGAGTCCTGAATCTCCTGAGGGGGCTGAAGGGGAACCACAAGACCTATGTATGCAAGGGTCAGGAAAGCTCAGGCTCTGGCCTCAGGACCAGAATGGGACTGAGGACTTGGTGACACTGGGGAAGAATCCCCAGATGTGCCTCACTCCTTGCACGGAGTCTGACCTCCTCTGGGGCCACAGGGTTGGGTCCCTGCGCCCCGTTGTAACTTGAGAGGACGCTTGCGAAACTGGAAAAAAACCAGACACTTCCCTGCAGGTGGGGAGAGGCCCTTGTCCGATGTGACATATCGGGGGAATTCACCCTTCCCTCTTGGACCTCGAAAGGCCCCTTCACATCCTTGATGTGACCCAAGATGTTCGCCGCTCCACCCGTCCCCACTCGAGAGGAACCCAGAGGGTCCCGCCAAGACACAAGAGGAGCCCCGTTTTCCCCTGCTGAGCTCCAGATGAGGGGCCCTTTCCCTGCTCCATTGGGAAACGTTTCGCGGGGTTCCCCTAGCATATCAAGAAGAGGTGCTCGCACCTGGAGAGTTGGGAGGAGTCTCACAGTTTTGGCCACCATTCCACAAGACCCCCAAATGCCTCTTCCACTTCAGATGAACCTGACTGCCCTACGCTGCCTCAACTGTCACCCCGAGGTTCGAATCCGGTACACTGGCACGTGTGATAGCCCTGGGGTACCTTGAGGGCAAGCCACTGATCTCTGTATCTGCTCAACAGGGACCCAGACACTGTTGCTGCAGTTGGTGAGGAAAGCAGCTGTGCACGTCTCCAGGCGAGACGAGATCTGACTCCCCTGTGGGGGATCCAGGGGAACCCCGAAACCTATGTCAACATGGGCGAGGCAAGCATAGGCTCTGGCCTCAGCACCAGATGAGGACTGGGGACCCGGCGACATCTGGGGAGGAATCCCCAGAGGTGAATAGCAACATGCATGAAGGTTGGCATCTCCTGAGGCCACAGTGGCGGGTCCTTGGGGTCCCCATCGTAACTCGAGAGGACCCCGCCACAACTCGAGAAAAACCAGAAGCTTCTCCCCTGCAGTCGTGGTGTGGCCCTTGTCTGCGGCGGCATCCAGGGGAATTCACCCCGTGCCTCGTGGACCTCGAAAGTCTCCTTCACACCCTGCTGTGAGCCAAGAATTTCCCCTCCCCTCCCGTCCCCACTCGAGAGGAACCCTGAGGGTCGCGCCAAGACTCAAGAGGAGCCCTGTTTTCCCCTGCTGAGCTCCAGATAAGGGGCCCTTTCCCTGCTCCATTGGGAAAGGTTTTGCGGTGTTCCCCTCGCATCCCAAGAGGAGGTGCTCACTCCTGGAGAGTCAGGAGGAGTCTCAGGTGTCTGGCATGTGTGACACCCCTGGGTTACCTCTAGGGCAAGCCACAGATCCCTGTATCTGCTCGACAGGGACCCGGACACTGTTGCTGCAGTTGGGGAGGAATGCTGCCATGCACTTCTCCA
This sequence comes from Raphicerus campestris, assembly GCA_006410735.1. Lineage (NCBI taxonomy): Eukaryota > Metazoa > Chordata > Mammalia > Artiodactyla > Bovidae > Raphicerus > Raphicerus campestris. The sequence continues at coordinate 804,994 of SJYW01045554.1, read as the reverse complement.
NCCCCGAGGGTCCCGCCGCGACTCAAGAGGAGCCCCATTTTCCCCTGGGGCTCCAGATGAGGGGCCCGTTCCCTGCTCCATCGGGAAAGGTTTTCCAGCTCTCCGCTCGCATCCCAAGAGGTGGCCTCGCAACAAGAGAGTCGGGAGGAGACTCAGGTGTCCGACCACCACTCCCTAAGATGTCCAAATGCCTCTTCCACTCCAGATGAACCTGACTGCCCTGCACTGTCTCGACTGTCACCCCGAGGCTCGACTCCCGACACACTGGCACGCGAGGCTGCCTGGTTTACCTCAATGGCAAGCCACAGATCCCTGTGTCTGCTTGACGGGGAGCTGCACACTGCCGCTGCAGTTGGGTAAGAAAGAGGTGATGCAAGTCTTCAAGCGAGACTAGGCCTGACTCCCCTGTGGGGGCTCCAGAGAAACCTCAAGACCTGTGAAAGCATGAGTGGGGAAAATTCAGGCTCCGACCTCAGCACCAGACGAGGACTGAGGACCTGGAGACGACTGGGGGGATATCCCCAGAGGCGCTTCGCAACTCGCACTGAGAATGTCCTCTCCTGAGGATACAGGGTCGGGTCCCTGGGGTCCCAGTCGTAACTCGAGAGGACCCCGCCGCAACTGGAAAAAATACAGGAAGGTTCTCTACTACAGGCGTGGTGTGGCCCTTTTCCTAGTCGGCATCTCAGGGGAAATCACCCCATCCCTCGTGGACCTCGAAATGCTCCTTCACACCCTGCTGTGACCCAAGAAGTTCCCCACCCGACCCGTCCCCACTCGAGAGGAACTCCGATGGTCCCATCAAGACTCAAGTGGAGCCTCGTTTTCCCTTGCTGAGATCCAGTTGAGTGGCCCTTTCCCTGCTCCATCAGGAAAGGTTTGGTGGTGTTCCCCTCGCATCCCAAGAGGAGGTGCTCACACCTGGAGAGTCGGGAGGAGTCTCACAGATTGGGCCACCATTCCCCAAGACCCCCAAAGGCCTCGTCCAATCCAGATAAACCTGACTGCCCTGCACTGCCTCGACTGTCACCCCAAGACTCGACTCTGGCACACTGGCACGTGTGACAGCCCTGAGGTACCACTAGGGCAAGCCACAGATCCCTGTATCCACTCGACAGGGACCTGGACTCTGTTGCTGTAGTTGGGGAGGAAAGCAGCCATGCAAAACTCCAGGCGAGATGAGGCCTAACTCCACTTTGGGGACTCCAGCGGAAACCTAAGACCTAAATCAGCATGGGTGAGTCCAGCTCAGGCTCCAGGTTCAGTACCAGACTAGGACTGATGACCCGGGGACGACTGTGGATGAAACCCCAGAGGCGCTTCTCAAATTGCTCAGAGACTGTCCTCTCCTGTGACCACAATGGCTGGTTTCGTGGGTCCCGTCGTAATTCGAGAGGACCCCACCGGCACTCAAGAAAAACCAGAAACTTCTCTCCTGCAGGAGGAGTGAGGCCCTTGTCCACTGCAGCATCCCAGGGGAAATCACCCGTTCCATCTTGGACCTCGAAAAGCTCTTTCACACTCTTGCTGTGACTGAAGAAGTTCCCCGCCCCACCCTTCCCCACTGGAGAGGACTGCCGAGGGTCCCGCTGTGACTCAAGAGGAGCTCCATTTTCCCATGTTCAGCTCCAGATGAGGGGCCCTTTCCCTTCTCCATTGGGAAAGGGTTCCCGGCTCTCCCCTAGAATCCCAAGAGGAGGCCCTCACACCAGGCGAGTGCTGAGGAGCCTCAGGTGTCTGGTCACCTTTCCCCAAGAACCCCAAATGCCTCGACCACTCCAGATGAACCTGACCGCACTGCACTGCCTCAACTGCCTCCCCAAGGCTCCAATGCCAACACACTGGCACGTGTGATAGCCCTGGGGTACCTCGATGGAAAGACACAGATCCCTTTGTCAGTTTGAAGGATAGCCGGACACGGCTGCTGCCCCCTGGAGTAAGCGGCTCTGCAAGTCTATGGGCGATACGAGTCCTGAATCTCCTGAGGGGGCTGAAGGGGAACCACAAGACCTATGTATGCAAGGGTCAGGAAAGCTCAGGCTCTGGCCTCAGGACCAGAATGGGACTGAGGACTTGGTGACACTGGGGAAGAATCCCCAGATGTGCCTCACTCCTTGCACGGAGTCTGACCTCCTCTGGGGCCACAGGGTTGGGTCCCTGCGCCCCGTTGTAACTTGAGAGGACGCTTGCGAAACTGGAAAAAAACCAGACACTTCCCTGCAGGTGGGGAGAGGCCCTTGTCCGATGTGACATATCGGGGGAATTCACCCTTCCCTCTTGGACCTCGAAAGGCCCCTTCACATCCTTGATGTGACCCAAGATGTTCGCCGCTCCACCCGTCCCCACTCGAGAGGAACCCAGAGGGTCCCGCCAAGACACAAGAGGAGCCCCGTTTTCCCCTGCTGAGCTCCAGATGAGGGGCCCTTTCCCTGCTCCATTGGGAAACGTTTCGCGGGGTTCCCCTAGCATATCAAGAAGAGGTGCTCGCACCTGGAGAGTTGGGAGGAGTCTCACAGTTTTGGCCACCATTCCACAAGACCCCCAAATGCCTCTTCCACTTCAGATGAACCTGACTGCCCTACGCTGCCTCAACTGTCACCCCGAGGTTCGAATCCGGTACACTGGCACGTGTGATAGCCCTGGGGTACCTTGAGGGCAAGCCACTGATCTCTGTATCTGCTCAACAGGGACCCAGACACTGTTGCTGCAGTTGGTGAGGAAAGCAGCTGTGCACGTCTCCAGGCGAGACGAGATCTGACTCCCCTGTGGGGGATCCAGGGGAACCCCGAAACCTATGTCAACATGGGCGAGGCAAGCATAGGCTCTGGCCTCAGCACCAGATGAGGACTGGGGACCCGGCGACATCTGGGGAGGAATCCCCAGAGGTGAATAGCAACATGCATGAAGGTTGGCATCTCCTGAGGCCACAGTGGCGGGTCCTTGGGGTCCCCATCGTAACTCGAGAGGACCCCGCCACAACTCGAGAAAAACCAGAAGCTTCTCCCCTGCAGTCGTGGTGTGGCCCTTGTCTGCGGCGGCATCCAGGGGAATTCACCCCGTGCCTCGTGGACCTCGAAAGTCTCCTTCACACCCTGCTGTGAGCCAAGAATTTCCCCTCCCCTCCCGTCCCCACTCGAGAGGAACCCTGAGGGTCGCGCCAAGACTCAAGAGGAGCCCTGTTTTCCCCTGCTGAGCTCCAGATAAGGGGCCCTTTCCCTGCTCCATTGGGAAAGGTTTTGCGGTGTTCCCCTCGCATCCCAAGAGGAGATGCTCACTCCTGGAGAGTCAGGAGGAGTCTCAGGTGTCTGGCATGTGTGACACCCCTGGGTTACCTCTAGGGCAAGCCACAGATCCCTGTATCTGCTTGACAGGGACCCGGACACTGTTGCTGCAGTTGGGGAGGAATGCTGCCATGCACTTCTCCAGACGAGACGAGACCTGACTCCTCTGTGGGGCCTCCAGAGGAAACCCAATACCTATGTCAGCATGGGCGAGGCAAGCTCAGGCTCCAGCTTCAGCACCAGACCAGGACTGAGGACCCGGTGACAACTGGGGATGAATCCCCAGAGGTGCCTCGCAAATCACTTGGTGACTGTGTTTTCCTGTGGCCACAAGGGTGTGTTTCTGGAGTCCCATTGTAACTCGAGTGAACCTCACTGACACTCGAGAAAAACCATAAACTTCTCCCCTGCAGGTGGAGTGAGGCCCTTGTTCCCGCGAGCATCTCTGCGGAAATCACCCCTTCCCTCCTAGACCTCAAAAGGCTCCTTCACACCCTTGTTGTGATCAAAGAAGTTTCCCGCCCCATCCGTCTCCACTGGAGAGGAACCACGAGGGTCCTGCCAAGACTCAAGAGGAGCCCCGTTTTCACCTGCTGAGCTCCAGATGACGGGCCCTTTCCCTGTTCCGTTGGGAAAGTGTTCACGACACTCCTCTTGCAACCCAAGAAGATGCGCTCGAACGAGGAGAGACAGGATGCGTCTCAGGGGTCCGTACATCATTCCCTAGACCCCCAAATTCCACGTCCATTCCTGATGAAACTCACTGCTCTGCACTTACTCGACTGTCACACCGAGCCTCGAATTCCAACACACTGGCACCTGTGACAGCCCTGGGGTACCTCGAGGTCAAGCCACAGATCCCTGTGTACGCTCAAAGGGGTGCTGGACTCTTCTGCTGCAGATGGGGAGGAAAGCAGCTGTGCACGTCTCCAGGCGACACGAGGCATGACTCCCCTGTGGGAGATCCAGGGGAACTCCAAGACCTAGGTCAGCATGGGTGAGGCAAGCTCAGGCTGCGGCCTCAACACCAGATGAGGCCTGGGGACCCTGCAATGACTGGGGAGGAATACCCAGTGGCAAATCGCATGGAGACTGGCCTCTCCTGAGGCCACATGGGTGGGTCCCTGGGGTCCCCGTCGTGATTCAAAAGGACCCTGATGCAAGTCAAGAAAAACCAGAAGCTTCTCCATTGCAGATAGAGTGAGGCCCTTGTCCACTGTGGCGTCCCAGGGGAAATCACCCGTTCTTTCTTGGACCTCGAAATGCTCCTTCACACCCTTGCTGTGACCCAAGAAGTTCCCCGTCCCACCCATCCCCACTCGAGAGGACTGCCGAGGGTCCCGCCTCGACTCAAGAGGAGCTCCATTTTCCCATGCTCAGCTCCAGATGAGGGGCCCTTTCCCTGCTCCATCGGGAAAGGGTTTCCGGCTCTCACCTCACATCCCAAGAGGAGGCCCTCACACCAGGCGAGTCCAGAGGAGCCTCAGGTGTCTGGTCACCTTTTGCCAAGAACCGCAAATGCCTCGTCCACTCCAGTTGAACTTGACTGCCCTGAACTGCCCCGACTGCCTCCCCGAGGCTCGATTGCTGACACAGTGGCACGTACTACAGCCCTTGGCTACCTCGAGGGCAAGCCACAGATCCCTGTATCAGCTCGACAGCTTGACAGGGAATTCAACTGGTCACTCGTGGACCTCGAAAGGTTCTTTAACAACCTTGCTGTGACCCAATAAGATCCCCTCCCCACCCGTCCCCACTCGAGAGGAACCTGGAGGATCCCACCAAGACTCAAGAGGAGCCCCCTTTTCCCCTGCTGAGCTCCAGATGAGGGGCCCTTTCCCTGCCCCATCGAAAAAGGTTTCACGGTGTTCCCCTCCCATCCAAAGAGGAGGTGCTCACACCTGGAGAATCGGAAGGAGTCTCACAGATTGGGCCACCTTTCCCGAAGACCGCCAAATGCCTCATCCAATCTAGATCAAGCGGACTGCCCTACACTGCCTCGACTGTCACCCTGAGTCTCGACCCCAGCACACTGGCTCATGTGAAAGCCCTGAGGTACCTCGAGGGCAAGCGACAGATCCCTGTGTCCACTCGACAGGGACCTGGACACTGTTGCTGCAGTTGGGGAGGAAAGCGGCCATGCACATCTCCAGGGAAGATGAGGCCTGACTCCCCTGTGGGGGCTCCAGTGGTAACCCAAGACCTATGTCAGAATGGGCGAGGCAAGCTCAGGCTCCAGCTTGAGCAACAGACCAGGACTGAGGATCTGGTGAAGACTGGGCAGGAATCCCCAGAGGAGCCTCACAAATCGCTTGGAGACTTTCCTCATCTGTGGCCTAAATGGCGGGTTTCTGGGGACCCGTCGTAACTCCAGAGGACCCCACCGGCAGTAGAGATAAACCAGAAACTTCTCCCATGCAGGTGGAGTGAGATCCTTGTCCACGGGGGCATCTCGGGGGAAATCACCTCTTCTCTCCTAGACCTCGAAAGGCCCTTCACACCCTTGTTGTGACCAAAGAAGTTCCCCACCCCACCGGTCCACACTCGCAAGAAACCTCGAGGGTCCCGCCAAGACTCAAGAGGAGCCCCGTTTTCCCCTGCTGAGCTCTAGATGATGGGAACTTTCCCTGTTTCATCAGGAAAGTGTTCACGTCTCTCCCTTGTTATCTCAAGAAGAGGTGCTCAAATGAGGAGAGACAGGACAAGCCTCAGGGGTCGGTCCATCATTCCCAAGACCCCCAAATTCCTCGTCCATTCCTGATGAACCTTACTGCCTTGCACTGCCTCGACTGTCACCCTGAGACTCGACTTGCGACACACTGACACAAGGGACAGCCCTGGAGTATCTCGAGGGTAAGCCACAGATCCCTGTGTCAGCTCGAAGAGGTGCTGGACACTTCTGCTGCAGATGGGGAGGAAAGCGACCGTGCATGTCTCCAGGCAAGACGAGGCATGACTCCCCTCTGGGAGCTCAAGGGGAACCCCAAGACCTAGGTCAGCATGGGCGAGGCAAGCTCAGGCTGTGGCCTCAGCACCAGAGGAGGCCTGGGGACCCAGCGACGACTGCGGAGAAATACACAGGGGCAACTCGCACGGAGACTGATGCCTCCTGAGGCCACAGGGGCGGGTCGCTGGGGTCCCCGTGGTAACTCCAGAGGACCCCGCCACAACTCGAGAAAACCAGAAGCTTCTCCCTTGCAGGCAGGTTGAGGCCCTTGTCCACTGAGGCATTGCGGGGGAAATCAACCGTTCCCTCTTGGACCTCGAAATGCTCCTTCACACCCTTGCTGAGACCCAAGTTCCCCGCCCCACCCGTCCCCACTCAAGAGGACCGCTGAGGGTCTGCTGCGACTGAACAGGAGCTTCATTTTCCCATGCTCAGCTCCGGATGAGGGGCCCTTTCCCTGTTCCATTGGGAAAGGGTTTCCGGCCCTCTCCTCGCCTCCCAAAAGGAATCACTCACACTAGGCGAGTCCAGAGAAGCCTCAGGCTTCAGGTCACATTTCTGCAAGACCCCCAAATGTCTAGTCCACTCCAGATGATTATGACTGTCCTGCACTGCCTCGACTGTCACCCTGAGGAGAGACTCCAGCACACTAGCACGTGTGATAGGCCTGGTGAGGTCAAGCCACTGATCCCTGTCTCCACTCTACAAGGACCCAGACACTGTTGCTACAGTTGGGGAGGAAAGCAACTGTGCACGTCCCCAGGCGAGACGAGGCCTGACTCCCCTATGGTGGCTCTAGGGGATCCCCAAGACCTATGTCAGCATGGGCGAGGCAAGCATAAGCTCCAGCCTCAGCACCAGACGAGGACTGAGGACCCAGCGACGGCTCAGGAGGAATCCACACAGGTGTCTCGCAACTCGCATGCAGACTGGCCTCTTCTGAGGCCACAGCAGCAGATCCCTGTGGTCACTGTCGTAACTCGAGAGGACCCCGCCGCAACTCGAGAAAAACCAGAATCTTCTCCCCTGCAGGGAGGCTGAGTCCCTTGTCCGCTGCAGCATCTTGGGGGAAATCACCCCTTCCCTCTTGGACCTCGGAAGACTCCTTCATAAACTTGTTGTGACCTAGGAAGTTCCCCGCCCCAAACGTCCCCACTCGATAGGAACCCCGAGGGTCCTGCTGCGACTCAAAAGGAGCCCCATTTTCCCCTAATGAGCTCGAGAAGAGGGGCCCTTTCCCTGCTCCATCGGGAAAGGATTTCTGGCGCTCCCCTCGCATCCCAAGAGGTGGCCTCCCATCAGGAGAGTAGGTAGGAGACTCAGGTGTCCGACCACCACTCCCCAAGACCCCCAAATGCCTCGTCCACTCCAGATGAACATGAGTGCCCTGCACTGTCTCGACTGTCACCCAAAGGCTCGATTTCCAACACACTGACACCTGAGACAGCCCTGGAGTACCTCGATGGTAAGCCACACATCCCTGTATCTGCTTTACGGCAAGCCAGACACTGCTGCTGCAGTTGGGAGAGAAAGAGGCCGTGCAAGTCTCCAGGCGAGAAGAGGCCTGACTTTCCTGTGGGGGCTCCAGATTAACCTCAAGACCTATGAAAGCATGAGCGAGGAAATCTCAGGCTCCGACCTCAGCACCAGATGAGGACTGAGGACCCGGAGACGACTGGGGAGGAAAACCCAGTGGCATTCGCACGGAGACTAGCGTCTCCTAAACACAGAGGCGGGTCCCTGGTGTCCCCTTTATAAATCAGGAGGAGCCCGCCGCAACTCGAGAAAAACCAGAAGCTTCTCCCCTGCAGGAAGAGTGAGTCCCTTGTCTGCGGCAGCATCTCAGGGGAATTCAACCGGTCCCTCGTGGACCTCGAAAGGCTCCTTCAAAACCTTGCTGTGACCAAATAAGTTCCCCTCCCCACCCGTCCCCACTCGAGAGGAACCCGGAGGATCCCACCAAGACTCAAGAGGAGCCCCGTTTTCCCCTGCTGAGCTCCAGATGAGGGGCCCTTTCCCTGCTCCATCGGGAAAAGTTCTGCGGTGTTCCCCTCCCATCCCAAGAGGAGGTGCTCACCCCTGCAGAATCGGAAGGAGGCTCACAGATTGGGCCACCATTCCTGAAGACCCCCAAATGCCTCAACCAATCTAGATGAAGTGGACTGCCTTACACTGCCTCGACTGTCACCCTGAGGCTAGACTCCGGCACACTAGCACGTGTGATAGCCCTGGTGTACCTAGAGGTAAAGCCACTGATCCCTGTATCTGCTCGACAGGGACCTGGACACTGTTGCTGCAGTTGGGGAGGAAAGTGGCTATGCACGTCCCCAGGCAAGATGAGGCCTGACTCCCATATGGCGGCTCCAGGGGTACCCCAAGACCTATATCAGCATGGGCGAGGCAAGCACAAGCTCCGGCCTCAGCACCAGACGAGGCCTGAGTCCCCAGTGATGTCTCGGGTGGAATCCCCACAAGTGTCTCACAACTCACATGGAGACTGGCCTCTTCTGAGGCCACAGCAGTAGGTCCCTGTGGTCCCTGTGGTCCCTGTCGCAACTCGCGAGGACCCTGCCGCAACTCGACAAAAACCAGAAGCTTCTCCCCTGCAGGGAGGCTGAGTCCCTTGTCCGTACAGCATCTCTGGGGAAATCACTCCTTCTCTTTGGACCTTGGAAGGCTCCATCACACCCTTGCTGTGAACCAAGAAGTTCCCCACCCACCCGTCCTCACTCGACAGGAACCCCAAGGGTCCCACCGCGACTCAAGAGGAGCCCTGTTTTCCCCTGCTTAGCTCCAGATGAGTGGCCCTTTCCCTGCTCCATCGGGAAAGGTTTCGCGGGGTTCCCCTCGCATGTCAAGAGGAGGTGCTCGAACTTGGAAAGTGGGGAGGAATCTCACACGTTCGGCCACTATTCCCCAAGACCTCCAAATGCCTTGTCCACTTCAGATGAACCTGACTGCCCTGCACTGCCTCAACTGTAACCTCGAGGCTCGACTCCGGCACACTGGCGCATGTGATAGCCCTGGGGTACCTAGAGGGCAATCCACTGATCCCTGTATCTGCTCAGCAGGGACCCGGACACTGTTGCTGCAGTTGGGGAGGAAAGCGGCTCTGCATGTCCCCAGGCGAGAAGACGCCTGACTCCACTATGGGGGCTCCACGGGAACCCCAAGACCTATGTCAGCTTAGGGAGGCAAGCACAGGCTCCAGCCTCAGCACCAGACGAGGACTGAGGACCCGGCGACGTCTTGGAGGAATCCCCACAGGTGCCTCACAACTCCCACTGAGAATGGCCTCTCCAGAGGATACAGGGGCAGGTCCCTGGGGTCCCCGTCGTAACTCGAGAGGACCCCTCCACAACTCAAGAAAAACTGGCAGCTTCTCCCCTGCAGGCGTTCTGTGGCCCTTATCCACAACGGCATCTCAGGGGAATTCACCCCGTCCCTCGTGGACCTCGAAAGGCTACTTCACACCCTTGCTGTGACACAGGAAGTACCCCGCCACACCCGTGCCCACTCGAGAGGTACTCCAAGGGTCCAGCCAAGACTCAAGAGGAGCCCCGTTTTCCCCTGCTGAGCTCCAGACGAGGGGCCTTTTCCCTGCTCCATCGGGAAAGGTTTCGCGGTGTTCCCCTCACAACCCAAGAGCAGGTGCTCGCACCTGGAAAGTCGGGAGGAGTCTCACAGGTTGGGCCCCCATTCCCCATGACCCCCAAATGCCTCGTCCACTTCAGATGAACCTGACTGCCCAGCACTGCCTCGACTGTCACCCCGAGGCTTTACTCCGGCAGACTGGCCCATGTGACAGCCCTAGGGTACCTCGAGCGTAAGCCATAGATTCCTGTATCCACTCGACAGGGTCCTGGACACTGTTACTGCAGTTGGGGAAGAAAGCGGCCGTGCACGCCTCAGGTCGAGACGAGGCCTGACTCCCCTCTGCAGGCTCCAGGGGAAGCCCAATACAAATGTCAGCATTGGAGAGGCAATCTCAGGCTCCAGCCTCAGCACCAGAAGGGGACTGAGGACTTGGTGCCACTGGGGAAGAATCCCCAGATGTGCCTCGCAACTCGCACAGAGACTCCTATCCTGGGACCACAGGGGCTTGTGGTCCCAGTCGTAACTCGATAGGACCCTGCCACAACTCGAGAAAAATTCGAAGCTTCACCCTTTCAGACGAGTGAGGCCCTTGTCCACTGTGGCCTCCCACGGGAAATCACCCGTTCCCTCTTGAACCTCGAAATGCTCTTTCACACCCTTGCTGTGACCCAAGAAGTTCCCCGCCCCACACGTCCCCACTCGAGAGGACCGCCAAGGGTCCCGGCTCGACTGCTCCAGATGAGGGGTCCTTTCCCTGATCTATTGGAAAAGGTTTCCCGGCTCTCCCCCTCGCATCCCAAGAGGAGGCACTCACAACAGGCGAGTCCAGAGAAGCCTCAGGCCTCGGGTCACATTTCCACAAGACCCCCAAATGCCTAGTCCACTCCAGATGAATCTGACTATACTGCACTGCCTCGACTGTCACCTCGAGGCTCGACTCCAGCACACTGGCATGAGTGACAGCCCTGGGGTACCTCGAGGTCAAGCCACAGATCCCTTTTTCCATTCGATGGAGAACTGGACACGGCTGCTGCACCCTGGAGTAAAGTGGCCCTGCACGTCTATGGGCAAGACGAGGCCTGACACCCCTGAGGGGGCTCCAGGGGAATCCAAGACCTATGTAGGCATGGGTGAGGAAAGCTCAGGCTCTGGCCTCAGCACCCAAATTGGACTGAGGACTTGGCCCCATTGGGGAAGAATCGCTGGATGTGCCTCACCCCTCGCACGGAGACTAGCCTCTCCTGGGACCACAGGGGTGGGTCCCAGGGGCCCCTTCATAACCTGAGAGGACATCTCCACAACTCGAAAAAACCAGACACATTCCTGCAGGCAGGAGAGCCCCTTGACCTATGCCGCATCTCCGAGGAATTCACCCCTTCCCTCTTGGACCTGGAAAGGCCCCTTCACACCCTTGCTGTGACCCAAGAAGTTCCACGCCCCACCCGTCCCCACTCAAGAGGAACCCCAAGGATCCCGCCAAGATTCAAAAGCAGCCCCGTTTTCCCCTGCTGAGTTCCAAATGAGGGGCCCTTTCACTGCTCTGTCGGGAAAGGATTGGCGGTGTTCCCCTTGCTTGTCAAGAGGAGGTTCTCACACTTTGAGAGTCGGGAGGAGTCTCACAGTTTGGGACACCATTCCCCAAGACCCCCAAATGCCTCGTCCTCTCCAGATGAACCTGAATGCACAGCACTGCCTCGACTGTCACCCCGAGGCTCGACTCTGGCACACTGGCACGTTTTTACAGCCCTGGGGTACCTCGAGGCCAAGCAACAGATCCCTGTGTTCGCTTGAAGGGGTGCTGAACACTTCTGCTGCAGATGGGGAGTAAAGCGGCCATGCACGTCTCCAGGCTAGATGAGGCCTGGCCCCCTTGTGGGGGCTCCAGGAGAACCCCAAGATCTATGTCAGCATGGGCGAGACAAGCACAGGCTCTGGCCTCAGCACCAGACGAAGACAGAGGACATGGGGACGTCTAAGGAGGAATCCCCAGAGGTTCCTCGCATCTTGCATGGAGACTGGCCACTCCTGAGGGCACAGCGGCGGGTCACTGGGGTCCCCGTGGTAACTCGAGAGGACCCCACCGCAACTCGAGAAAAACCAGAAGCTTCTCCCCTGCAGGGTGGGTGAGTCCCTTTTCCGCTGCAGCATCTCGGGGGAAATCACCCCTTCCCTCTTGGACCTCGAAAGGCTCCTTCATACCCGTGTTGTGACCTAGGAAGTTCCCTGCCACAACTGTCCCCACTCGAAAGGAACCCCGAGGGTTCTGACGCGAATCAAGAGGAGCCCCGTATTCCCCTGCTGAGCTCCAGATGAGGGGCCCTTTCCGTACTCCATTGGGAAATGGTTCCCGGCTCTCGCCTCGCCTCCCAAGAGGAGGGAACTCACACCAGGCAAGTCGAGAGAAGCCTCAGGCGTCGGGTCACATTTCCGCAAGACCCCCAAATGCCTAGTCCACTCCAGATGATTATGACTATCCTTCACTGCCTCGACTGTCACCACGAGGCTAGACTCTGGCACACTGGCACATGAGTCAGCCCTGGAGTACCTAGATGGCAAGCCACAGATCCCTGGGTCCGCTTTACAGGGAGCTGGACACTGCCGCTGCAGCTGGGGAAGAAAGAGGTCGGGCAAGTCTCCAGGCGAGAAGAGGACTGACTCCCTTGTGAAGGCTCCAGAGTAACCCCCAAACCTATGAAAGCATGAGCGAGGAAATATCAGACTCCGACCTCAGCACCAGACGAGGACTGTGGACCTGGCGATAACTGGAGAGGAATCCCCAGAGGCGCCTCGCAACTCGCACTGAGAATGGCCTCTCCTGAGGATACAGGGGCGGGTCCCTGGGGTCTCCGTCATAACTCGAGAGGACCCCGCCTCAACTCGAGAAAAAGTAGAAGCCTCTCCCCTGCAGGCGTGGTGTGGTCCTTGTCCTCAATGGCACCTCAGGGGAATTCAACCCGTCCCTCGTGGACCTCAAAAGGCTCCTTCACACCCTTGCTGTGACCCAAGAAGTTCCCCGCCCCACCCGTCCTCACTCGACAGGAACCCCAAGGGTCCCACCAAGACACAAGAGGAGCCCCGTTTTCCCCTGCTAAGCTCCAGATGAGGGGCCCTTTCCCTGCTCCATCGGGAAAAGTTTCACGGTGTTCCCCTCATAACCCAATAGGTGGTGCTGGCACCTAGAAAGTCGGGAGAAGTCTCAGATTGGGCCACCATTCCCCAAGACCCCCAAATGCCTCGTCCACTTCAGATGAAGCTGACTCGTCTGTACTGCCTCGACTGTAACCCCAAGGCTCGACTCCGGCACACTGGCACGTGTGATAGCCCTAGGGTACCTGGAGGGTATCCGCTCGACAGGGACCAGGACACTGTTACTGCAGTTGGGAAGGAAAGTGACCATGCACGCCTCCAGTCGAGACGAGGCCTGACTCCCCTGTGCGGGCTCCAGGGGAAGCCCAATACAAATGTCAGCACGGGCGAGGCAATCTCAGGCTGCAGCCTCAGCATCAAAAGGGGACTGAGGACTTGTCACCACTGGGGAGGAACCCTAGTTATGCCTAGCCCCTCGCATGGAGACTGGCGTATCCTGGGACCACAAAGACAAATTCCTGTGGTCCCCGTCGTTACTCGAGAGGACCCCCCACAACTCAAGAAAACCCAGAAGCTTCACCCTTGCAGGCGGAGTGAGGCCCTTGTCCACTGCAGAGTCCCAGGGGAAATCACCCGTTCCCTCTTGGACCTCGAAATGCTTTTTCACACCCTTGCTTTGACCCAAGAAGTTCCCCACCCCACACGTTCCCACTCGAGAGAACCACCGAAGGTCCCACCGTGACTCAAGAGGAGCTCCATTTTCCCATGCTCAGCTCCAGATGAGGGGCCTTTTCCGTGCTCCATCGGAAAACTGTTCCCGGCTCTCGCCTCACCTCCCAAGAGGAGGGAACTCACACCAGGCGAGTTGAGAGAAGCCTCAGGCATCGGGTCACATTTCCACAAGACCCCCAAATGCCTAGTCCACTCCAGATGATTATGACTGTCCTGCACTGCCTCGACTGTCAACCTGAGGCTAGACTCCGGCACACTGGCACGTGTGATAGCCCTGGTGTACCTAGAGGTCAATCCACTGATCCCTGTATCCGCTCGACACGGACCCGGACACTGTTGCTGCAGTTGGGGAGGAAAGCGGCTGTGCACGTCCCCAGGCGAGACAAGGCCTGACTCCCCTATGGGGGCTCCACGGGAACCCCAAGACCTATGTTAGCATGGGCAAGGCAAGCACAGGCTCCGGCCTCAGCACCAGACGAGAACTGAGGACCCGGCGATGTCTCGGGAGGTATCCCCACTGGTGCCTCACAACTCGCATGGAGACTAGCCTCTCCTGAGGCCACAGCAGCGGGTCCCTGGGGTCCCCGTGGTAAATCAAGAGGACCCCGCCACAACTTGAGAAAAACCCGAAGCTTCTCCCCTGCAGGGAGTTTGGTTTCCTTGTCCACCGCAGCATCTCGGGGGAAATCACCCCTTCCCTCTTGGACCTCGAAAGGCTCCTTCATACCCGTGTTGTGACCTAGGATGTTTCCCGCCACAACCGTCCCCACTCGAGAGGAACCGCTAGGGTCCCGCCGTGACTCAAGAGGAGCCCCGTTTTCCCCTGCTGAGCTCCAGATGAGGGGCTGTTTCCTTGTTCTTTCGGGAAAGGTTTTCCGGCACTCCCCTCGCCTCCTATGAGGTGACCTCGCATCAGGAGAGTCGGGAGGAGCCTCTGGTGTCCGACCACCACTTCCCAAGATCCCCAAATGCCTCGTCCAGTCCATATGAACTTGACTGCCCTGCACTGTCTCGACTGTCACCCCGAGGCTCGACTCCCAACACAGCAGCACATGAGACAGCCCTGGAGTACCTCAATGGCAAGCCACAGATTCCTGTGTCCGCTTTACGGGGAGCCAGACAGTGCCACTGCAGCTGGGGAAGAAAGAGGCCGTGCAAGTCTCCAGGCGAGAAGATGCCTGACTCCCCTGTGGGGACTCCAGAGTAACCTCAAGACCTATGAAAACATGAGCGAGGAAATCTCGGGCTCCGACCTCAGCACCAGATGAGGACTGAGGACCCGGCGAAGACTGAGGAGGAATCCCCAGAAGCGCCTGGCAACTCACACGGAGACTGGCCTCTCCTGAGGCCACACTGGCATGTCCCTGTGGTCTCGTTGTAACTCAAGAGGACCCCGCCGCATCCAGAAGCTTCTCCCCAGCAGGCGGTGTGAGGACCTTGTCCCCTGTGGCATCGTGGGGGAAATCACCCCTTCCTCTTGTGCCTTGAAAGGCTCCTTAACACCCTTGCTGTTTATGAAGAAGTTCCCTGCCCCACCGGTCCCCACTCGAGTGGAACACCAAGGGTCAGGCCACGACTCAAGAAGAGACTCGTATTTCCCTGCTCAGCTCCAGATGAGGGGCCCTTTCCCTGCTCCACCGGGAAAGGATTCCCAGACCTCTCCTTAAATCACAAGAGGAGGCTTTCAAAACAGGAGAGTTGGAAGGAGCCTCGGTTGTTGGGCCACCATTCCCCAATGACCACAAAAGCCTCGTCCACTCCAGATGAAGCCGACTGCTTTGCACTGCCTCGACTGTCACCCCGAGGCTGGACTGCTGATGCACTGGCATGTGTGACAGCCCTGGGGTACCTCGAGAGCAAGCCACATATCCCTGTGTCCGCAAGACGGGGAGCTGCAGCTGGGGACGAACGCAGCCCTGCTCTTTTTCAGGCGACATGACACCTGACTCCACGGTTGGGGCTCCACGGTAAACCCAAGTCCAATGTCAGCACGCGAGAGGTAAGCTCAGGCTCCGGACTCAGCACCAGATGAGGACTGAGGACATGGCGATGACTGGGGAGGTATCCCCAGAGGTGCCTCGCA
Organism: Raphicerus campestris; assembly: GCA_006410735.1. Taxonomy (NCBI): domain Eukaryota; kingdom Metazoa; phylum Chordata; class Mammalia; order Artiodactyla; family Bovidae; genus Raphicerus; species Raphicerus campestris. The sequence goes on along the minus strand of SJYW01045554.1, from coordinate 789,267 downwards.
ACTCACACGGGGACTGGCCTCTCCTGAGGCCACAGGGGAGGGTTCCTGTGTTCCCCGACTTAACTCGAGAGGATCCTGCCGCAAGTCGAGAAAAACCAGAAGATTCTCCGCTGGAGGCGGGGTGAGGCCTTGTCCACTTCAGGGTCTTGGGAGAAATCACCTTTTTACTCTTGGACCTCGAATGGCTCCTTTACACACTTGCTGTGACCCAAGACCTTCCCCACCTCACCCGTCCTCATTCTAGAGGAGCCCGGAGGGTCCTGCCTCAACTCAAGTGTAGCCCGGTTTTCCCCTGCTCAGCTCCAGATGAGGAGGCCATTCCCTGCTCTGTCTGGAAAGGATTTCTGGCGCTCCCCTCGCATCCGCATAGGAAATGCTTGCACCACGAAAGTCAGGAGGAGCCTCAGGGGTCGGGCCACAATTCCCGAAGACTCCAAAAATCCTCTTCCACTCCAGATGATCTTCACTGCTCTCCACTGCCTCGGCTGTCACCCGAGGCTTGACTCCAGACAAACTGGCACGTGTGACAACCTGGGGTACCTTGAGGGCTAGCCACAGATTGCTGTGTTCCCTAGAATGGGAGCTGGACACTGCTGCTACAGCTGGGGAGGAAAGCAGTCGTGCACGTCTCCAGGCAAGAGGAGGACTGACTCACCTGTGTGGGCTCCAGGGGAACCCCAAGTCCTATGTAATCATGGGTAAGCAAGCTCTAGCTCTGGCCTCAGCACCAGACAAGGACTGAAGACCCAGCGACAACTGCGGAGGAATCCACTGAGGTGCCTGGCAACTCACAAGGAGACTGGCCTCTTCTGAGGCCACAGGGCGGGTCACTGGGGTCCTTGTTGTAACTCCAGAGGACCCCATGGCAACTCGAGAAAATCTAGAAGCTTCTTCCCAGCAGGTGGTGTGAGGCCCTTGTGGGCTGTGGCGTCTCGGGGGAAATCAACCCTTCCTCTTGGGCCTCGAAAGGCTCCTTCACTCCTTGCTGTGATTCAAGAAGTTCCTCAGCCAAGTGGTCCCCAATCGAGAGGAACACGGAGTGTCATGCCACAACTCAAGAGGAGCCCCCCATTGCCCTGCTCAGCTCCAGATGAGGGGCCCTTTCCCTGCTCCATGGGGAAAGGGTTCCTGGTATTCCCCTCGCATCCCAAGTAGAGGTGCTCCCACCAGGAGGGTCGGGAGGTGCCTCACGGTTCTTGCCACCATTCCCCCAAATCCCCAAATGCCTCATCCACTCCAGATGAACCTGACTACCCTGCACTGCCTCGATTGTCTGCTCAAGGCTCAACTCCTGACAAACTGGCATGTGTGACAGCATTGGGGTACCTCGAGGGAAAGCCACACATCGTTGTGTCTGCTCAACAGGTATTCGGACACTGTTGCGGCAGCTTGGGATGAAAGCATCCCAGTGCGTCTCCTGGCGAGACGAGGCCTGACTCCCCTGTGGGTGCTCTGGGGAACCCCAAGACCTATGTCAGCATGGTCGAGGCAAGATCAGGCTCCAGCCTCACCACCAGACACTGACTGAGGAACCGGCGATGACTGGTGAGCAATCCCCAAGGTGCCTCGCAACTCGCAAGGAGACTGGCCTCTGCTGAGGCCACAGGGTGGATTCCTGGCATCCCCGTCGTAACTGGAGAGGACCCCTCTGCAACTCGAGAAAAATTAGAAGCTTCCCTCCTGCAGGCAGGGTGAGGACCTTGTCCACTGTGGCGTCTCGGGGAAAATCACCCTTTCCCCCGTGGAACTCGAAAGGCTCCTTCACACCCTTGGTGTGAACCAAGAAGTTCCCTGCCAACCCGGTTCCCACTCGAGAGGAACACCGAGGGTCCCAATGCGACTCAAGAGGAGACACGTTTTCCCCTGCTACGCTCTAGATGAGGGGCCCTTTCCCTATTCCATCGGAAAAGGATTCCCGGAGCTCTCCTCGAATCACAAGATGAGGCTGTTAAAACAGGACAGTCGGCAGGAGCCTCAGGTGTTGGGCCGCCATTCCCCAATGCCCCCAAACGCCTCGCCCACACCTGATGAACCCGACTGCCCTGCACTGCCTCGACTGTCAACACGAGGCTGGACTATCGACACACTGGCACGTGTGACAGCCATGGGATACCTCGAGAGCAAGCCACAGATCCCTGTGTCTGCAAGACGTGGAGCCGGACACTGCAGCTGCAGTTGGGGAGGAAAGCGGCCGTGCACGTCTTCAGGCGAGATGACGCCTGACTCCCCTGTGTGGACTCCAGGGAAACCCCACGACCTATGTCAGCACGGGCGATGCAAGCTCGGGCTCTGGCCTCAGCAGCAAAGGAGGATTGAGCACACAGCGACAAACGGCGTGAAGTCACCAGAGGGTCCACTCAACTCGCACAGAGATTGGCCTATGCTGAGATCACAGTAGCAGATTCCTGGTGTCCCCTTCGTAACTCGAGAGGACACCAAGGCAACTCGATAAAAACTAGAAGCTTCCCCCTGCAGGCAGGGTGAGGCCCTTGTCTGCTGTGGTGTCTCAGGGGAAATCACCCCTTTCTACCTCGACCTCAAAAGGCTCCTTCACACCCTTGCTGTGAACCAAGAAGTTCCCCTCCCCACCAGTCTGAACTCAAGAGGAACACCGAGGGTCCCAACGCGACTCAAGAGGAGACACGTTTTCCCCTGCTAAGCTCTAGATGAGGGGCCCTTTCCCTGTTCCATCGGGAAAGGATTCCTGGAGCTCTCCTCAAATTGCAAGAGGACGCTCTTAAAACAGGAGAGACGGTAGGAGCCTCAGGTGTGGGGCCACCATTCCCCAATGCCCCCAAATGCCACGTGCACACCAGATGATCCTGACTGCGCTGCACTGCCTCGACTGTCAACACGAGGCTGGACTACCGACATACTGGCACGTGTGACAGCCCTGGGGTACCTCGAGAGCAAGCCACGGATCCCTGTGTCCACAAGACGGGGAGCCAGCCGGACACTACAGCTGCAGCTGGGGAGGAAAGCAGCCGTGCACGTCTCCAGGCGAGAGGAGGCCTGACTCACCTGTGTGGGCTCCAGGGGAACCCTAAGACCTAAGTCAGCAAGGGCGATGCAAGCTCTGGCTCTGGCCTCAGCACCAGACGAGGACTGAGGACCCAGCGACAACTGGGGTGGAATCCCAAGAGTCGCCTGGCACCTCACACGGAGACTGGCCTCTCCTGAGGCCACAGTGGGGGGACCCTGGTGTCCCCGTGGTAACTCGAGAGAACCCCGCCGCAACTCCAAAATCCAGAAAGACACATCGACGACTAGGAAGGAATCCCCAGAGGCACCTTGCAACTCGCACGGAGACTGACCTCTCTTGAGGCCACAGGTCGGGACCCTGGGGTCCTTGTTGTAACTCCAGAGGACCCCGTGGCAACTCGAGAAAATCTAGAAGCTTCTCCCCAGCAGGCGGTGTGAGGCCCTTGTGTGCTGTGGTGTCTCGGGGGAAATCAACCCTTCCTCTTGGGCCTCGAAAGGCTACTTCACTCCTTGCTGTGACCCAAGAAGTTCCTCACCCAAGCGGTCCCCAATCAAGAGGAACACAGAGTGTCATGCCACAACTCAAGAGGAGCCCCGCATTGCCCTGCTCAGCTCCAGATGAGGGACCCTTTCCCTGCTCCATGGGGAAAGGGTTTCCAGCGTTTCCCTCGCATCCCAAGTAGAGGCGCTCCCACCAGGAGAGTCGGGAGGTGCCTCACGGTTCTTGCCACCATACCCCCAAATCCCCAAATGCCTCATCCACTCCAGATGAACCTGACAACCCTGCACTGCCTCGATTGTCTGCTCAAGGTTCGACTCCCGACAAACAGGCACGTGTGACAGCCTTGGGGTACCTTGAGGGCAAGCCACACATCGCTGTGTCTACTCAACAGGTATTCGGGCACTGTTGCGGCAGCTTGGGATGAAAGCATCCCAGTGCGTCTCCTGGCGAGACGAGGCCTGACTCCCCTGTGGGTGCTCTGGGGAACCCCAAGACCTATGTCAGCATGGTCGAGGCAAGATCAGGCTCCAGTCTCACAACCAGACACTGACTGAGGAACCGGCGATGACTGGTGAGCAATCCCCAAGGTGCCTCACAACTCGCAAGGAGACTGGCCTCTGCTGAGGCCACAGGGTGGATTCCTGGCATCCCCGTCGTAACTGGAGAGGAACCCTCCGCGACTCGAGAAAAACTAGAAGCTTCCCTCCTGCAGGCGGGGTGAGGCCCTTGTCGACTGTGGCGTCTCGGGGAAAATCACCCCTTTCCCCCTGGAACTCGAAAGACTCCTTCACACCCTTTGTGTGAACCAAGAAGTTCCCCACCAACCAGGTCCCCATTCGAGAGGAACACCGAGGGTCCCAATGCAACTCAAGAGGAGACACGTTTCCCCCTGCTACGCTCTAGATGAGGGGCCCATTCCTTTTTCCATCAGGAAAGGATTCCCAGAGCTCTCCTCGAATTGCAAGATGAGGCTGTTAAAACAGGACAGTCGGCAGGAGCCTCAGGTGTTGGGCCACCATTCCCCAATGCCCCCAAATGCCTCGCCCACACCAGATGAACCTGACCGCCCTGCACTGTCTCGACTGTCACCACAAGGGTGGACAACCGACACACTGGCACGTGTGACAGCCCTGGGATACCTCGAGAGCAAGCCACAGATCTCTGTGTCTGCAAGACGTGGAGCCGGACACTGCAGCTGCAGTTGGGGAGGAAAGCGGCCGTGCACGTCTTCAGGTGAGATGACGCCTGACTTTACTGTGTGGGCTCCAGGGAAACCCCACGACCTATGTCAGCACGGGCGGTGCAAGCTCTGGCTCTGGCTTCAGCAGCAGAGGAGGATTGAGAACACTGCGATGACAGGGAAGGAATCCGGAGAGGCGCCGTGNGCAGCTGGGGAGGAAAGCAGCCGTGCACGTCTCCAGGCGAGAGGAGGCCTGACTCACCTGTGTGGGCTCCAGGGGAACCCTAAGACCTAAGTCAGCAAGGGCGATGCAAGCTCTGGCTCTGGCCTCAGCACCAGACGAGGACTGAGGACCCAGCGACAACTGGGGTGGAATCCCAAGAGTCGCCTGGCACCTCACACGGAGACTGGCCTCTCCTGAGGCCACAGTGGGGGGACCCTGGTGTCCCCGTGGTAACTCGAGAGAACCCCGCCGCAACTCCAAAATCCAGAAAGACACATCGACGACTAGGAAGGAATCCCCAGAGGCACCTTGCAACTCGCACGGAGACTGACCTCTCTTGAGGCCACAGGTCGGGACCCTGGGGTCCTTGTTGTAACTCCAGAGGACCCCGTGGCAACTCGAGAAAATCTAGAAGCTTCTCCCCAGCAGGCGGTGTGAGGCCCTTGTGTGCTGTGGTGTCTCGGGGGAAATCAACCCTTCCTCTTGGGCCTCGAAAGGCTACTTCACTCCTTGCTGTGACCCAAGAAGTTCCTCACCCAAGCGGTCCCCAATCAAGAGGAACACAGAGTGTCATGCCACAACTCAAGAGGAGCCCCGCATTGCCCTGCTCAGCTCCAGATGAGGGACCCTTTCCCTGCTCCATGGGGAAAGGGTTTCCAGCGTTTCCCTCGCATCCCAAGTAGAGGCGCTCCCACCAGGAGAGTCGGGAGGTGCCTCACGGTTCTTGCCACCATACCCCCAAATCCCCAAATGCCTCATCCACTCCAGATGAACCTGACAACCCTGCACTGCCTCGATTGTCTGCTCAAGGTTCGACTCCCGACAAACAGGCACGTGTGACAGCCTTGGGGTACCTTGAGGGCAAGCCACACATCGCTGTGTCTACTCAACAGGTATTCGGACACTGTTGCGGCAGCTTGGGATGAAAGCATCCCAGTGCGTCTCCTGGCGAGACGAGGCCTGACTCCCCTGTGGGTGCTCTGGGGAACCCCAAGACCTATGTCAGCATGGTCGAGGCAAGATCAGGCTCCAGTCTCACAACCAGACACTGACTGAGGAACCGGCGATGACTGGTGAGCAATCCCCAAGGTGCCTCACAACTCGCAAGGAGACTGGCCTCTGCTGAGGCCACAGGGTGGATTCCTGGCATCCCCGTCGTAACTGGAGAGGAACCCTCCGCGACTCGAGAAAAACTAGAAGCTTCCCTCCTGCAGGCGGGGTGAGGCCCTTGTCGACTGTGGCGTCTCGGGGAAAATCACCCCTTTCCCCCTGGAACTCGAAAGACTCCTTCACACCCTTTGTGTGAACCAAGAAGTTCCCCACCAACCAGGTCCCCATTCGAGAGGAACACCGAGGGTCCCAATGCAACTCAAGAGGAGACACGTTTCCCCCTGCTACGCTCTAGATGAGGGGCCCATTCCTTTTTCCATCAGGAAAGGATTCCCAGAGCTCTCCTCGAATTGCAAGATGAGGCTGTTAAAACAGGACAGTCGGCAGGAGCCTCAGGTGTTGGGCCACCATTCCCCAATGCCCCCAAATGCCTCGCCCACACCAGATGAACCTGACCGCCCTGCACTGTCTCGACTGTCACCACAAGGGTGGACAACCGACACACTGGCACGTGTGACAGCCCTGGGATACCTCGAGAGCAAGCCACAGATCTCTGTGTCTGCAAGACGTGGAGCCGGACACTGCAGCTGCAGTTGGGGAGGAAAGCGGCCGTGCACGTCTTCAGGTGAGATGACGCCTGACTTTACTGTGTGGGCTCCAGGGAAACCCCACGACCTATGTCAGCACGGGCGGTGCAAGCTCTGGCTCTGGCTTCAGCAGCAGAGGAGGATTGAGAACACTGCGATGACAGGGAAGGAATCCGGAGAGGCGCCGTGTCCCCGTGGTAACTCGAGAGAACCCCGCCGCAACTCCAAAATCCAGAAAGACACATCGACGACTAGGAAGGAATCCCCAGAGGCACCTCGCAACTCGCATGGAGACTGGCCTCTCCTGAGGCCACAGGTTTGGGTCCCTGGAATCCCCGCCATAATTCGAGAGGACCCCACTGCAACTCGCGAAAAACCACAAGCTTCCCCCTGCAGGCAGGGTGATGCCCTTGCCCAAGATGGCATCTCGAGGGAAATCACCCCTTTCCTCCTGGACCTCGAAAGGCTCCTTCACACCCTGCTGTGAAACAAAAAGTTCCGCGCCCTACCCGTCCCCGCTAAAGTGGAACCCCGAGCGGCCCACGCGACTCAAGAGCAGCCCCCTTTTCCCATGCTCAGCTCCAGAAGAGGGGCCCTTTCCCTCCTGGTTAGGGAAATGATTCCGATGCTCCCCTTGCATCCAAAGAGGGGGTGCTCTCACCAGGAGAGTGGGGAGGTGCCTCAGGGGTCAGGCCATCATACCCCAAACACCCAAATGCCTCGTCCAGTGCAGTTGAACCTGATTGACCTGCACTGCCTCGACTGTCACCCCGAGGCTTGACTCCTGACACACTGGCACGTGTGACAACCTGGGGTACCTCGAAGGCTAGCCAGAGATCCCTGTGTCCCCTAGAAGAGGACCTGGACACTACTGCTGCAGCTGGGGAGGAAAGCGGCTGTGCAAATCTCCAGGCAAGAATAGGCCTGACTCCACTGTGTGGGCTCCAGGGGAACCCCAAGACCACTATCACCACGGGCGATGCAAGCTCTGGCTCCAGCCTCAGCAGCAGACGAGTACCTAGGACATGGCGACAAATGGCTAGGAATCCCCAGAGGGGCAACGCAATGCGCACTGAGACTGGCCTCTCCTGAGGCCACAGGGTTGGGTCCCTGGAATCCCTGTCATAACTCGAGAGGACACCGCTGCAACTCGAGAAAAACCAGAAGCTTCAACCCTGCAGTCGTGAGGCCCTTGTTCACTGTGGCGTCTCGGGGGAAATCACCCCTTCCTCTTGGGCCGTGAAAGGCTCCTTCACTCCTTGTTGTGACCCAAGAAGATCCCCACCCCTCTGATCCCTACTCGAGAGGAACACAGAGTGTCACACCGGGATTCTAGTGGAGCCCCGCTTTGCTCTGCTCTGCTCCAGATGAGGGGCCCTTTCCCTGTTCCATCGGGAAAGGGTTCCCAGCATTCCCCTCGCACCCCAAGAGGAGGGGCCCGCACCAGAAGAATGTGGAGGTGCCTCAGTGTTCTTGCCACCATTCCCCAAAATCCCCAAATGCCTCATCCACTCCAGATGAACCTGACTACCCTGCACTGCCTCGATTGTCTGCTCCAGGCTCGACGCCTGACAAACTGGCACGTGTGACAGCCTTGGGTTACCTCGAGGGAAAGACACACAGCACTGGGTCTGGTGGACAGGTATTCGTACACTGCTGCTGCAGCTGGGGATGAAAGCATCCCAGCGCGTCTCCTGGCAAGATGACGACTGACTCCCCTGTGGGTGCTCTGGGAAATCCCAAGACCTATGTCAGCACGGGCGAGGCAAGATCAGGCTCCGGCCTCACCAACAGACGATGACTGAGGAACCGGCAATGACTGAGGTGCAGTCCCCAGAAGCGCATCTCAACTCGCATGGAGACTGGTCTCTGCTGAGGCCACAGGGGCGGATCCCTGGCGTCCCTGTCATAACTCGAGAGGACACCGACGCAACTCGAGAAAAACTATAAGCATTCCCCCTGCAGGCGGGGTGAGGCCCTTGTTCACTGTGCCATCTCAGGGGAAATCACCCCTTTCCTCCTGGAACTCGAAAGACTCCTTCACACCCTTGCTCTGAACCAAGAATTCACCCCACCACCACCACCGGTGACAACCTGAGATGAAAATCGAGGATTCCGCCACGACTCAAGAGGAGACTCGTTTTCCCCTGCTCAGCTCTAGATGAGGGGCACTTTCTCTGCTCCATCGGGAAAGGATTCCTGGTGCTCTCCTGGAATCGCAATAGGAGGCTCTCAAAACAGGAGAATCCAGAGGAGCCTCAGAGGTCAGGCCACCATTCCCCAATACCCCCAAATGCCTCGTCCACTCCAGGTGAACTTGACTACACTGCACTGCCTCGACGGTAACCCCGAGGCTGGTCTACCGACACACTGGCCTATGTGACAGCCCTGGGGTACCTCGAGAGCAAGCCTCACATCCCTGTGTCCGCAAGACAGGGAGCCGGACACTGCAGCTGCAGCTGGGGAGGAAAGCAGCCATGCACGTCTCCAGGTGAGATGATGCCTGACTAGACGGTTGGGGCTCCAGGGGAATGCCAAGACCTATGTCAGCATGGGCAAGGCAAGCTCAGGCTCCTGCTTCAGCACCAGACGAGTACTGAGGACCCAGCGATGACTGGGGAGGTATCCCCAGAGGCACCACGCAACTCACCCGGAGACTGGCCTATCCTGAGGCCACAGGGGCGGGTCCCTGAATTCCCCATGGTAACTCGAGAGGATACTGCCTTAAGTGGAGAAAAACCAGATTTTCTGCTGAAGGCGGGGTGAGGCCCCTATCCACTTCGTCATCTTGGGTGAAATCACCTCGTCAATTTGGACCTTGAAAGGCTCCTTTACACCCTTGCTGTGACCCAAGAAGTTCCACGCCCTACCCGTCCCCACTAAAGAGGAACGCCGAGCGGCCCACGGCATCTCAAGAGGAGCCCCGTTTTCCCCTGCTCAGCTCCAGATGAGGGGCCCTTTCCCTCCTCGTTAGGGAAATGATTCCCGTCGCTCCCCTCGCATAAAATAGTGGAGGCGCTAGTACCAGGAGAGTGGGGAGGTGCCTCAGGGGTCTGGCCACCATACCTCAAGATCCCCAAATGCCTCGTCCAGTCCAGATGAACCTGATTGACCTGCACTGCCTTGACTGTCACCCCGAAGTTTGACTCCCGACACACTGGAACATGTGACAACCTGGGGTACCTCGAGTTCTAGACAGAGATCCCTGTGTCCCCTAGAAGGGGAGCCAGACACTGCTGCTGCAGCTGGGGTGGAAAGCAGCTGAGCACTTCTACAGGTGAGAGGACGACTGACTCCACTGTGTGGGCTCCAGGGGAACCCCAAGAACTAAGTCAGCACAGATGATGAAAGCTCTCGCTGGAGCCTCAGCAGCAGATGAGGATTGAGAACACGCAGACAGCAGGCGAGGAATACCCAGAGGGGAAACGCAACTCCCATGGAGACTGGCCTCTCATGAGGCCACAGGGGCGGGTCCCTGGGATACCAGTCATAACTCAAAAGGGCCCCGCTGCAACTCGAGAAAAACTGGAAACTTCTACCCTGAAGGCGTGGTCAGGCTCCTGTCTGCTGCGATGTCTTGGAGGAAATCACCCCTTCCCTCTTGGAACTTGAAAGGATCCTTCACACACTTGCTGTGACCCAAGACGTTCACCACCTCAATCGTCCTCACTCAAGGGGAGCCCTGTGGGTCCTTCCTCAACTCAAGGGTACCCCGTTTTCCATTGCTCAGCTCCAGATGAGGAGGCCTTTCCCTGCTCCTTCTGGAAAGGGTTTCCGGTGCTCCTCTCACTTCCGAATAGGAAATGCTCGCACCACGAAAGTCATGTGGAGCTTCAGGTGTCAGGCCACTATTCCCCAAGACTCCAAAAATCCTCTTCCACTCCAGATGAACTTGACTGCCCTGCACTTCCTCGACTGTCACCCGAGGCTGGACTCCAGACACACTGGCACGTGTGACAACCTAGGCTACCTCGAGGGGTAGCCACAGATCCCTGTGTCCCCTTGAAAGGGAGCCGGACACTGCTGCTGAAGGTGGGGAAGAAAGCGGCCGTGCACGTCTCCAGGCGAGAGGAGGCCTGACTCTCCTCTGTGAGCTCCAGGGGAGCCCCAGGACCTGTGTCAGCATGAGCGATGCAAGCTCTGGCTCTGGCCTCAGCATCAGACGAGTAGTGAGGATCCAACAATAACTGGGGAAAAAAACGCAGAGGCACATGGCAACTCACATGGAGACTGGCCTCTCCTGAGGCCACAGGGGTGTGTCCCTGGGGTCCCCGTTGTACCTCGAGAGGACAACGCCGCCACTCGAGAAAATTCAGAATCTTCTCCCCAGCAGGCAGTGAGAGGCCCTTGTCTGCCGTGGCATCTCGGAGGAAATCACCCCTTCCTCTTGGGCCTCGAAAGGCTCCTTCACTTCTTGCTGTGACCCAAGAAGTTCCCCACCCCACCGGACCCCAATCAAGCGAAACACAGAGTGTCACACCACAACTCAGGAGAACCCCACTTTGCCCTGCTCAGCTCCAGGTGAGGGGCCCTTTACCTGCTCCATCGGGAAAGCTTTCCAGGTATTCACTTCACATCCCAAGTGGAGGCGCTCGCACCAGGAGAGTCGGGAGGTGCCTCAGTGTTCTTGCCACCATTNCTGGGGTCTCAAACGGAAATACTCTCAGGGGTAGGAAGGTGACACGGCAGGTGGGGGCAACAAACAAGGGCTGGCTCCAAAGTGAGCTGACAGTTGCCACACTTGCATGTGAGCCCAGTGGAGGATGAGATTGGCCACATTCTCAAGCATTGGGAGAATGTAATAACTACAATTGGAGACCCTGGAGCCAGTCTGCCTGGGTATGACCCCTGGCTGGGCAGGTCATCACATGTGACCTTGGGCAAGTTATTCAGCCTCTTGGAGACATGGTACCTCCTTGTAGGTTGGAGATAACTAAACACTACCCATCATGTGAGGCTGCATGAAGAAAATGAGTTAAATGCTTATAAAGTGCTTTTATAAAAGTGCCTGGCACAGTAAACGTTCAATTAAGACTGGCTATTCAGGGAATTCCCCATGTGTCCAGTGGTTAGGGCTTTCACTGCTATGGGCCTGAGTTTGATCCCTACTCAGGGAACTAAGATCCCACAGGAGGAACAACTTGACCAAAATAAAATAAATTGACTGTTGGCTATTATACCTTTTTGGGGGGGATAGGGTGAAATCTCCGTTTAAAAAATTTTGACAACCGAATTAGATTGGTAAAACATTACCTATGGGATCAGAGGCAGGTTCAGGTGCCTCTTTTAAAAAGCAAGGGAAGAGACAGCTTTTGGAGGTTTCCAGACCCTCTGGAGATTCCAAAGGAAGCTCTGCCCCCTTTCTTGCTCCAGAGACAGAACCTCCCTGATTAGGGGTCTCAGTCCCTGGAGTCACCTAGTGTGTCCCCAGGAGTGCCCCTGGCACCTGGGGAAGGCCCTGCTCACCGGGGCTGTTGATATACATGTGGATGGGCTTCTTGTTGCTTTCTGACTGCAGGAACAGCAGCTGCGCGATGACCAGGCTGGCGACACTGTCATCGATCTGCAAGTGAGGAGGGCAGGGGTGTCCCCAGATGGGGGTGAAAGCTAAGGGCAGCAGTTATGGGGTGGCTGGGGTTGAGTCAGGGCACCAGAATGGTGGTCAGGGCCCAAGTAAGACAGATAGGGAAGCGTTCAGGACCAGGAGTGGAAGTGGTGGGGGTGATCCGGAACCAGGGGGTTGGGGACACAGGAAGGGGGGGACTCAGGCAACAGGAAGGAAAGGGGTGAGGAGGTTGGGGAGAGGGATAGGAGCCCAGGAATGGGGAGGAGGATCATTGGTGAGGAGGGAGTCAGAAATTAGGGAGGGAGACGCATTAGATTTAAAGGAGTAGAAGGGGGACTACAGGGCAGGAGGGAGCATCAGGGGGCTTATGTGCCCAAGAAGCAGGGAGTGTCAGACTGGGACAAGAGCGTCAGCCTAGGGAGGAAAGTCATGGGGGAGAAGTTAGAGGATCAAGAGGGTTTGCAGAGATCTGGGCAGACGAAGGGGAGGATCGCGGCGCGAGGCACTCACAGGGCCCATGACGCACACGATACGCTCCCGAAGCAGCCGCGAGTAGATGTCATAGGCGCGCTCGCCGCGACCCTGGGGAAGAAAGACGCGGGTGAGGGTCAGACGCCCTCCGTGCCCCAAGCCGTTGCACCCCTGGACCGTGTCCCCGCCCGGCCACTGTACCGTCTGTTCCACCACGATGGGAATGAGCGGAAGAGCCCGGGCCGCCGTCGCGTGCAGGCTCCGCTGCGGGGCCAGGCGATTCTCGGGCGTTCGCTGCGGGGGAAAGCGGGCGGCGAGGCGAGGCCCCAGCGCTGGGCACAAGCCGGCCGCCACCCGGCCCCCCTTAAGCAATATTTTGGCCCACATTGCGCCGCACGTCCCTCTCGGCTTCCGTACAATGCTGGAACTACAACTCTCAGCGTGCTTTGCGCCCACGAGACCGCCCACTTCCGGGGAGTAGGGGCACGTTTCGGGGCGGGGCGATCGAGGGGCGGAGCCAGAGAAGTGGCCTCAGAGTGGAACCGGAGAGCTTCCAAGATACTATTTGAGTCTTCTTCCTGGAGAATCTTAACAGTTTTCTGCTCTAAATTGCTAATTTAAAAAAATCAGCTCCGTGCGCCCACTGGGCCTGGGCTTCAACGATCATCCAGCCTAGTGAGGCCGACTCCCGAGACCTTCCCATCCGTCTATGGTTATGTATGGGGTATTGGGAAGGCCCCAAGATGTGCAAACCCAAGGGTGGAAGTTGCGGACTTCCACCTGGGAGGTCGGTCTGGAAAGGCTTCCTAGGAGAAGCAGGTGTTGGAGCTGGGCTTTGAAGGATGTATAGGAGTTTGTTATGTAGGGAAAGGCATTCTTGGCAAAGGGAGGACAATGGACAAAGGTGTGTGTGTGGGAGGGGATCGGGGGTGAAGGAAGTCACCTGGTAAGGTTTTTGCCTCTAGATCGTCTCAGAGTGGACTCTGTTTCATCTTTCAGTTCAAATGTCACCTGGGAGTTGTTCCTTATTTTGCCTCCAGAGCCTAGAACCGTTGCCTGGCACACAGTAGGTGCTCATTAAGTAGACTTTGAACCCAGAGATGAAGTGGTAAAGGAGGTAGCTTAACAGCTTAGGGCTTTGAATTCAACTATACTTCAATAAAAAATAAAAACAAAAATTCTTCATTTAATGTAACTTTTAGGGGTAAATTAACATATTTCAACTTAAAAAAAAAAAAAAGAGCTGAAGACTTTGAAGGCAGCTTACCCGTTTGCCAACCCTGGTTTAGCCACTGACATGCTGTGTGATCTTCAGGTGCATTGCTTAACTCCTCTGAGCCTGAAGTTTCTTGTTTGGAAGATGGAGATGATCAAACCGGTTTTACAGGGAAGGATTCCTGCTGCTGAGGCAGCAGAGTAACATTCTCTGTGTTTAAATCTTGGCCCCACTGTCATGGTCCATGTGCGGGTTGGAAAAGAATTTTCAGACATGAAGCAGAATGAGAGGAGAATAAAGTTTATTAGAGTGGGAGACACTGTTAGAACAGTGGGCCAGCTCAAGGGAGAACCAACGTTGAATAGGTGTCCTTAGTCCACTTTTATACCCAGGGTACAAGGAGTGGGATAGGAGTCTTGTGGGTCATTTGCTGATTGGATGACGCAGGTATACTGGGTGGGGGAAGATTAAGGCAAATACCTTCTCCCTGTGTGGGATAGTAGGGGAGACAGGAGAACCTGAAATCTGTTAATAGTTACAACATGGGGGAGAGAAGGATGATAAGGGTCTGGTTTTTCCATTCCTGCATTCCAGGACCCTCCTTGGTTTTATCAGCTCTTTAGTCCTTGGGTCGCCACACCCATTACTCAACTAGTTTGTGTGTCCCTGAGCCTTAATTTCCTCTCTATAGAATGGACATAATAGTAATAAACTACATCCTGAGATCATTGTCATGTCCTCAGAATTGGACCTGGAATGTAGCAAGTACTCGATTTGTATTAGCTATTGATGTGTATTTGGTGGGAGAGATTTCTCTCTCTCTCTCT
>SJYW01045554.1:759992-772886 GCA_006410735.1 Raphicerus campestris | reverse complement strand
ACCCCATCCCACCCCTCTAGTTTGTCACAGAGCACCAGATTTGAGCTCCTTGTGTCATACAGCACATTTCCACTGGCTAATTTTACGTATTGTAATTGATGTGTATTAGTTATTGTGTTAGATCTGCAACCACGGGCATCCAAGAAGCCCTCCCAAATGAGGGCCCATTTGTCATGGCTTTTGATGCATAGGTAGGAGTTCACAGGCAGACCATTCCTAATTGCTGGACCCTAAACTCGAAGCTAGGTGTCCTAAATAAGTGTAGTTTTGTGCCTGGTCTGATGAGGAAATAGAGAAGAACACAGACACTTTTCACCTGTGGAATCAGGGGCAGGAAAGAGGAGAGAATGTGGAAGCGGAAGAGTATAGAGGAGACCTTGGAGGCACCTGGGCTTCCCTGGTGGCTCAGCTGGTAAAGAATCCACCTGGAATACGGGAAACCTGGGTTTGGTCCCTGGGTTGGGACTATCCCCTGGAGAAGGGAAAGGCTACCCATTCCAGCATTCTGGTCTGGAGAATTCCATGGGCTGTATAGTCCATGGGGTCACAAAGAGTCGGACATAACTGAGTGACTTTGACTCACTCACTGCAGGCACCCTGTTGCTACTCCCACCTTTTAGTGGGAGTGGGTGTTCCCACCACAGGGACTGAAGAAGTGGGGGAGCAGCATTGGCCTGTCCAGTGTCTGCTGTGAGTCGGGTGGGTGACCCTGCCCAGCTGGCTTCCCTGAGGCTGGAGCTCCCACCCTGCCTCTGGGGAGAAGGGCTGTCCCATCAGTGGCCGCTAGGCCCGCAGTGCCCCGCTCGAGCGCTGCCCCACCCTTCTGCCCTCATTGCCTGTGTTACACCTGCTCTATCTAGGCACAGTTTAACTATTTTTCACCTCCTGCATCCTTGTCACCACCCTCAATAACACCCTGCTCAGTGTTGCAGCTTCTCCCCTGCTCTGAACTGCTTGCTGTTATTTCATTCAGCAGCCTGAGTGATCCTCATAAAGGCTTTTTTTTGGTGGGAGAGGGCAGCCACTGGGCCTCATGGCTTGTGGGCTCTTAGTTCCCTGACTAGGGATTGAATCTGAGCAAATCCTAAGCACTAGACTATCAGGATACTCCCTAGAAGCTAAACCATATCCCTCCCTTACCTAAAATCGTCCCCTTGGCTTCCTATCACCCCAGCTGACCTCTACCCTGCTCTCCTTCCACTTTTTCTTCTCTACTTGGCTTCAGGAGCCACGCTGGCCTGCTTTCTGTTCCTCAGACATGCCAAGTGCCTTCCAGCCACTTGGCCTCTGCTTGTATCCTCTGCCTGAATCTTGCTCAACACAAAAATCTTTGTTCAAACACCACCTCCTTAGGACTTCCCTGGTAATCCAGTGGCTAAGATGCTGCTCCCAAAGAAGAGGGACCGGGTTTAATCCCTGGTCAGGGACCTAGATCCCACATCCTGCAACTAAGTTTTCATGCAGCAACTAAAGATCCTGTATGCCACAACCAAGACCTGGAACAGCCAAATAAATATTAAAAAACAAAACCAAAAAACCATTACCTCCTTAGAGAAGCCTTGTGAAATGATACTTATTTGTTTTTTGATCAACCCCTTTTGATATATTCTATCGTCTTCTATTCCACTCATTTAAATGGGTTTTCCAACCTCAGGACTGTTAACATTCTGGGTTGGATGATTCTTTTTGGGGGAGGGGTTGCCATCCTGGGCACTGTACGGTGTGGAGCAACATCCCTGGCCCCCACCCACTAGATACTAGTAATCCCCTCTCCATCATAATAACCCAAACTGTCTCCAAAGTTGCCAGGTGCTGAAGTGCCCCCTGCCCAGGATAGACCTGCTTCTGGTCGAAAGTCACCAATCTAACTTAAAGTGGGCAGTGACCTGAAATGAAAAAAAAAAAAACAAGTTTTGAACAGTGCCTGACACATTATAGACACTCAGATATTTACAAATCTCTTGTTTTTCCAGACTTTGCTCTGAATATTCCCAATGAATGAATGAATCAGGGGAGGAAGAATCAGTTTGAACACTTGGCTGCAAATCAGTCCATCCTACCGGTTTTGGAGCTTTCCAGGTGGCGCTAGTGGTAAAGAATCCTCCTGCCAGTGCAGGAGATGTAAGAGACACGGGTTCAGTCCCTAGATTGGGAAGATCCCCTGGAAGAGGAAATGGCAATTCACTCCAG
The DNA here is from genome assembly GCA_006410735.1 of Raphicerus campestris. Lineage (NCBI taxonomy): Eukaryota > Metazoa > Chordata > Mammalia > Artiodactyla > Bovidae > Raphicerus > Raphicerus campestris. Next base: position 770,696 of record SJYW01045554.1, on the reverse strand, counting down.
TATTCTGGCCTGGGAAATGTCATGGACAGAGGAGCCTGGTGGGCTACAGCCTATGGGGTCACAAAGAGTCAGACACGACTGAGCATGTGAGCACCAGTTTTGAGTCCAGGATCCAAGAGAAACTCTGATCACTGTTTCCTTTTCTTAGATGAGTGCAAAACAGGCCTGTTGAATTGATAGAGATGGAAAATTAAAAAAAAAAAAAAGGAAAGAAACAGAAACCTTGAAGGCTGAATAGGCTGTGGGTAAATGGATTCCCCCAGGTAGAGGCTCACCGAGGGTATTCCTACTGGAATTGAAGTTGACACCAAATTTTAAATTCTCACAATCTACTCCTGGTGACTCATTTTTAGGAAATGGTCCAAGGCGAGGTTTAGCCACAGGGCTATTTATGACAGAACAGATCTTCCTTGACTAATGATGAGGTTACATCTGATAAACCCATCATACATGAACATATCATAAGTTGAACATGCATTATGGAAAATTCCCTGGTGGTCCAGTGGTTAGGATTCCAAGTTGTTACTCCTGGGGCCCAGGTTCTATCCCTGGTTAGGAAATGAAAATCCCACAAGCCACGAGGTGAGGCTAAAGAGGCCAAAGAAGAAGAAGAAGAAAATACAAGTGCTCAACTAATTGAAGAATTCATATCCAAGATGGTTCACTCACATAGCTAGCAAGTTGGATGCCAGGCAGATTGGATAGTTGACTACTGTTGGGAGGCTTCAGTTCTTTCCCAAATAGACCTTTTGATTAATTGAGTGTCCTCACAACATGGCAGCCAGCTTCCCCCTAGAATAAGTGATCCAAGAGAGCACGGTGGAAGCTCTAATGTGTTATATACCTCAGCTTTGAAACTCACACATGGTTACTTCTAGTGGTCACACAAGGCTAACCATGATTCAGTGTGGGACTAGGGACTATGCTGAGGGTGACTACCAAGAGGTGGGCATCATTGAAGGTCATCTTGGAGAGTGGTCCCCACACCCTTGCATCCTGGGGCTACATTTCTCAGCATCCCTTGCATCCCAGAAGCCATGTGATGTGTTTATTCACCATGGGACCCTGCAAGGAGATGCTGTATGACCCTTACAAGTCCAGGAGTTTGGGAAGAAGGCATGACTTCGCCCCTCTCTTTCGACTTCCATCAGCTCTTGAAGCTGAATGCAGTGGCCTGATAAACAAGGGGGGACCCTAGGAGGAGCCTGGGAGGGAAACCACCTGCCAATCAGGAGCACACTTTTAAAAAGTTATTTTTTAGGTTGCACACAGGATCTCCCTCTCTCTCTCTTTTTTTTTTTTTCTTTTGCAGCACATGGGATCTTTAGTTGTGACATGTGAACTTTTAGTTGCGATATGCAGGAGCTAGTTCTCCAAGCAGGGAATGAACCCAGGCTTGGAGAGCTTGGAGTCTTAGCCATGGGACCACTGGGGAAGTCCCAAGAACACACATTTTGGATTTTTTTCTTTTTTCTTACATTTTGGATTTTAGATGACTAAGCAACAAATTTCCTGAATAAATCAACAAAAAATTGTAAAGCAATTATCCTCCAATTAAAAATACATTTAAAAATCATACCCCCAAAAAAAAGAAATTAAAAAATGAACAAACAAGCGTCCATCATATCTGAGTCATTAAACATTTTGGGTTGTTTGTTGCAGCATCTAGTATTACCTAATTGATTCAGGAGTGGATTGAATTTGGTGAGGGAGTGGGAGGGAAGCTTCAGACCTGCCTGGCTGGAGTCACTGGGGGCATGGAGGTGATTTTTACTGAGATGAGGATGTCGGTTTGGGGTAAGATTAGGGCAGAGTCTCTCAACTTTGACACTTCTGACATTTGGGGTTGAATTAGCTTTTTGGCTAAGAGCAAATGTACTATGAGGACTTCCAGGTGGCGCAGTGGTAAAGAATCTACCTGCCAGTGCAGGAGATGTAAGAGACAGAGGTTTGATCCCCAAGTCAGGAAGAATCCCTGGAGGAGGAGCCTGATGGGCTACAGTCCATAGGCTCACAAAGAGTGGGGCATGACTGAGTGAGCACACAGCACAGGGGTCCCCAGCCTCCGGGGCGCAGACTGGTACCTCCTGTCAAATCAGCGGAAGCATCAGATTAAAGTGCACAACAAGTGTAATGCACTTGAGTCATTCTGAAATCATCCCTCCGCCCTCTCCCCCCACCCCACACCCCCAACCTGGTCCAAGGGAAAATTGTCTTCCATGAAAGCGGTCCCTGGTGCCAAAAATGTTGGGAACCGCCAGCCTGAAGTTCTTTGTTGTGGGGGTTCATCCTGCACACCTAGCCTCCATTCACTAGGTGTCAGTAGCGTCCTCCCAGTTATGTCCACCAAGAAGGTCTCTAGACATTGTGCAATGGCCCCTGCTCAGAACCATTGGGTTGGGATCTGGAGAGCTAGGGCAACCTGTGGATACCAGAGTGGAGACTTCCAGGCAGTGGATGGTTCTATAATTCTGGCACTCAGGCAGCATGGGAGAGGGTGAGCTCTCCCCTCCCCACCCTGTCCCAGGAAAAATGGGTTGAAGTGAGAAGAGGGAGCCAGGACTAGGATGAGGGCAGTCACAGGCCCAAGGAAGAGAATGGCCCAGCAGAAGAACGAATGTGGCAGGTGGGCAGGCTGTTGAGATCAGCCATCAGTTTCAGAAGCATCAGATGCTTTGGGGAGCTATTGAGCCAGGGTAGGGGGGTTGTGGGGGTGGGGTGCCGTAGAGGGGAATGTTAGTCACTCAGTCATGTCTGACTCTTTTCGACCTCATGAACTGTAGCCCACCAGGCTCCTCTGCCCATGGAATTCTCCAGGCAAGAATACTGGAGTGGGTTGTCATTCCTTCTCCAGGGGATCTTCCCATTCCAGGGACTGATCCCGGGTCTCCTACAGTTGAGTGGGGGAGGGGCATTTTAATGGGTTGTCAGCAATGACAAAGATACTGTGCATTCACTTTTTTTTAGCCCCCTATTTGGCCTCGATGCATAGCAGGTGGGATCCTAGTTCTCCAACCAGGAATTGAATCTGGGCCCCCTGCAGTGGGAGCTGAGTCTTAACCACTGAACCACCAGAGAAGTCTCTTTCTTACTGAGGTGGCCTCTCTTGTTGCAGAGCACAGGTTCTAGAGTGCAGGCTTCAGTACTTGTGCACAGGCTTGGTTGCCCAGCAGCATGTGGGATCTTCCCAGACCCGGAACTGAACTGGTGTGTCTCCAGCATTGGCAGGCAGATTCTTAACCGCAGGCAGATTCTTAACCGCAGGCAGATTCTTAACCTCTGGACCACCAGGGAAGCCCCCCATGGTGTAATTTTAAGTTATTGGAGTATATGAAAATTCCAGTAGTTAGGACTTTCAGCTTCTACTGCAGAGGGCATGGGTTTGATCCCTGGTTGGGAAACTAAGACCCCATATGCCTATGCTGTTTTCTATTTCTGTGAGTCTATTTCTGTTTTGTAAATAAGTTCATTTTTATCTTTTTTTTTTTTTTTAGATTTCACATGTAAGTGATATTATATGGTACTTGTCTTTATCTGTTTGGCTTACTTCACTTAGAATGCTGCTGCTAAGTTGCTTCAGTTGTGTCTGACTCTGCGCGACCCCATAGACGGCAGCCCACCAGGCTCCCCTGTCCCTGGGATTCTCCAGGCAAGAACACTGGAGTGGGTTGCCACTTCCTTCTCCAATGCATGAAAGTGAAGAGTAAAAGTGAAGTCACTCAGTCATGTCCGATTCTTAGTGACCCCAGCCCACCAGGCTCCTCTGTCCATGGGATTTTCCAGGCAAGAGTACTGGAGTGGGGTGCCATTGCCTTCTCCATCACTTAGTATAATAATCTCTAATTCCATCCATGGGAATTAGATGTAATCCATCCATGTTGCTACACATGGGATTATTTCATTATTTTTTATGGCTAAGTAATATTCCATTATATATATATATACATACACCACATCTTCTTTGTCCATTTGTTATGGGTACTTAAGTTGCTTCCATGTTTGGGCTATTGTATATAGTGCTGCTGTGGACATTGAGGCACATGTATCTTTTCGAATTCAGTTTTTCTAGATGGCTTCAATTTTTAAACTGGAAAGTATTCAGGTATTATTATTATTATTGGCCTGTGACATGTGGGATCTTAGTTCCCCAAGCAGGGATTGAACTCGTGCACCCTGCATTGGAAGTGTGGAGCCTAAACACTGGACCACCAGGGAAGTCTCCAATCATTGTTCAGTGATAATTATTAACAGTTAAGGAATGGTAGAGTAGGGGAGAGAGTCCTGGGTTCAGTCTCTACCCTACTACTTATTTCCTAAGACCTTGGAAGAGGATCTGAAAGTTTCCTAAGTGCATTCTCCTCACCTGACCAATGAGGAGAATCTTCTTCTGGAGGCAAGTAATTAGGTATTGATACTTCATAAAAGTCTCTCTGTTACTTCACTGCCTACACACACACACACACACATGCACGCACAAACATACACACATGCACACACATACAAACCCTCAAGAAACGCAATCCATCTGGTAGACCAAACCTATAAATTTCAATATTCATGAAAAGAACACAACAAAAAGTGGTGGGAAACCATGAGGTTTTCTAAACTTTAGTCATTCAAATATGTGCCAGCTATACAATCATGAATAGTTTTACTGTAAATCTCCTCATTTAAGACATTCAAATATACATTTAGTTTAAGATAGAAACTTTAAATGACTGCCATACACGGAAGAATGGAATGATATACCAGAAATAGATGGAAACTGAATTTAAAAACATACAGTGAAAGCAAAACACTGTTTTTAAGTGGAGAGAGAGGAGACTGTCTTTTCCATATGTTCCTGGTAAGCTGTCCTGGAAATTCACAGCACGAATGCCTCAAACTACCAGTGGAACCATCAGCTAAGCCCACTATACCCTGACCCATTAAAAATTTTATTTATTTGGCTGTGCTGGGTCTTAGTTGTGGTATGCAGATCTGTTAGTTGTGGCATGTGGGGTCTCATTCCCTGACCATGGATCAGACTCAGACCGCCTGCATTGGAAGTGTGGGGATGCAGGGTCTTAGCCATTGGACCACCAGGGAAGTCCCACCTGACCCATTTCTGCTATGAACCCAGGACTCCATCACCCAAAGACCACAACAACGTACACCTCTGTGTTTTTAATCTTCTTTCTTCCTTGTTCAACTTGGTTTAATATCAACTCTATTGATGTGTAATGTCCAGTTCATAAAATGTATCCATTTTAATGCTTTGGGCTTAGTTGTCTCTGACTCTTTGAGACCCCATGAATTGTAGCCCACCAGGCTCCTCTGTCCATGGGATTTTTTTCCAGGCAAGAACACTGGAGCATGTTGCCATTTCCTCCTCCAGGGGATTTTCACCTCCCAGGGCTCAAACCAGCATCTCCTGAGTCTCCTACATCTCAGGTGGATTCTTTACCGCTGAGCTATCAGGGAGGCCCCAGGTGGCATAGTGGTAAAGAATCTGCCTGCCAATGCAGGAGATGCAAGAGACATGGGTTAGATCCCTGGATTGGAAAGATCCCTTGGAACAGAAAATGGCAACATGATCCAGTATCTTGCCTGGGAAAAACTCCCATGGATGGAGGAGCCTGGCCAGCTACAGTCCATGGAGTCGCAGAGAATCAGACACAACTGAGCACACTTAAAGAGTATAGTTTGATGAGTCTTGACAAACCCACAGTGTCTCCACTTCCCCAGTCAACACGGAGAACCTTTCCATCACCCAAGAAAGATTGCCCTGGGTCCCTTTGAAGTAACCCCATCCCATCGTCATCTACAAATGACCATTTATCCGATTTTCTGTCACTCAAGATTAGATTTCCCTTTATTAGAATTTCATGTAGATGGAACCATATAATAAGCAGTCTTTTGTGACTGGCTTCTTTTATTAACGTAGTGTTTTCGAGAGTGACTGGTGTCGTTGTGTATATTCATTGATTCATTCATTCCTTTCAAGTCTGAATAATATTCCGTTGTGTGGATGTACCAGTTGATCTGTTGATCCCAACCTCCTAACGTATCTCTCTCCCAGCCGCCTGCCTCACCCCTGCTTTCCCATAGTTTTTTTTTCTATGTTGGTAAGTCTATTTCTGTTTTGTAAATAAGTTACCTTGGTTTTTTTTTTTTTTGATTACACATATAAATGATATTGTAGTCTATTTGTCTTTGATCATCTCTAGTTCCATCCATGTTGCTGCAGCAGGTGGTAGTATTTCCACTCCTTCCCTTTTTAGTGTCTCTTGAACCCACTCTAACCGAACTTTCCCCCCACAACTCCACTGAGACACAAATGGGTGAGGTCACCAGTGACTTTCAAATGGCCAGATCTGATGGTCAGTTTCTTTTGACTGGTCTCGGTTATGGTCCCTGGGGTCTTCATTGACATTTGAAATCTTTCGTTGTGGTGTATGGACTCTCTAATTCTGGTACAATGGCTCAGTTGCCCTGAGGCTTGTGGGATCTTAGTTCTCCAACCAGGAATTGAACCCTGGCCTTCAGCAGTGGAAGAACGGAGTCCTAGCCACTGGATTACCAAGGAATGCCCCTAATTTGTCAACTTAAAATGCTTTTCACATTTAAACAATGCCGTGAGCTGCCATGTATCTTTTACCCAAATTTACCAGTCACTAATATTTTGTCATATCGCCTACCAGTGTCCAACTCTGTGTGACCTCATGGACTGCAGCCTGTCAGGCTCCTTTGTCCATGGGAATTCTCAGGCAAAAGTACTAGAGTGGGTTGCTGTACCCTCTTCCCTTCCTGACCTAGGGATTGAACCCGCATCTCTATGTCTCCTGCATTGGCATGCGGGTTCTTTACCACTAGTTTCACCTAGGAAGCCCAGGATACTCTCTCAGGTAACCGTGATTCATTTATCAAATTCCAAAAATTTCTATCCATTTAATATTATTGTGTAATAAACAGTCCATATTCAAAGACCTGGGAAATCTGGGAAAGATTGAGGGCAGGAGGAAAAGAGGGTGACAGAGGATGAGATGGTTGGATGGCATCACTGACTCAATGGACATGAGTTTGAGCAAATGCCAGGAGACAGTGAATGACAGGGAAGCCTGGCGGGCTACAGTCCATGGGGTTACAAAGATTCGGACATGACAGAGTGAACAACAATTTTAAAGTTGACCAATTGCCCAATCATGTCTTTCAGAGCCTTGGATATTTTCAGATTTAAAATTTTTGCCCTTCTGTGCCTGTAACCATGATTTACTTAAGCATCTTCTTTAAATTAAACTCACTTTTCAAAAACATGATCTCATACATTTATTTCAGGAGGCAATTGTACATTGCATCCCTAAATAGAAAGCCAGAAAAGTAAGTAAGTAGAAAGCAACTCTAGGACTTCCCTGGTGGTCCTGTAGTTAAGAATCTACCTGCCGTTACTATATCCTTCTACTTCTCTGTATATTCATCCTATTCATTTTTGAGGGTTTGATATTGGAACTCCAACCAGAAGTCTTAATTTATCTACTTTAAAAAATGTAAAGTATAGTGGAACTATATGTAATCTTGTTCTGTATTTTCCAAATCTCCTGTAAATGTGTTATTGTACTTTNGTAAGTCTATTTCTGTTTTGTAAATAAGTTACCTTGTTTTTTTTTTTTTAGATTACACATATAAATGATATTGTAGTCTATTTGTCTTTGATCATCTCTAGTTCCATCCATGTTGCTGCAGCAGGTGGTAGTATTTCCACTCCTTCCCTTTTTAGTGTCTCTTGAACCCACTCTAACCGAACTTTCCCCCCACAACTCCACTGAGACACAAATGGGTGAGGTCACCAGTGACTTTCAAATGGCCAGATCTGATGGTCAGTTTCTTTTGACTGGTCTCGGTTATGGTCCCTGGGGTCTTCATTGACATTTGAAATCTTTCGTTGTGGTGTATGGACTCTCTAATTCTGGTACAATGGCTCAGTTGCCCTGAGGCTTGTGGGATCTTAGTTCTCCAACCAGGAATTGAACCCTGGCCTTCAGCAGTGGAAGAACGGAGTCCTAGCCACTGGATTACCAAGGAATGCCCCTAATTTGTCAACTTAAAATGCTTTTCACATTTAAACAATGCCGTGAGCTGCCATGTATCTTTTACCCAAATTTACCAGTCACTAATATTTTGTCATATCGCCTACCAGTGTCCAACTCTGTGTGACCTCATGGACTGCAGCCTGTCAGGCTCCTTTGTCCATGGGAATTCTCAGGCAAAAGTACTAGAGTGGGTTGCTGTACCCTCTTCCCTTCCTGACCTAGGGATTGAACCCGCATCTCTATGTCTCCTGCATTGGCATGCGGGTTCTTTACCACTAGTTTCACCTAGGAAGCCCAGGATACTCTCTCAGGTAACCGTGATTCATTTATCAAATTCCAAAAATTTCTATCCATTTAATATTATTGTGTAATAAACAGTCCATATTCAAAGACCTGGGAAATCTGGGAAAGATTGAGGGCAGGAGGAAAAGAGGGTGACAGAGGATGAGATGGTTGGATGGCATCACTGACTCAATGGACATGAGTTTGAGCAAATGCCAGGAGACAGTGAATGACAGGGAAGCCTGGCGGGCTACAGTCCATGGGGTTACAAAGATTCGGACATGACAGAGTGAACAACAATTTTAAAGTTGACCAATTGCCCAATCATGTCTTTCAGAGCCTTGGATATTTTCAGATTTAAAATTTTTGCCCTTCTGTGCCTGTAACCATGATTTACTTAAGCATCTTCTTTAAATTAAACTCACTTTTCAAAAACATGATCTCATACATTTATTTCAGGAGGCAATTGTACATTGCATCCCTAAATAGAAAGCCAGAAAAGTAAGTAAGTAGAAAGCAACTCTAGGACTTCCCTGGTGGTCCTGTAGTTAAGAATCTACCTGCCGTTACTATATCCTTCTACTTCTCTGTATATTCATCCTATTCATTTTTGAGGGTTTGATATTGGAACTCCAACCAGAAGTCTTAATTTATCTACTTTAAAAAATGTAAAGTATAGTGGAACTATATGTAATCTTGTTCTGTATTTTCCAAATCTCCTGTAAATGTGTTATTGTACTTTCATAATTTAAAAAAAAAAAGAAAAAAAGAATCCACCTGCCACTGCAGGGATTCCATCCCTTTTCTGGGAAGATTCCACAAGCCATGGGACAGCTAAGTCTGTGTGCCTCAAGTACTGAGCCCATCAAGAGAAACCACCCCAATGAGAAGCCTGTGCACCACAACTAGATGGTAGCCCCCACTTGCCACAACTAGAGAAAGTCCATGTGGTGGCAAAGACCCAGCACAGCTGAAAATAGAGAAAGAAAGAAAAGAAAACAGCTCTAAAAGCTTATTCTGGTGTATATGTGCATATAAACAGACACACACACACACACACAAATACCTCAAGAAAGGGAAGTTAAAGGTCAAAATGCTAATAATGCTGAGAGTATATCTGGGTGGAAGATTCCCCATATTTTCTTCTATTTTTAAATTTTTAATAGGAAGTAGCTTTTCTTTTAAATATCTGTACTGTTGAACTCTGTCTTAGCAATTTAAAATGCACCGATTTCCATTAGTTATTAGAGAAACTCAAGTCAAAACTACAATATCACCTCACACCAACCAGAATGGCTATCATCGTAAAGTTCACAAACAGTAAATGCCAGAGAAGGTATGGAGAAAAGGACAACTTCCTCCACTGTTGGTGGGAATGTAAATAGGTGCAGCCGCTATGGAGAACAATGTGACGCTCCTCCGAAAACAGAGCTGCCACATTCCACTCCTGGTCATATATCTGGAGAAAACCATAATTTGAAAGATACATGCACTGCAATATTCATCGCAGCACTGTTTACAATAGCTAGGGCAAGGAAGCAACCTAAATGTCCATTTATAGATGAATACATAAAGAAGATGTGGTACTTACAGTGGAATATTACTCAGCCATTCAGTTCAGTTCAGTTCAGTCGCTCAGTCGTGTCTGACTTTACGACCCCATGAATCGCAGCATGCCAGGCCTCCCTGTCCACCAACTCCCAGAGTTCACTCAAACTCATGTCCATCAAGTCAGTGATGCCATCCAGCCATCTCACCCTCTGTTGTCCCCTTTTCCTCCTGCCCCCAATCCCTCCCAGCATCAGAGTCTTTTCCAATGAGTCAACTCTTCGCATGAGGTGGCCAAAGTATTGGAGTTTCAGCTTTAGCATCAATCCTTCCAATGAACACCCAGGGCTGATCTCCTTTAGAATGGACTGGTTGGATTTCCTTGCAGTCCAAGGGACTCTCAAGAGTCTTCTCCAACACCACAGTTCAAAAGCATCAATTCTTTGGCACTCAGCCTTCTTCACAGTCCAACTCTCACATCCATACATGACTACTGGAAAAACCACAGCCTTGACTAGATGGACCTTTGTTGGCAAAGTAATGTCTCTGCTTTTGAATATGCTATCTAGGTTGGTCATAACTTTTCTTCCAAGGAGTAAGCATCTTTTAATTTCATGGCTGCAATCACCATCTGTAGTGATTTTGGAGCTCCCCAAAATAAAGTCTGACACTGTTTCCCCATCTCTTTGCCATGAAGTGATGGGACCAGGTGCCATGATCTTAGTTTTCTGAATGTTGAGCTTTAAAGCCAACTTTTTCACTCTCCTCTTTCACTTTCATCAAGAAGCTTTTTAGTTCCTCTTCA
>SJYW01045554.1:714396-741896 GCA_006410735.1 Raphicerus campestris | reverse complement strand
CCAGAGATAACCTAAAAGTCCATCTTTATGAAATTGGTTGCTACATTATAACATTTCTTACCCTGGAATGTCTTGGAACCATTTAAACAAAGCTACAAGGTAAGACACACCAGTATAAAACACAGTTGAGAGAGGGAAGAGCTTCCCAGGTGGTGCTAGTGGTAAAGAACCCACCTGCCGACGACGAGATGCATGTTTGATCCCTGTGTCAGGAAGATCCCCTGGAGGAGGGCATGGCAACTCCACTCCAGTATTCTTGCCTGGAGAATCCCATGGACTGAGGAACCTGGTGGGCTATGGTTCATAGGGGTGCAAGGAGTCAGACATAACTGAAGCAACGTAGCACAGCACACAGCACAAGAGAGGGAAAGGCTGTGTGTATTTTACAGTATTCGAGTATTGTAGACAGTTACCTGGGGAGAAGCAGGGAGCAAAAACTGGCAGAGTATCTGTCAAAGTGTTGCTAATGAACTCTAAAAAGAAATTTGAGACCATCTGGGGAAAAGTCAATGCAGAATGGGTTGGATATTAAGTAATCATTGTAGATTTTTGTTGGATGTAACAATGTGTGTGTTTTAAGCCCTTCCTTATCTTTTATGTATTAGTGTTACATACTAAATACATACAGATACTGTCTGGGTAGATTTGCTTAAATCCAGATGTGTCCATATATTACTAGCAAATTTTAAAAACTAAATAAAATGAAGCAAATGTTCCCAGTAGTTATCTCTGGGCTATGTAATTATGGGTACCTCTTTTTCTCTATGCGTTATTATATTTTCTATGTTTTGTATGATGAATAAGTATAAAAATCAGAGGGGGAAAAGTAGGGTGTGTTTAAAAAAATCAGGCCAGAGAACTAAGTGATTTATACACAGGTAATTGCAGCACTGATTTTATTAATCTGGAGACAGTGCCTTTTAAGGGACAATTTACCTTTAGACTTATCAGCTGAGTGGTTGCAGATGCCCTTAACCCTGGGTGATGGAACCGATTGCTCACAGAGTGGCCCACGCAGCTGTTTTCCTGCCCAAATCGCCTGGGCATGATGGGCCCAGTAGCTTCCTGGTGGGTTCCACAGATCTTAATGATTGTATCTCAGGCTGGTGGCTCATATCCAGGGAAGCCCACAAGAATAACCAAGGGCAATTTTTTAAAATAACAGTTACAAAGAGTGAATAAGGCCTCCAGGGTGCAGATGTATGGATTATCTAAAAGTTGCCCATGTAATTTTGATGGACACATATAGTCAAGCATCTTTGATTTAAATAAGCAGAAAGATAAATAATATGTATATAATATAGAAATAATTTGTGTGTATATGACTTTGCTTACATAGCCTTAAATATTTTTGGAAGCAGATGTAAGAAGGTGATACAAAAATAATGACTTTGGGAGTTTCTAGTGGTGGCTGGGAACAGAGAGAAACTTTTCCATGTATATCCTTTTGTGCATTTCACATTTTATGTGAATATATTGCCTATTCAAGAAAAAATAAGCCAAAGTGAAAGAAAACCAAATTTTAAATAAAACTCTGCTTTAGACACTCAGCTTGGCAGAATCACTCTTCTCTTGCTAAAATGGTCAAAGTTCTGTAAAATGGTCACATTTGAAGGCGAGAATTTTTCACTAAACAATTTTTTGAGAAAGCACCCAACACTGACTTTTAAAAAGCACTAGAAATTTATCATCATAATGGATCTTATATTCTAATAGTTACAGAAACCACTTACCACTGTTGAACCATGCAGTCTACCACTGGGCAGAAGATTGGATGGATGGAGAAGGAAAGTGTTCTCATTGTACGTTAATCGTAAAGCATTTCATAAAATATCTTTGGTGATAGCAGTTACCTGGCTCACTCAAGAGTGAAGGTGGGAGCAAGCTTTTCCTTAATATTCTTTTCTGCCATTTGAATTATGTGCTAAGTACAACATATTACCAGTTTAAAATATATATGCAGTATTTTTAAAGTGTGAGCATTTAAGACTGTGTGATTAGCTAGAAAGTTACGCCCAGCAGCACTTTTGAGTTCAAAGGGCAAAGTCGATTGTGGACACCTTCAAAAATCTGATTCTATATATTGAGGCTGACACATTCTGTGGGTAGAAAATTCTGTTTTAGCAAATACTGCACAATAATTAAATGTGGCTGGACCTGATCATAAAATCTAAAATTAAAATAAAATCTGATTCCAATTCAAAAGAGTGGGCACTCAGAGTTACAGAGGTCAACTGGGAAAGACTGTTCATTTACGACGGTGAGCTAGAGGTGATCTCATGGTTTAGGACATTGGTTAACAAGATGACTAACAGATGGAGAGCCAAGACAGGAACCTCTTCTCTTTAAGCCAGTGGCCAGAAAGCAAGTCATTTAATTCTCCCTAAACCCCAACTTCCAGGTCAGCAGGGGCAGCCATGAGGAGATACCCCTCATCCAAGGTAAGGAGCAGTGGCTGTGCTTTGCTGGAGCAGCTGTGAAGAGATACCCCACACCTAAGGTAAGAGAAATCCAAGTAAGACAGTAGGTGCTGCAAGAGGTCATCAGAGGGCAGACACACTGAAATCATAATCACAGAAAACTAGTCAATCTGATCACACGGACCAGAGCCTTGTCTAACTCAATGAAACTAAGCCATGCCGTGTGGGGCCATCCAAGACAGGCGGGTCATGGTGGCGAGGTCTGACAGAATGTGGTCCACTGGAGAAGGAATGGCAAACCACTTCAGTATTCTTGCCTTGAGAACCCCATGAACAGTATGAAANTTTCTTGACTTCCTACTTTTGCATTCCAGTCCCCTATAATGAAAAGGACAACTTTTTTGGGTGTTAGTTCTGGAAGGTCTTCATCAGTTCAGTTCAGTTCAGTTCAGTCACTCAGTCATGTCCGACTCTTTGCGACCCCATGAATTGCAACATGCCAGGCCTCCCTGTCCATCACCAACCCCCGGAGTTCACTCAGACTGGCATCCATCGAGTCAGTGATGCCATCCAGCCATCTCATCCTCGGTTGACCCTTCTCCTCCTGCCCCCAATCCCTCCTAGCATCAAAGTATTTTCCAATGAGTCAACTCTTTGCATGAGGGGGCCAAAGTACTGGAGTTTCANTGATGCCATCCAGCCATCTCATCCTCGGTTGACCCTTCTCCTCCTGCCCCCAATCCCTCCTAGCATCAAAGTATTTTCCAATGAGTCAACTCTTTGCATGAGGGGGCCAAAGTACTGGAGTTTCAGTAGGTCTTCATAGAACCATTCAACTTCAGTTTCTTCAGTGTTACTGGTTGGGGCATAGACTTGGATTACTGTGATATTGAATGGTTTGCCTTGGAAATGAACAGAGATCATTCTGTTGTTGTTTTTGAGATTGCATCCAAGAACTGCATGTTGGACTCTTTTGTTGACCATGATGGCTACTCCATTTCTTCTAAGGGATTCCTGACCACAGTAGTAGATATAATGGTCATCTGAGTTAAATACACCCATTCTAGTCCATCTTAGTTCAGTGATTCCTAGAGTGTCGATGTTCACTCTGCCATCTCCTATTTGACCACTTCCAATTTGCCTTGACTCATGGACCTAACATTCCAGGTTCCTATGAAGTATTGCTCTTTACAGCATCAGACCTTGCTTCTATCACCCTTCTCCAGAGGAGTTTCTAATCCCAGGGATCGAACCCAGGTCTCATGCATTGCAGGCAGATTCTTTATAGTCTGACCCACCAAAGAACCCCATGTTCTCTGGTGAGAGGCATAGGATCCAAAGGTTTTTTACTTTATTACTGACTCCAGAGAATTCTCAGACACTCCACTGGGCCCAATGGGCTGAGAGAAAGACCACCAGCAGGGACACATTTAGAGCACCCCAGAGCTATGCTTGACCAGGACTCTGTGAGTTGCGTAATCAGTAGTCAGTCTTTGCAGGAATGGAAATGTCACACCTATGGGTCACTGCCTCTTCTCTCTGGCTGCTGTAATGAGAGAAAGAACTTCCTCTATCTGGACATTCCCTTTCTTCTTTCAAACTATCCCATAAAGACTCCTCCCACAGCAACCTGCTGGGGGCCAGAGCAGGTAATAGTGTTGGGCTGCCATACCTGTACTTTGGGGTTTAACTGAGCGTACTTATGTACACTCGCCTGGAGAAGAGGCAAGTGGACAGCTCAGTTATACAGCCTTCTGAACAGTCATGTACTTTTACTGGCAAAATCTTGAAGTGAACTAGTTACATATTAAAATGAATATTCATGACAGACAAACTAAATTCCAAATGTTACCTGGAGTTCTGTTAAATACTGTACTCTTTGAGTAGGAGCATTTAGTATTTGCTAGTAAATAAATGCCAAAATAAAGTGGCTAGCATGCAACAATTGCATAAATACCAAAGAGTTCATAGAGATATACAAAGGGTAAATCAGGACATTTGAGCCTATGAAATAAGAAATCAGAATCCCAAACCAGACTCACTACATAAATCATACTATGTTGCTTAAAAAGAGCATTATTTTATCATCTCATTCACTCCTGGTCTTCAAATGTATTTAAGCTAACCAGTAACCTTAAGAAACTCAGAATAAATCAAATATAAAGAGGCCCAAAGTTGATACCTTAACATACATATTTCCCACATCAAGTTTCTAATGGAAATAAACCCTTGAAATACACACCAACAGATACATATGAATAATATCAGTTTCTATATCAGATATTTCCAACTTTCACGTAGCATAATTAATTTGTCCTCTAAAAATGCTAGGAGTCAGAGTACAGATTTAAGAAATTAATATAAAATAATTCCTGATTTTTTAAAGTAAGATGTCCTGAACCTAGGAGATGGGTAACTAAAGTTAAATTCTGAAAACAAGCAGCATATTAAAGGAGAGAAACTTGAAGTTGTAAAGTAAATTATACAGAACCATTCTATGGGATATGCAGACAAAACACCAGGCTTGTTGGAAACACACAGAACCACAGAATATGCTTAATCAGACAGCTAATGTGCCCTGGATATGCATCTTGTTTCAGCTTGTTGTCTCTTATAGTAGGTGATACATCTCTACTCATGTGTGTCCTTTCTAAATAGTAATTAAACTTTTACTTCTCCACTCAAAAGAGAATGATTTGACACCATTAAAAATCAATTTTTACTCATCTCAGTTTTAATCTCCTTTTGGTGTCAAAGATACTTTAGATGATAAAATTGGGATTTCTTTTTTAAGGTGAGAAGAAATTTGTTGAAATATGGGATTTAGGGAATAAAAAGTCTTCTGTAAGGTAGTTTTAATGGCAAGACATACCAAACTTCAAAGATTCAATAACAGAATAAAAATCATAGCTTGCAATTATATTGTAAATGACATCATAAAACCTCCAGAGAACTATTTTATGAATAACTCACTATCAATCATGAATTACATCAGAGATTTCTGGCATCTTCACTATAGATTATTTGGAAAAGTCAAAGAGAAAGCACTGTACCAAATGAATATTGACAGTCAACCCAGATGTGGCTTTGCATTCAAGACACATGTCTTTTATAAAAACTATTACCAGGATCTATCCCAGAGATACTCACAAAGTGGCTCCAAAGTGAGGTCTCAGATTCTGTGAATTGATTTTTATTTTTTTAGAAATTAACCATATTACATGCATAATATATGCAGCTAGATTCCAGAACCATTAGCTAGAAGATCCCAATAAATGTGCAGGAGGAGCTGAGTATATAAATCTCAATACCTTTTGGTAGCAATAAAGATTAAGGAGACCAGAGGATGTGGACTTGCTTAGCTCTACACATGGACCAGTAAAGTGAAGCTCTTACTTTCTCCAACACTAGTTTCAAGACCACATATGATTCCTAGGCAGACAGTAAGGAACCTGTCTCTTATACACATCTTCTTTTTTAAGGTGAGAAGCAATTTGTTGAAATATGGGATTTAGGGAATAAAAAGTCTTCTGTAAGGTAGTTTTAATGGCAAGACATACCAAAATTCAATAACAGAATAAAAATCATAGCTTGCAATTATATTGTAAATGACATCATAAAACCTCCAGAGAACTATTTTATGAATAACTCACTATCAATCATGAATTACATCAGAGATTTCTGGCATCTTCACTATAGATTATTTGGAAAGGTCAAAGAGAAAGCACTGTACCAAATGGATATTGACAGTCAACCCAGATGTGGCTTTGCATTCAAGACACATGTCTTTTATAAAAACTATTACCAGGATCTATCCCAGATATACTCACAAAATGGCTCCAAAGTGAGGTCTCAGATTCTGTGAATTGATTTTTATTTTTTTTAGAAATTAACCATATTACATGCATAATATATGCAGCTAGATTCCAGAACCATTAGCTAGAAGATCCCAATAAATGTGCAGGAGGAGCTGAGTATATAAATCTCAATACCTTTTGGTAGCAATAAAGATTAAGGAGACCAGAGGATGTGGACTTGCTTAGCTCTACACATGGACCAGTAAAGTGAAGCTCTTACTTTCTCCAACACTAGTTTCAAGACCACATATGATTCCTAGGCAGACAGTAAGGAACGGGAACTCGGTTGTGAGAGAGTATGTGGAATGCAGGATCTTCAGTTGCAGCACGTGGGATCTATTTTTGTTGTTGTTGGGACATGCAGGATCTTTAGTTGTGACATGCAAACCCTTAGTTGAGGCATGTGGGATCTAGTTCCCTGACCAGGGATTAGAGCCGGGCCCCGGGCATTAGGAGGACTCTCTTAGCCCCTGGGCCACCAGGGGAGTTCCAAGACTACTCACTTCAGTTTTGACTATTGCCACCATGATTCAACACGGTTGAATTTAAATAAAATCCACCCTAGTGATGTCACAACTTGGTTAAAGACCAAGAGAAAGACATGGATGGCTGACATTCTGGAATCCTACTTTCTTGGATTGCAAATCAAAAGCAACTGCATTCATTTGAGTGAATCTGGATTTGTGGTTCCAGGTAATTACATCACAATCCTACACCATGTGCTTCACTTGTCAGTCTGGGACCTGTGGTGCAACAGCTACTGAAGCATATGAATCAGAATTCACTTGCCATCTCAGCTGTCAATCAAAGGAGCCCTCACTGGCAATAATGAGTACAATGGGCAGAATGAGCACCCAACCACTTGGCACAAAACATCACAGGGTATTGAGTGAAGGGGAGGGGGAGGGTGCAAGAGACAAGAGAGATATCAAGAAAGAAGACAGTTTTATAGGCTCCACATCGCAAATTCCATCCTTAACGGCCAGAAGAAATGGCAGAGTAACCTTTTCGTGAAGGTGAAAATTAGCATTATTTTTTGTCCATAGGAAAGAAAAAATTAGGAAAACTACAGGAATGGTGACATCAATGCAGGAACATAAGCTTTTGTTTATTTCTTATCACACTAAGAGATACCGCTCTTGAATTGTGGCACCCTATTCTTAGCCATACAGACACAGAACCATTTCAAAGACAGAGAAAACAGATTTTGCTGAGGTTCTTCACAAAATCCAGCTTAAGAACTTAGGAGCAAAAAGAAAAATGAACACATTTCCTAAGATGGATAATTGTGCTACATTTATCTTATTTAATATTTTGTGGGCAATCTGATGTGAAATTAAAATGTGATCTGGCTTTTAAATAATGGGTAAAGAAAAAGCCTATCAGTCCTATAATTTAGATCTCATTAGTGAGAAAGCAAGAGAAACATTAAAATCAACCTCCAGTAAGCTCCAAGCTTCATTAGCATGTATAGCTCCTTCCACTGAAAATTTGTTCTCTGGTGTCAGGTGTTAAGTTATTAATGCCAAATTTCTACCCCAAAAGGGTGCTTGTAACAGATTTCAGTCAAGGCTGAATAACTGCTTAAAGACAAATTCTAATTTAGTGAGTGATGCTAATTAACTTCTTCAATAAAAAATAATTTTATTATTGCTTATGGGTCATAGACTGCAGAGTGTAGAGAGCATATGTGAATTCCGTGCAGTTAGTTAGTCTCTTAGACTTTTTGGATGTGCAATGTAGTTTTTAGCCACATGAAGCAAATATTTTTGACATATGTTCTTTTATTTTCTATATTAAAAAATGCCATATAAGTACATTAATTGTGAAGGTCTGTTATGGGTTGAGTCAAATTTCCCCCACATTCCTATGTTGAAGTCCTTAACCCCGTGCACCTTAAAGTGAAATGGTATTTGGAGATAGGTTCTCTACAAGAGGTCATCAAGTTACAGTGAAGCCACGAGGGGAGGCTAATTCAATACGAATGTTGTCATAAGAAGGGAAAATTTGGTTACAGACATGTATGGAGAGAAGATGATGTGAAGATAAAGAGAATGAGATTTCACTCTTACAGGCCTCCAGAACAAATCACTCTTATAGACACAATGATCCCATACTTCTAATCTCTGGAACTGTGATTAGAATGTGTGCTATCCAAGCCCTCTGGTTGGTGGCACTTTGTTATTGGCAGCCCCAGGAATGAATACAGGGTCTAAAATTCAGAGGTAAAATATATACAATTAACCAGATTCTTCAAATATCCACATATCAGGTACACATAAAGTTAAGCATTTTAATAGATATTTTTCAACTTTCATCCTGATGTTCAGAATTCTACAAATACAACTAACATTTGATTATGGTGCCAAATTATTCTCTTACACACAATACTGCCCACCCTCCCTCCTTTATGCGGGTCCTTCAGTCCATCACTTGAGCACTTACAACATGGCAGAAGAGCTCATCAGGCCCCTGACTGTGCTTTTGTCTTTTTCCTTGACATAATGACTCAGTTCTAAAGTCCTGAGGTATTTAGTTTTGATAAATACAGAAGAATCTTGGGACCCTGTGTTTGGCTTTCATAGAATGAATGACAATGGAGAATTACCTGAAATGTATAAGAGCACAGTCTCTCAGATTCATAACTTCTTCAGACTCTTAGATCCCAGAGAGTTTGGCCTTCTTATTTTTGCATATGTGTTGCCCTGAAATGTAGGTTTATATGGCATATTGNCTTTTTCACTCTCCTCTTTCACTTTCATCAAGAAGCTTTTTAGTTCCTCTTCACTTTCTGCCATAAGGGTGGTGTTATCTGCACATCTGAGGTTATTGATATTTCTTCTGGCAATCTTGATTAAAAAGAATGAAATAATGCCATTTATAGCAACATGGGGAGAAGGCAATGGCACCCCACTCCAGTACTCTTGCCTGGAAAATCCCATGGACAGAGGAGCCTGGTAGGCTACAGTCCGTGGGGTCGCTAAGAGTCGGACACGACTGAGCATCTTCACTTTCATTTTTCACTTTCTTGCATTGGAGAAGGAAATGGCAACCCATTGTTCTTGGCTGGAGAATCCCAGGGACGGGGGAGCCTGGTGGGCTGCTGTCTATGGGGTCACTCAGAGTCAGACACGACTGAAGTGACTTAGCTGCAGCAGCAGCAGCAGCAGCATAGCAACATGGATGGACTTAGAGATTGTCATATTAAGTGAAGTCAGACAGAAAAGGAGAAATATTACATGACATCCCTTATATGTGGAATCTAAAAAGAAATGATACAAATGAACTTATGTACAAAACATAAACAGACTGATAAAGAACTTATGGTTGCAGGGGTGGTGGGGAAAGGGTGGTGGGAAGGGATAGTTAGGGAGTTTGGGATGGACATGTACACACTGCTAATATTTAAAATGAATAACCAACAAGGACTTGCTGTATAGCACAGGGAACTCTGCTCAGTGTTATATGGAGGCCTGGGTGGGAGAGGAGTGTGGGGGGAGAATGGATACATGTATACATATGGCTGAGTCCCTTTGCTGTTTACCTGAAACTGTCACAACATTGCTGATCAGCTATACCACAATACAAAATAAAAAGTTTTTTTTAAAACATACAATAAAAATACATGGATACAGCTATTGTCTAAAATATGAAACAAAGTAACTTCCTTGTTCAGAAAATGGACACCTGAAACTTAGTTTTAATTAAATAAAGTCATTGGTGGAAATCAGAAAAATAAACTGCACTGATTTCAGTTTTCTTCATTGTGAGCTCTTGGTCAAGCCTTATATGTGCCATATTTTTAAAAAGAAACATTATTAAATGAAGGACCTCAAAACAACAACAAAAAAGCTTACACTAAGATAGGTATGCTAATTATCTGAGTGAGGGTTTGGCTGGTTTCACAAATTAGCTGGTTTCACAAATGTGGACATATGTCAAGACAATACCCGGATATGTATTTTAAATGCATGCAGTTTATCATATTCAATTATACTTCAATCAAGCTGTTTTTCAAAAACTGAAGTATAGCTGATTTAAAATGTTGTGTTAATTTTAGATGTATAGCACGACTCAGATATATATGCATATAAAGAATCTGAAAAAATTCAAAATACTACAAAATATTGAGTAGAGTTCCTTGTGCTATAGAGTAGGACCTTGTTTATTTATTTTCTATGTAGTAATGTGTATCTGTTAATCCCGGCCTCCTAGTTTATCCTTCCTCCCACCTTCCCCTGGAAATAGATGATGGGGATGGTTGTCCAACAGTGTGAACGTACTTAATGCCACTGAACTCTGCACCTGAAAATGGTTAAGTTGGCAAGTTTTATATTCTGTGTATTTTCCCATGGTTAAAAGTAAAACAACGGACTTCCCTGGTGGTCCAGTGGCTGAGACTCTGAGCTCCCAATGCAGGGGGCCTGGGTTTGATCCCTGATCAGGGAGCTGGATCCCACATGCCACAAGTAAAACCCAGCATAGCCAAGTAAATAAATAATTTTTTAAAAGTAAGAATAAAGCTAAAAATAATTATAGAGAAGAAGGCTTCAAAATATCGCAGGCTGTTAGTGGCATTTTAAGTGAAGAAATTAGGTACAAACGTACAATAGCACCAACACCTTTGTAAAAAACAAATAATATGAATGATTGTTTCAGGNGCTGGTTTCACAAATGTGGACATATGTCAAGACAATACCCGGATATGTATTTTAAATGCATGCAGTTTATCATATTCAATTATACTTCAATCAAGCTGTTTTTCAAAAACTGAAGTATAGCTGATTTAAAATGTTGTGTTAATTTTAGATGTATAGCACGACTCAGATATATATGCATATAAAGAATCTGAAAAAATTCAAAATACTACAAAATATTGAGTAGAGTTCCTTGTGCTATAGAGTAGGACCTTGTTTATTTATTTTCTATGTAGTAATGTGTATCTGTTAATCCCGGCCTCCTAGTTTATCCTTCCTCCCACCTTCCCCTGGAAATAGATGATGGGGATGGTTGTCCAACAGTGTGAATGTACTTAATGCCACTGAACTCTGCACCTGAAAATGGTTAAGTTGGCAAGTTTTATATTCTGTGTATTTTCCCATGGTTAAAAGTAAAACAACGGACTTCCCTGGTGGTCCAGTGGCTGAGACTCTGAGCTCCCAATGCAGGGGGCCTGGGTTTGATCCCTGATCAGGGAGCTGGATCCCACATGCCACAAGTAAAACCCAGCACAGCCAAGTAAATAAATAATTTTTTAAAAGTAAGAATAAAGCTAAAAATAATTATAGAGAAGAAGGCTTCAAAATATCGCAGGCTGTTAATGGCATTTTAAGTGAAGAAATTAGGTACAAACGTACAATAGCACCAACATCTTTGTAAAAAACAAATAATATGAATGATTGTTTCAGGTAAAAATGGCCTAACAGTTAACTCTGGACTGTAAGCTTCTCGGCCAGTTTGATTTTCTCTGGGCTGCTTTTGCTGTAACATACGTCAGACCTTTGCCTGGGTGAGCAGAGATGGGGAAGGGTCATGGCTCATGGTCAGCCTTCTTGATGGACACCCCACTGGCGTCTACCTCCCACCCTTACAAGCCCCACAGGAGCTGACCTGAGGTGGGATGCCAATGTCCGTCATGGACAGAGTCCCATCCACAGCTTCATGAGGTCCCTGTGATGGTGAATGAGGGATGAATGAGGTTCCTGTTCCGACCCCCCACCATGATCTCAAGTCCGCCCTCATCCCCAAACCTATCCCAACATTGTCCTCAAACTCACCCCCAACACTGTTCCTGCCCTCCTCTGTATGTCCATTCCCAGTGCCTTCCATCTCCAGCACTGCCTTTAGCCTCGTCTCCAATCCCAACTCAGCCTTCAGCCTCACTCCATAGTTATCCCCAGGCCAGTTCCCCACCCTATATCCATTCTCACCCCCAATTCCATCCTCACATCCATCTCAACCCCAGTTTAGTTCAGCCCCAGGACCCCAGTCCTGAGCTCCCTCTGTGGTGAGTGGGTGACTTGCTGTCATTTAGTTGCTCAGCCCTGTCTAACTGTTTTGTGACCCCATGGCTTGTCATCCCCCTGTAGGACTGAAGAGTCCTCTGTCTGTGGGATTTCCCAGGTAAGAGTACCGGAGTGGGTTGCCATTTCTTTCTCCGGGGGTTCTTCTCAGCCCAGAGGTGGAGCCTGAGTCTCCTGCAGTGCAGGTGGATTCTTTACCCCTAAGCCAGCTGGGAAGTCCAAGTAGATGATTAGCTCCCTCCAAAGGTCCACATCCTTGTTACTGAAACTTGGCAATATGTTCCCTTCCGTGGCAAAGTGTTAGTCACTCAGTCCTGTCTCTTTCACAACCCCATGGATTGTCGCCTGCCAGCCTCCTCTGTCCATAGGATTATCCAGGCAAGAGTACTGGAGTGTGTTGCCCTGCTCTCCTCCAAGGAATCTTCCCATCCCTGGGATTGGACCTGGGTCTCCTGCATTGCAGATAGATTCTTTACCTTCTGAGCCATCAAGGAAGCCCTTCCATGGCAAAGGTGTCATTGAATTAAACATCCTTAATTCAAGGATTGAATTAAGATTGAGAGAAGATTGTGTTACATAGTGGATCCCAGTCTTCACAAGAGTCTTTATAAGAAATTCCAAATCAGAGAAAAGGTGGTAAGATGGAGGGGGTAAGATGACATCCAAAGAGGGGATGGTGTGCTTTGAAGATGGAAGAAGGGGCCATGAGCCAGGCATGCAGGTGGCCCCTAGAAACTAGGAACATCTAGAGTTTGGACTCTCCTGTGGAGCCTCCAGAAAGAGACAGCTCTACCAACAGCCGGATTTTCACCCCATCAGACTCCTTTTGAATTCCTCCTCTCTAGCACCGTAGGACAGTAAAGGTGTATTGTCTCAAGCTGCCGGTTGTGCTAATTTATTGCATGCCCACGGAGACCTGTCACCTCTCCACCCAGGCTCTGGCACTTCACACAGCTGCCATCTGGCAGAAGACGAGCACCACCCCTTCAGCACCCACACAGCTCACCATCCTGTTGCCCCAGCCCATGTGTGCAAGCAATTTCCCAAACCCCGCACTGGGCTGGGTGTAGGCACCTCTCATCACCTTGCTTCTGGCTGTTAAACCTTGAACGAGATCCAGGAGAACCAGATCCTAACAACTATTCCTGGCCCAGATTTGACTAGGGAGGGACACAGGAGGCTATTTGCTTCCAACTGGGCTCGGGGAGGCTGGGCTGATGGTGACGGTGGTGGGCTATGGCTACAGGTGAGGTTGTTGCTGATCTAGTAGAGAGCCAAGCCGAGCTTTGAATCCAGGCTCTGGAAACTTTTGTCACCTCGGAATGTGACATCTTTTTCATCCCTTCAGAGGATCTTGAAGGTGGCAGCGTTCCTGGCAAAATGTGACCACGGAAGTCTTTGACATCTTGTCGATGATGGTGATGATGGAGATGGTGATGGTAATGGTGCTAATGGTGATGTGTGGAAAACTCTTAAAGAGATGGAACTATCAGACCACCTTATCTATCTCCTGAGAAACCTTTATGCAGGACAAGAAGCAACAGTTAGAACCTTTCATGAAACAACTGACTGGTTCAAAATTGGGAAAGGGGTACGGCAAGGCTGCATATTGTCACCCTGTTTAACTTATATGCAGAGTACATCATGTGGAATGCTGGGCTAGATCACTCACAAGCTGGAAGAAATATCAGCAACCTCCAATATGTGGATGATGCCACTCTAATGACAGAAAGTGAAGAGGAACTAAAGAGCCTTTTTTTTTCCTTTTAAATTTATTTGACCATGCTGGGTCTTTGCTTATGTGAAGTGTGAGTGTGAAAGTCGTTCAGCTGTGTCTGACTTTTTGCAACCCCATAGACTATAGCCTGCCAGGCTTCTCTGTCCCTAGAATCGTCCAGACAAGAATACTGGAGTGGGTAGCCAGTCCCTTCTCCAGAGGATCTTCCCAACCCAGGGATTGAATCCAGGTCTCCCACATTGCAGTGGGATTCTTTACCATCTGAGCTACCAGGGAAGCCCTTAGTTGCAGCACTTGGGATATAGTTCCCTGACCAGAGATTGAACCCGGGCCCCCTACATTAAGAGAATGGAGTCTTAACCACTGGACCACTGGGTAAGTCCCTAAAGAGCCGCTTGATGAGGGTGAAAGAGGGGAGTGAAAAAGCTGGCTTAAAACTCAGCATTCAAAGCTAAGATTGTGATATCCAGTCCCATTACTTCATGGCAAATAGATAGGGAAAAAGTGGAAACAGTGACAGATTTTATTTTCTTGGGCTCCAAAATCACTGTGGATGGTGACTGCAGCCATGAAATTAAAAGATGCTTGCTCCTTGGAAGAAAAGCTATGACAAACCTAAGCATATTAAAAAGCAGAGATGTCACTTTGCTGACAAAGGTCCATATGGTCAAAACTGTGTTTTTTCCAGTAGTCATGTATGGATGTGAGAGCTGGACCATAAAAAAGGCTGAGTGCCAAAGAATTGATGCTTTTGAACTGTGGTGCTGGAGAGGCCTCTTGAAAGTCCTTTGGAAAGCAATGAGATCAAACCAGGCAATCCTAAAGGAAATCAACCCTGAATATTCACTGGAAGGACTGATGTTGAAGCTGAAGCTCCAATCTTTTGGCCACCTGGTGCAAAGAGCTGACTCATTGGAAAAGACCCTGATGCTGGGAAAGACTGAAGGCAAGAGAAGGGGACGACAGAGGATGAGATGGTTGGATGGCGTCACTGACTCAGTGGACATGAATTTGAACAAACTCTGGAAGATAGTGAAGGACAGGGAAGCCTGGTGTGCTTCAGTCCATGGGGTCGCAGGGAGTCGGACATGACTGAGTGATTGAACAGCAGAAACAGGTGATAATGGTGATGAGATAGTGATTGTGGTGATGATGTATCAAGGCCAGCTCTGGGCTGAACCATAAGCATACACACACAACTCAATAGTTCCCAAGTTTCTGACTTTACAGACGACCCTCANGCAAGGCTGCATATTGTCACCCTGTTTAACTTATATGCAGAGTACATCATGTGGAATGCTGGGCTAGATCACTCACAAGCTGGAAGAAATATCAGCAACCTCCAATATGTGGATGATGCCACTCTAATGACAGAAAGTGAAGAGGAACTAAAGAGCCTTTTTTTTTCCTTTTAAATTTATTTGACCATGCTGGGTCTTTGCTTATGTGAAGTGTGAGTGTGAAAGTCGTTCAGCTGTGTCTGACTTTTTGCAACCCCATAGACTATAGCCTGCCAGGCTTCTCTGTCCCTAGAATCGTCCAGACAAGAATACTGGAGTGGGTAGCCAGTCCCTTCTCCAGAGGATCTTCCCAACCCAGGGATTGAATCCAGGTCTCCCACATTGCAGTGGGATTCTTTACCATCTGAGCTACCAGGGAAGCCCTTAGTTGCAGCACTTGGGATATAGTTCCCTGACCAGAGATTGAACCCGGGCCCCCTACATTAAGAGAATGGAGTCTTAACCACTGGACCACTGGGTAAGTCCCTAAAGAGCCGCTTGATGAGGGTGAAAGAGGGGAGTGAAAAAGCTGGCTTAAAACTCAGCATTCAAAGCTAAGATTGTGATATCCAGTCCCATTACTTCATGGCAAATAGATAGGGAAAAAGTGGAAACAGTGACAGATTTTATTTTCTTGGGCTCCAAAATCACTGTGGATGGTGACTGCAGCCATGAAATTAAAAGATGCTTGCTCCTTGGAAGAAAAGCTATGACAAACCTAAGCATATTAAAAAGCAGAGATGTCACTTTGCTGACAAAGGTCCATATGGTCAAAACTGTGTTTTTTCCAGTAGTCATGTATGGATGTGAGAGCTGGACCATAAAAAAGGCTGAGTGCCAAAGAATTGATGCTTTTGAACTGTGGTGCTGGAGAGGCCTCTTGAAAGTCCTTTGGAAAGCAATGAGATCAAACCAGGCAATCCTAAAGGAAATCAACCCTGAATATTCACTGGAAGGACTGATGTTGAAGCTGAAGCTCCAATCTTTTGGCCACCTGGTGCAAAGAGCTGACTCATTGGAAAAGACCCTGATGCTGGGAAAGACTGAAGGCAAGAGAAGGGGACGACAGAGGATGAGATGGTTGGATGGCGTCACTGACTCAGTGGACATGAATTTGAACAAACTCTGGAAGATAGTGAAGGACAGGGAAGCCTGGTGTGCTTCAGTCCATGGGGTCGCAGGGAGTCGGACATGACTGAGTGATTGAACAGCAGAAACAGGTGATAATGGTGATGAGATAGTGATTGTGGTGATGATGTATCAAGGCCAGCTCTGGGCTGAACCATAAGCATACACACACAACTCAATAGTTCCCAAGTTTCTGACTTTACAGACGACCCTCAAGATTTTCCTATATCCACCTCCCTAAACTCTTATTTACTTAAGGTATTTTGTTAAATAACACCCCTTTAAAAACCTAGATCAATTACTTTAAAATTGGGATTAAAAGACGCTTACTCCTTGGAAGAAAAGTTATGACCAACCTAGATAGCATATTCAAAAGCAGAGACATTACTTTGCCAACAAAGGTCCATCTAGTCAAGGCTGTGGTTTTTCCAGTAGTCATGTATGGATGTGAGAGTTGGACTGTGAAGAAGGCTGAGCACCAAAGAATTGATGCTTTTGAACTGTGGTGTTGGAGAAGACTCTTGAGAGTCCCTTGGACTGCAAGGAGATCCAACCAGTCCATTCTAAAGGAGATCTGCCCTGGGTGTTCATTGGAAGGACTGATGCTAAAGCTGAAACTCCAATACTTTGGCCACCTCATGCAGAGAGTTGACTCATTGGAAAAGACTCTGATGCTGGGAGGGATTGGGGGCAGGAGGAAAAGGGGACAACAGAGGATGAGATGGCTGGATAGCATCACCGACTCGATGGACATGAGTTTGAGTGAACTCTGGGAGGTGGTGATGGACAGGGAGGCCTGGCGTGCTGCGATTCATGGACTCTCAAAGAGTCAGACACAGCTGAGTGACTGAACTGAACTGAACTGAATACATAACATGGAATGTACCATCTTAATTTTTTTTAGCCACACCTTGCAGCATGCAGGATCTTAGTTCCCCAACCAGGGATGGAAACTGTGCTCTCTGTATTGGGAGTGCAGACTCTTAACTGCTGGACCACGAGGAAAGTCCCCGTCTTAACCGTTTTTGAGCCTAGGCTCAGTGGCATTAGGTAGCTTCACATGTTGTGCAACCATCCCCACCATTCATCTCCAGAACTTTATCTTCCCAAACTAAAACTCCATGCTCATTAAATACCCACTCCCCACCCCACCCCCAGCCCCTGGCCCCCACTTCCTGTCTCTATGGTTTGAGGTCCTCGAGGGACCTCCTGTGACTAGGATCAGGCAGTATGTGTCCTTTTGTGACAGGCTTCTCTCACTGAGCATCATATCCTCAGAGTTCATCCATATTGTAGCAGGTGTCAGAATCTTCTTCCTTTTTAACATTGAATAATATCCCTTTGCTTAGATAGAGCACATTTTGTTGAGCCATTCATCCACCAATGAAAACCCCAAACCAGTTACTTAAAAAACTCTTTATATTGGAATAATTGTACACTCACAAGAAGTTGCAAAAAGTGTACAGACAGATCTGTATCCTTCTATCATATTTCTCCAATTTCTCTTACCTGGGTTACATATTATATAATGATACAATTTCAAAACCAAGTAATTTATGTCAGTGTGATTTATAGACCTTATTCAGATTTCAACAGTTTGTCATTATTCACATCTGTGTATATATCATATCTGTCTATGCAGTTTTTTTTCACCTGTATAGATTTTTGTAACCATCACAAGAATTAGAAAGCTTCAGTCAGTTTATTTTTTTTTTCAGTTCATTTTTAAAAAGAAACTTTGTAAGAAATCTGCCGTGAATGGAAAGTGGCTATGAGCAGCTAGAAGATAAACTTACTTTAAAATAAATACCGTATAAGTAAATAATGTCTAGATGGTCTAGCTGGATACTGTTGCCTGCTGAAGGCAGGCAAACAGTACTTTCTTTGTGTTTATCCAACAAAGAGGTTAAATGTTGACGTATAAACATATATTAGCACCAACTGAGCCCCTCTTCTGTAAATATTAAGAACTGAAAAGTAAATAGATTTCTTGCCACACAGCTAAGTGAATGCAGGTCCACCTCACCAAAAAATGTTCTCCCTAAGGAAATGCTATATCAGCTTATTAAATCTTCACAGAATCCCTAAGAGGGAAGTACTATTATTTCTCATCTCACAGGTGAGAAAACTGAGGCTCAAAGAAGTGAATTCTCTTGCCCATGGTCACACAGCTTAGGAATGGGAGGAACTCAGAATTCAAACTCAAGTCTGTCTAACTCTCAAACCAGAGGTTTCTGCAGCTCTGGAAAGTCAGGACTGGGAACCCCAGGCCTGGAACTCCACAGTCCCTCCCAAAACTCAGACCCTCCAGGTATCTGTGGTCTCGTCTGCCCAAGAGAAATGGTTTCAATACAGCCCAGTCTCCCATAGCCCAGACAGGAAGACTGGGTCCCTCAAAGGAGGTCATATCACCAAAGGCCCCCAAGGGAGCTGAGTAGAGTCAGTTGGGGCAGGTGTGCAGCTCTTGGCCTGGATCTGGGAGGCTGCTGTGTGTACCTTTCAGTGGTTAGAAGCTTGGAGTCAGGAGTCTGCTTATGTGCACATCTTGGTATCCTCACCTTGTATGCTCTATGCGAAAGACTTTGCCCTCTGCCTCACTTTGCCCATCTGTAAAGTGAGGGTGGTGATCTAACATCACCAGTATTTAAAATTACTGTTCCAAGGAACAGTCTCCTTAACTCCCACTCCTAGGGAGCAGAGAAGGGAGGCCCCTTTCCCACTCCCCCTTGCCCTCCCTGGATGATGCCAGCCCGTCTGCTTATGCCTAGGGCAGCTGCCACCACCTCACAGGCAGGCTGTCCCTGGTATAACCAGGGAGCCGTCTAGCAGGTTTTTCCTCCTCTCGACCTGCCTGCTGCAGGGCACCCCGCCATCCTCTCCCCGCCTTGGCTGGGCCTGTCCCTCTGTAGGCACAGATGCTGCTCTCTGCCAGACGCAGCCAGCGGGCGGCAGGTGAGGTGTCGAGATGCCCAGCATCTTCGCCTACCAGAGCTCNCATGAGTTTGAGTGAACTCTGGGAGGTGGTGATGGACAGGGAGGCCTGGCGTGCTGCGATTCATGGACTCTCAAAGAGTCAGACACAGCTGAGTGACTGAACTGAACTGAACTGAATACATAACATGGAATGTACCATCTTAATTTTTTTTAGCCACACCTTGCAGCATGCAGGATCTTAGTTCCCCAACCAGGGATGGAAACTGTGCTCTCTGTATTGGGAGTGCAGACTCTTAACTGCTGGACCACGAGGAAAGTCCCCGTCTTAACCGTTTTTGAGCCTAGGCTCAGTGGCATTAGGTAGCTTCACATGTTGTGCAACCATCCCCACCATTCATCTCCAGAACTTTATCTTCCCAAACTAAAACTCCATGCTCATTAAATACCCACTCCCCACCCCACCCCCAGCCCCTGGCCCCCACTTCCTGTCTCTATGGTTTGAGGTCCTCGAGGGACCTCCTGTGACTAGGATCAGGCAGTATGTGTCCTTTTGTGACAGGCTTCTCTCACTGAGCATCATATCCTCAGAGTTCATCCATATTGTAGCAGGTGTCAGAATCTTCTTCCTTTTTAACATTGAATAATATCCCTTTGCTTAGATAGAGCACATTTTGTTGAGCCATTCATCCACCAATGAAAACCCCAAACCAGTTACTTAAAAAACTCTTTATATTGGAATAATTGTACACTCACAAGAAGTTGCAAAAAGTGTACAGACAGATCTGTATCCTTCTATCATATTTCTCCAATTTCTCTTACCTGGGTTACATATTATATAATGATACAATTTCAAAACCAAGTAATTTATGTCAGTGTGATTTATAGACCTTATTCAGATTTCAACAGTTTGTCATTATTCACATCTGTGTATATATCATATCTGTCTATGCAGTTTTTTTTCACCTGTATAGATTTTTGTAACCATCACAAGAATTAGAAAGCTTCAGTCAGTTTATTTTTTTTTTCAGTTCATTTTTAAAAAGAAACTTTGTAAGAAATCTGCCGTGAATGGAAAGTGGCTATGAGCAGCTAGAAGATAAACTTACTTTAAAATAAATACCGTATAAGTAAATAATGTCTAGATGGTCTAGCTGGATACTGTTGCCTGCTGAAGGCAGGCAAACAGTACTTTCTTTGTGTTTATCCAACAAAGAGGTTAAATGTTGACGTATAAACATATATTAGCACCAACTGAGCCCCTCTTCTGTAAATATTAAGAACTGAAAAGTAAATAGATTTCTTGCCACACAGCTAAGTGAATGCAGGTCCACCTCACCAAAAAATGTTCTCCCTAAGGAAATGCTATATCAGCTTATTAAATCTTCACAGAATCCCTAAGAGGGAAGTACTATTATTTCTCATCTCACAGGTGAGAAAACTGAGGCTCAAAGAAGTGAATTCTCTTGCCCATGGTCACACAGCTTAGGAATGGGAGGAACTCAGAATTCAAACTCAAGTCTGTCTAACTCTCAAACCAGAGGTTTCTGCAGCTCTGGAAAGTCAGGACTGGGAACCCCAGGCCTGGAACTCCACAGTCCCTCCCAAAACTCAGACCCTCCAGGTATCTGTGGTCTCGTCTGCCCGAGAGAAATGGTTTCAATACAGCCCAGTCTCCCATAGCCCAGACAGGAAGACTGGGTCCCTCAAAGGAGGTCATATCACCAAAGGCCCCCAAGGGAGCTGAGTAGAGTCAGTTGGGGCAGGTGTGCAGCTCTTGGCCTGGATCTGGGAGGCTGCTGTGTGTACCTTTCAGTGGTTAGAAGCTTGGAGTCAGGAGTCTGCTTATGTGCACATCTTGGTATCCTCACCTTGTATGCTCTATGCGAAAGACTTTGCCCTCTGCCTCACTTTGCCCATCTGTAAAGTGAGGGTGGTGATCTAACATCACCAGTATTTAAAATTACTGTTCCAAGGAACAGTCTCCTTAACTCCCACTCCTAGGGAGCAGAGAAGGGAGGCCCCTTTCCCACTCCCCCTTGCCCTCCCTGGATGATGCCAGCCCGTCTGCTTATGCCTAGGGCAGCTGCCACCACCTCACAGGCAGGCTGTCCCTGGTATAACCAGGGAGCCGTCTAGCAGGTTTTTCCTCCTCTCGACCTGCCTGCTGCAGGGCACCCCGCCATCCTCTCCCCGCCTTGGCTGGGCCTGTCCCTCTGTAGGCACAGATGCTGCTCTCTGCCAGACGCAGCCAGCGGGCGGCAGGTGAGGTGTCGAGATGCCCAGCATCTTCGCCTACCAGAGCTCTGAGGTGGACTGGTGTGAGCCCAACTTCCAGTACTCACAGCTGGTGGCCGAGTTCTACAACACGGTAAGGGGCTGGGTGGGAGGGCTGGCAGGACAGAGTCTCAGCTGACAGGGGTTCAAGCCCCAGCTCCTCCACCTCCTTGCTGGGAAATCCTGCTCCAGTGGCCCGTCTCTCTGGGCCTTGGTTTGCTCATCTGTTAGGCAAGGCTTGCCTTACTGGCTTTCATTCACTAGACTGTCTCTGTTTGGCATGAGCTTCGCCATAGTGACCTGAAAAAGAGCCCTCTCTGCCCTCCTGGAATGGAGGATACAGAGGCTGCTCTGGGCATTCATAAGCCAGGGTGATGGTGCTGTAAAGGGAGGTGCAAAGATGGCTTCAGAGAAGCCGAGAGGTGGCTTCTGAGCCAGTGGTAGAGGGGGTGGGTCAGAGAAGACTTCCTGGAGCAAGTGGTATGTCTACTTCATTCTCAGCTATACTCTCAGCCCAGGGTGACTAAATCAGCTTGGTTTACTGGGACTGTCTTGGTTTCAGCACCATGTCTTGTGTCAGGAGACCCTTCAGTTTCAGGTATAACAGGATGACTGGTCATCCTTTCCCCAGCCCTTGCTATGGGGGCACAGCAAAAGAGCTCAAAAATCTTGGGTCAATGGCAGTGGCATTTAACTGAAGGTTGAAAGCTGTGAGTGACCAAAGACACGTGCAGCTGTGCTATCCTGTGCGGGCTGCTGGGGACATTTCCTGGAGCCCCCAGGATGGTGGGTAATGAGGAGACATCCTTTACTCTGTGCCCTGCACACAGTACATGCTCAATAAATGATGAGCATGCCATCTTGCACGTAATGGCCTTTATTGAGCACTTACTGTGTGCCAGGCATCATCTTAAATATTTTGCCTGAAAAACCCATTTACTCTTCCCTGGCAATTAGGCACCATATATAAAGATTCCCCCAGAGGAGGGCATGGCAACCCACTCCAGTATTCTTGCCTGAAAAATCCCATGGACAGAAGATCCTGATGGACTATAGTCCATGGGGTTGTAAAGAGTCGGCCACGACTGAAGCAAATTAGCACACATGCATAGTATATGGAGTTAGTTAATCCCATTTTCCAAGTGATGAAACAGGCATCCAGGGAGACTGAAGGATATGCCCATGGTCACCCTCGTATTCAGAGGTGGGATTTGAACTTGATACATCCAGGAGAGGTTTTTTTCTTGGAGAAGGGGAAGCTCAGTGCCACAATACCCAAGTTGCTCTGACTCTGTTACGTTTGACCTCACCACTTTCCAGAGCTGGAGCATGAGAGTTTGAGAACCAAGGAGTCCCTGAGGTTGCCCCAGCTTTTGAGATACTGACCCTTCCTGGCCCTCAATGGCCTTATAAGATGGGAGGGGGCTGAATATGTCAATGCCTAGAGGCAGAGAAGAGGGTTGAGGATTCTGGAACCCTCCTCTCTGCATTCCCCAGCAGTCCAAAAAGTTCCATCTACAGCCCCATTCCACAGAAGGCATGGAGAGAGGGCTGGCTCAGGGGTGGGCTGCATCCAGATCTGTGTGCTGTTGTGCAAAATTCTCCTCCACGATATCCTCTTCAACCTGTCTTTTTTTTTTTTTGCTGTGCCTTAGGGCTTGCAGGATCTTAGATCCTGGACCAGAGACTGAACTGTGCCTATTTGCAGTGGAAGCAGAGTCC
This sequence comes from Raphicerus campestris, assembly GCA_006410735.1. NCBI lineage: Eukaryota > Metazoa > Chordata > Mammalia > Artiodactyla > Bovidae > Raphicerus > Raphicerus campestris. Next base: position 718,520 of record SJYW01045554.1, on the reverse strand, counting down.
TAACCACTGGGCTGCCGGGGAAGCCCTCAGCTTGTCTCTAAATGTGGAAAATTGAATAGCCTGTAGATAACTTGCCAAGGCCATAGGTCTAAAAACCAATTCTGGTCATGACACGTATTCAGACAGATTTTTACATCATCAGCATCCAATACCTGCCTTTCCAGATACTTATCAGACAGAAACAGAAGTTTCACCAGACAGTATTTGCCTTGGACATCTTTTTTTTTTTTTGGCTGTGCAGCTTGTGAGATCCTAGCTCCCCAACCCAGGGATCGAAAGCAGGCCCTGGTAGTGAAAGTGCCAAGTCCTAACCACTGGACCACTAGGGAATTCCTTAGGATGTCTTTTATTCTACTCAGAAGGCTTTGGCAAATAGATCAGGGCATGGGAAAATAAAATCTGAGTTGTTATAGAAGAGACTTTCTCCTCCAACACACTTCCGAGTTCCCTAACCCCATCACTGTAGCTAATAAGGCATATACTTCAGGGATCCACAAACTCCTTATATATATACACACATATATATAATTTTCTGTATTTATTTTTGGCCATGGAGGCTTTTCTTCAGTTGGGATGAGCAAGGACTACTTTCTAGTTGCGGTTCTCAAGCTTCTCACTTCAGTGGCCTCTCTTGTTGTGGAGCACGACTCTAGGGCACACAGGCTTGGGTGGCTGTGGCACGTGGGCTCAGTAGCTGCTCCAGAGCACAGGCTCAGTAGTTGTGGTGTACAGGCTTAGTTGTTCTACAGCGTGTGGGGTCTTCCCAGATCAGGGATCCAATCCGTGTCTCCTGTATTGGCAGGCAGATTCTTTACCCCTGAGCCAGCAGGGAAGCCCCCACAAACTCTTTTTGTGAAGACCAGATAGACAATGTTGTTTAGCTAAGTCATGTCCAACTCTTTGGCGACCCCATGGACTATAGCCTGCCAGACTTCTGTCCATGGGATTCTCCGAGCGAGCAAGAGTACTACAGTGGGTTGCCATGCCCTCCTCCTGGGGATCTTCCTGACCCAGGGATCAAACCATGTCTTCTGCATTGGCAGGCAGATTTTTTACCATCTGAGCTACCGGGAAAGCCCAAATAGTAGTTTTGGATTTGGGGGAGCCACATGATCTCTTTCAAAACTACTCAATTCTGCCCTTGTAGCTAGAAATCAGCCAAGATAATATGTAAACAGAAGAACATGGCTGAATGCCAATAAAACTTTATTCATGGACACTAAAATGTGAATTTCAAGTAATTGTCAAGTGTCACAAGATATTGTCCTTGTTTTAATCTTTGAAACCTTTTTTTTCCTTTTCTGGGATGCTCCCCAACCAAGAATGGAACCTTTGCCGCCTGCAATGGAATCTGAGTCCTAACCACTGGACCACCAGAGAATTTCCTTTTTGTGACCTTTTAAAATTGTAAACATCATTCTTAGCACCTGGGCCATACAAAACACAGTGGGCTGGATTTGACTCAGGGGGCTGTAGTCTGCTTCCTGTTCATATAAGAAGTTTTTCTTTTTTAAAGCCCAAATAGAAAACAATATATATTTTTTCTTTTTGGCCTCTCAAATCAGGAGTTAAAAATGAGTTTGTTTGTTTGTTTTTAATGAATGTTTTGTGGCCTCCTTCGAGCAAGCTGACAACTTGTGTCAAGGTATCAATTTACAGGGACTTCTCTGGTGGTTCAGTAACTAAGACTCTGTGCTCCCAATGCAGGGGACCCAGGTTTGATTCTTGGTCCAGGAACTAGATCCCACATGCCACAACTAAAAGTTCAAATGCTGCAACTAAGACCCAGTACAGCCAAATAAATAAATATTTTGAAATATTTTAAAAGACATCAATTTACAAATAAACTTTACCCCTGACCCTGCCACTGTACCTCTAGGAACTTTCACCAAAGAGATAATCCCTATGGCTGGCAAAGTTTATGTATAATGTCACCTCTGGGACATTTGCAATGGCAATAAATAAGTAAATAAAAAGGAAGCCATAGAAAATTCCCGGTAGTTTGGTGGTTAGGACTCTGCGCATTCACTGAAGAGTGAAGTGAAAGTGTTAGTTGCTCAGTTGTGTCAGACTCTGTAACTCCATGGACTGTAGCCTGCCAGGCTCCTCTGTTCACGGGATTTCCCAAGCAAGAATACTGGAGTGAGTAGCCATTCCCTTCTCCAGAGGACCTTCCTGACCCAAGGATAGAACCCGGGTCTCCTGCATTGCAGGCAGATTCTTTACCATCTGAATCACCAGGGAAGAGGACTTGGGTTTAATGCCTGGTTGGAGAACTAAGATCCTGTAAACTGCACAGCCAAAAAATAAAAAGAAGCATAACATTTTCACCAATCTGTGTAGTGCTGAACACATGTCAAAATACTAGGCAGCCATTTAAAAGCATGCTTTTGATCTAGGTATGTAAATGAAAGACAATGTAGAAGAAAAAAAATTATGGTTGCATCAGATCTTAGTTGTGCCCATAGGCTCACAGCTCAGTAATTAGAGCACTTGACCTTAGTTGCCCTTAGTATGTGAGATCTTAGTTCCCCAACCAGGGATTGAACCTATGTCTCCTGCATTGGAAGGTAGATTCTTAACCACTGGACTACCAGGAAAAGCCCATGAAAGAAAATTTTAAATCCATTCACATGGATTTCATCACAATCCATTTAGGAGTCATAACTTGTAATTGGAAAACAGTGCTTTCTGAAGAATCTTTTGCTTTCTTAGCTGGAAAGGAGCTGTGAGCCTGGAGTTGGTAGATGCAGGGCCCAGCCCAGCACAGTCAGGGTATAGAAGAAGGATGCGCTGGAGGACTCGGCTCAGGTTTCTGGAGGCTTCATGGAGGAGGGCACCTAGGAGTTGGGTTTTGAAGGAAGAATAGAAGCTCACCAAGGCTGGTAGGAGTCTGGGAAAGGGAGCAGAAGAGAAGAAAATGATGTGCTAAGTCCTGGAAGTAAAAGAGGGACAACCAGTTTGGGAAAGTATGTCTCTGTGCTCAAAATATGGGGCCAGATAAAGATGAAGCCTTTTTAAAAAATTAACAAATTTTATTTTTGGCTGTGCTGGGTCTTCGTTGCTGCTCAGGGTCTTTCTCTAGTTGCAGCAAGTGGAGGCTACTCTTTCACTGCTGTGTGCGTGTGCAGGCTTCTCATCGTGGTTGCTCTTCTTCCTGCTGGGCATGGGCTCTTGGGCACCCAGGCTTCAGCAGCTGTGGCCCATTGGGCTTAGTTGCTCTGTGGCATGTGGAATCTTTGTGGACCAGGGATCTAACCCGTGTCCCCTGCATTAGCAGGTGGATTCTTACCCACTGAGCCACCAGGGGAGTGCATAGATTAAGTTTTCAATACTGAGTTGGAGTGTTTGAAATTTACCCTGTATTCATCGACTGACTCAGTATGCATTCAGCAAAAATACTGTAAACCAACTTGTGCTGGGTGATTCTAGGTCCCAGAGAGGCTTAGGGCCCCCAGGCTGAGGAGGGGGTGGTTCAGAATTAGGAATGGATTCCTCCCAACCCCGTGGTTAGCTCGTGACTAAGGGAGAAAGAGGGCTCCCAAAGTAATGGTGGGGAACTATGGGGTGGGGTGTGACACCTCCGCCTGGTGGGTGGGGGAGGGAACCTCAATGCTTAAGGAATAAGTTAATGTTCTCCAAGGTGGATGGGTCCAAGGAAACAGCATATGCCAAGGTCTTGAGGTGAGAGACAAGAGCTAGTAGCTGGAAGCCAGCACCTAGGCTGCCTGCCTGAGAGGACGGGACAGAAGTTGAGAAAAAGAGCTGCTGAGGTTTCCAGAGGCCAAGACAAGGCTGCCAGGCAGAAGAGTCCATGCGCCATTGTGCGGGCACTGGGGAGCCATGGCAGACTTGGGAGCATGGGGGACTCCACGGTGTGAGGGTGGCTGGGGCGCCTGATTGCATTTCACAGTCTGGCCAGGAGTCTGGAAGTGTGGTCCTGCTGGGACAGAGTGTGGTGGTGGTGTGGGAGTGGTTGGGATAGGAGGAGCATGGTGCATGGTGCGTGGGCCACCCCAGGGGGTGCCTGTTTGCTTTGGCTTGATGGCCTCCTTCTGGGCTGCTGTTAAGTTGGGAGTTTTAAGTGGTGTAGGGAGATGTTTCAAGGCTCCCCCCCCCCCCCC
>SJYW01045554.1:677571-714101 GCA_006410735.1 Raphicerus campestris | reverse complement strand
GGATTTTTAAGTGGTGGGGGGGGATGTTTCCAGGGCCCCCCCCCCCCCCCCCACCGCTTTAACCTCCAGAGGCAGCTGTGCTGCTGAAATTTCTTCCCTGGGATCCTGCCAAAGTTTCAGAAGCTCTGCATTGCATCCTCCCTAGAAAATTCCCTCCCAGATGCTCAGATCCAGAGCAGTGGGATGGCGTGCCTGCATGGGCAGGTGGGAATGAGTAGGGCAAGTCTGGTGAGGGGTGGGTATCGAACTGATGGGGAGAAAAGAGCCAGAAGGTTGCCAGCTGCAGTGCCCACACCTCCATCAGCTTCCTTACCTCCTCTTTGGACAACCTTGGCATGGCTGGCCTCTGCAGTGTGCTAATAACTCCCGTCTCTCTCTTCCCTGGATGCTGTGTGACCCAGGCGCGAGGCCGTCCCCTCTCTGAGCACCTGGCTGTGACTGACAGGTCCCATGGAGCTCAAAACCACACCTCCCTCTTCTGCCTTTCTTCTCCTCAACATTCACAGCAACAGCAATTTCTTTTCTTTTTTTTTGCTTCATTGCACATCTTGCAGGATCATGTTAATAGTTTTAGGGACCAGGGATCGAACCTGTGCCCGGCAGTGAAAGCGCCGAGTCCTAACCACTGGACAGCCAGGGAATTCCCACAGCAACAGCAGTTAGTTCCAGAGCACCTCTGGTATGCCAGGCCCAACGGAAACCGAGGAGGGCATGGTTACTGCTCTCTCAGGGAGAGCAGATGCCATGAATAGAATAATGGCACAGCTGAAACTGATGAGAATGCCCCTGCTACATCCCGGGCCCAGACTCAGTAGGTCCCTCTGGATCTCTCTTCTCCTTCGGAGAAACAGGCCTCGGTGACCCCCACCGAGGGGTCGATTGAAATGACCCCTTTATTTCCCTCTTCATTCATCGGAAACTGATGGAACCAGGCACTGCTCCAGCTCCAGGGACACAGCAGTGATGAAAACAGACAGAAATGCCTGCTGTCACGGGGCTGGGATGGGTCCTCCCCAGTGGCTCAGCAGGTAAAGAACCTGCCTGCAATGCAGGAGACAGAGGAGGTATGGGTTCAGCCTCTGGGTGGGGAAGACCTCCTGGAGGAGGAAATGGCAACCCATTCCAGTATTCTTGCCTGGAGAATCCCTTGGACAGAGGAGCCTGGTGGGCTCCAGTCCATGGGGTCACAGAGAGGTGGACACGACTGAGTGCATGCACGGGAGGTGGGGTTGGTGTCCCGGGAGATGGAAGCACTAAACGAGAGTCAAGGGTGCCAGATTATGGTATCTGCTAGGGAAGAAAAACTCGTTCATTCCTTCCTCCTGTTCAGCAGATATTGACCAAGCACGGTGCTCAGTCATGTCTGACTCTTTGGGACCCCGTGGACTGTAGCCCGCCAGGTTCCTCTGTCTGTGGACTTTTCTAGGCAAGAAGACTGGAGTGAGTTGCCATTTCCTACTTCAGAGGACTGAGTTCCTATGCAACAAGGGGGTTTCTGTGGGGCGCTGGGACTTCCCAGGTGGCTCGGTGAGTATGGAATCTGCCTGCTGTGCAGGAGATGCAACCTACTCCGAGGTTTTTGCCTGGTGAATCCAAGGGATATATACATATATACATACACACACACACACACACACAAAGAATATATATAAAGTATATATGCCTCACTACTTATGGCATCTTAGCTACCCCGCTAGGGATCAACCCGGGGCCCCAGCAGTGAGAATGCAGAGTCCTAACCACTGGATCACCAGGGGAATCCTTTTCCATATTCTTTCCCATTATGGTTTATTATAGGGTATTGAGTATGGATCCCTGTGCTGAAAAGTAGGACCTCGTTATTTATTTTATATTCAGTAGTATGTATCTATTAATCTTACACAATAATTTATCCCTCCCCCCCCAGCCATGTTTCTTGATTTGATTGATTTAACAAATTCTTCTGAAGTGCCTACTGGATGCCCAACTTTAAAGGCACTGGTGACACAGCTGAGGATAAAACAGGTGTTTTCTGTCTTAATGGAAGTCACAATAGGTGAAGTCGCATCTTGGAAAGAAGCATGTTTTTAAAAAGTATTTATTTACTTAGGCCGCTCTGGTCTTCGCTGGTGCGCATGAGCTTTCTTTGGTGGTGACGAGCTGGGGGCTGCTCTTCATCGTGGTGCACAGGCTTCTCATTGCTGCAGCTCCTCTTGTTACGGAGCACGTAGCGTGGACTTCAGTAGTTGCGGCTCTGGGCTCAGTGATTGGGACTCAGACTTAGTTGTCCAGCGGCGTGTGGAATCCTCCCAGACCTGTGCCCCCTGCACTGGGAGTGTAGACTCTTAGCCACTGAACCACCAGGGATGTCCAGGGGCTGTGGTTTTAGCCCAGGATGGTGAGTAAATGAGAAAGGCTGAGATGAGGTGAGGCGTTAATTCAAGTCAGTCTCCTTCCTTCCTCCCTCTCCTTCTTCCCTTCCCCTATCTCGCTCCCTTTCCTCCTTCCAGCCCTAAGGAATCCAGCCACATCCACTTACCAGATGCCCTGTCAGATTTTGATGATCCAAACAGCAAAACATTCTAGAATAATAGCTGCCCCATGGCACACTGCGCAAGCGCCAGGTGTATGTATGCACTGTTGACGCATATTCTTTAAAAAAAAAATCTTTATTTATTCGGCTGCATCAGGTCCTAGTTGTAGCATCCAGGATCTGTTAGTTGTGAACTCTTATTTGCCACATGTGGGATCTCCTTCCTTGACCAGGAATCAAACCTGGGCCCCCTGCATTGGGAGTGCAGAGTCTTAGGCTCAGGACCACCAGGGAATCCCCCTGACACATATTCTTTGTGTGTACTATTCTCTACAAAACTTTGCTGGGCACCTACTGCATGCCAGGCACTGTTCTAGACACTGGGGCTGGCAGCAGTGAACAAAACTGCCAAAATCCCCTGGCCCCTGGGCTGGCAGCACTCAGCTCTCTAATCCTCACCGTGGCGCTCAGAGATGGGGCCTGTGGGGGTTTTCTTAATACTTGTTTATTTTTGGCTGCACAGGGTCTTCGCTGCTGCTCCAGCTTTGTACCATTGTGACAAGTGGGGGCTACTCTCTCGTCGCAGTGTGCAGGCATCTCATTGCAGGGGCTGCTCTTACTGCAGAGCAACTGGCTCTAGGCTGTGTGGGTTCACACAGCCCACGAGTTGAGTTGCTCCTCAGCATGTGGGATCTTTCGGAACTAGGGAGTGAACTCCTGTACTGATAGGCAGATTCTTAACCACTGGACTGCCAGGGAAGTCCCAAGGACTACATTTTATAGAGGAGGAAAATGAGGCACAGAATAACCCCTACACTCTGACTGGATACCTGGTAAAGGGAGGGTCTTTGAGGGTTTTTTATTTCTTTTTTTGGCCATTCCAAGTGGAATGCAGAATCTTAGTTCCCTGCCCAGGAATCAAACCCATGCCCCTTACAGTGGAAGTGTAGTGTTTTAACCACTGGACCACTAGGGAAGTCCCAGGGACTTTGTTTCAGACACTAGTAATATTCTTGAAGGGAGGGTTCCCAGATGGCTCAGATAGTTTAAAAAAAAAAATCTGCTTGCTAATGCAGGAGACTGGAGAAGACTCGTGAGAGTCCCTTGGACTGCAGGATCAAACCAGTCAATCAACCCTGAATATTCATTGGAAGGACTGATGCTGAAGCTCCAATAATTTGGGCACCTGATACGAAGAGCCAATTGGTAAAGACCCTGATGCTGGGAAAGAGTGAAGGCAAGAGGAGAGGGGTGTTGACAGATGATGAGATGGTTGGATGGCATTACCAACTCAATCGACATGAGTTAGAGCAAATTCTGGGAGATAGTGAAGGACAGGGGAGCCCGGCATGCTGCAGTCCATGGAGTCAAAGAAAGTCAGACACAACTTAGTGACTGAACAGCAACAACAATGTCCTTGAGCACACAGACGGCACTGAAGGGGTGGATGATTGTTGAGTGAAGGAATGAGTGAATGAATGACTGAACCAAGGTGAAGTCACCTTCTGGGGCCGGGACCCAAGCAGTCCAGCTCACATGCGTGCGTGAGAGCTCGGGACTGGCCATAATCTCAGGCGGGTGCCTCACCCAACTCTTGGAGTCTGGGTGGGGCCAGTGATTGGGAAACTTGGGCTCTGATTCTATCAGAGACTCCAGAGCCACTTGGAACTTATTAGTCACAGGCACCGCCCATCACTGTGTCCTCATTCTACACACTCAAGGACATTCAGAACCCCTACCTTCATTCTGCAGGCAGCTGAGCTTGGAGCATCTGTACCAATAATAAGCCTGCTATTAATATCTCCTTCAACAATAACAAAAGCAGCAGCAGCCTTTACTATTTCTCAAGCTGAAACCATGTCCTCAGTAAGGTAGCTTTTCAATGCCTGGCCTCATGCACCCCGCATCCCTTGCCAACAGTCTTCATGGCAGCATTGCTGTTGTTCTTGCCCAGTCACTCATTGTGTCCAAATCTTTGTGACCCCATGGACTGCAGCACACCAGGCTCCTCTGTCCTTCACCATCTCCTGGAGCTTGCTCAAACACATGTCCACTGAGTCAGTGATGCCATCCAACCATCTCATCCTCTGGTGTCCCCTTCTCTTCCTGCCTTCAGTCTTTCCCAGCATCAGGGTTTTTTTCCAGTGAGTCAGCTCTTTGCATCAGGTGGCTAAAGTACTGGAGCTTCCGCTTCCATAGAAGTCCTTCCAATAAATATTTAGGGTTGATTTCCTTTAGGATTGACTCGTTTGATCTCCTTGCTGTCGAAGAGACTCTCAAGAGTTTTCTCCAACACCACAGTTCAGAAGCATCAGTTCTTCAGCACTCAGCCTTCTTTATGGTCCAACCCTCACATATGTACATGACTACTGGAAAAACCATAGCTTTGACTATTCGGACCTTTGTCAGCAAAGTAATGTCTCTGCTTTTTAATACACTGTCTAGGTTTACAGTAAAATAAGAGAGGATCATCAAAACCTAGACAGCATTGATGGTGCATGAACTTCACTGGTGCGTGAAAGGGGGACTCAGAGAAATTAGACGACACATCCAGGAAAGAGGAGAGCCCTCCTTTAGTCATCACCACACATCTAGTCCTCTTGTTTTTCTTTATATTAAAAAAATTTATTTATTTGTTTGGCTGCAAATAAATTATTTATTTGTTTGGGTCTGAGTTGCATCTTGTGAGATCTTTGGCTGTGGCAAGGATCGAGTTCCCTGACCAAGGGTGGAACCCGGGCCCCCAGCATTGGGAGCACAGATTCTTAGCCACTGGACCACCAGGAAACTCCCATCCTATCTTTCAAAGCATGGGGTAAAAGCAGACTTCAGAGCTGTGCAACTTTGGAGGAATCACTCCACCTCTCTGAGACTTAGGTTGCACACTGCCAAACAGGAACTGGAAAGCCTGGCCTTGATGGATGTGTGAGGATTAAGAACAACCTGTAGAGTCACGTGCTCAAAAGACTAGACAGTAACAGTTATAGCGCCTTCTATTCAGAATTTTCTAGATGCAGGACCCTCTGCCGAGTATTTTTTAAAATTCACTACTTTTTGACTGAGCTGGTCTTTGTTGCGGTGCCCAGGCCTTCCCTAGATGTGGCATGTGTGGGCATCTCTTGTTGGGGAGCATGGGCTCTAGGTATGTGGGCTCAGTTAACTTGGTGCCACTCAAATTAGTTGCCTCTCAGCATGTGGGATCTTCAAGGCCCAGGGATTGAGCCCATGTCCTCTGCACTGGCAGGTGGATTTTTAATCACTGGGCCACCAGGGATGTCCTTGCCAAGTGTTTTCCTGTGTGTGACAGGCAAATCCATTTGAACTGTTTTGAGAGCCAGTCAACAGGAGATCACTATCCTCTTTCACCTTCATTAAGAAACTGTTTAGGGATTACCTGGTGGCTCAGTGGTGAAGAATTCCCTTGCCAATGCAGGAGACACAGGTTCAGTCCCTGATCTGGGAAGATCCCACACGCCTGGGGGCAGTTGAGCCAGTGCGCCACAACTATTGAGACTGTGCTCTAGATCCTGGAAGGCTTCACGCCACAACTACTGAAGCCCATGCTTGGAGCCCTTGCTTTGCAACAAGAGAAGCCACTGCAATGAGAAGCCTGTGCACCACAACTAGAGAAAGAGCCCAGAAGCAGCAACAAAGTTCCAGCACAGCCATAAATAAATAAATATTTTATAAAAAAAGAAGCTATTTAGTTCCTCTTCAGTGTTTGGCATCAGAATGGTATTATATGCATATCTGAGGTTGTTGCTACTTCTCCCATCGGTCTTGATTCCAGCTTGTGATTCGTCCAGCCCTGCATTTTGCATGGTGAAATCTGCACAGAGATGAAATAAGCAGGGTGACAATATATACAGTCTTGTCATACTCCTTTCCCAATTTTGAACCAGTCAGTTGTTCCATGTAAGGTTGTGACTGTTGTTTCTTGACCCACATACAGGTTTCTCAGGAGAGGGTAAAGTGGACTGGTATTTCCATCTCTTTAAGAATTTTGTGTTTGTTGTGATCCACACAAAGGCTTTTGCATAGTCAGTGAAGCAGAAGTAGATTTTTTTGGTATTCCCTTGCTTTCTCTATGATCCAACAGCTCTTGGCAATTTGATCTCTGATTCCTCTGCCTCTTCTAAATCTGACTTGTACATGTGGAAGTTCTAGGTTCATGTATTGCTGAAACCTAGCTCAAAGGGTTTTGGGCATAACCTTGCTAGCATGTGAAATGAGTGCAAGTTGTACAGTTNATGTGTGAGGATTAAGAACAACCTGTAGAGTCACGTGCTCAAAAGACTAGACAGTAACAGTTATAGCGCCTTCTATTCAGAATTTTCTAGATGCAGGACCCTCTGCCGAGTATTTTTTAAAATTCACTACTTTTTGACTGAGCTGGTCTTTGTTGCGGTGCCCAGGCCTTCCCTAGATGTGGCATGTGTGGGCATCTCTTGTTGGGGAGCATGGGCTCTAGGTATGTGGGCTCAGTTAACTTGGTGCCACTCAAATTAGTTGCCTCTCAGCATGTGGGATCTTCAAGGCCCAGGGATTGAGCCCATGTCCTCTGCACTGGCAGGTGGATTTTTAATCACTGGGCCACCAGGGATGTCCTTGCCAAGTGTTTTCCTGTGTGTGACAGGCAAATCCATTTGAACTGTTTTGAGAGCCAGTCAACAGGAGATCACTATCCTCTTTCACCTTCATTAAGAAACTGTTTAGGGATTACCTGGTGGCTCAGTGGTGAAGAATTCCCTTGCCAATGCAGGAGACACAGGTTCAGTCCCTGATCTGGGAAGATCCCACACGCCTGGGGGCAGTTGAGCCAGTGCGCCACAACTATTGAGACTGTGCTCTAGATCCTGGAAGGCTTCACGCCACAACTACTGAAGCCCATGCTTGGAGCCCTTGCTTTGCAACAAGAGAAGCCACTGCAATGAGAAGCCTGTGCACCACAACTAGAGAAAGAGCCCAGAAGCAGCAACAAAGTTCCAGCACAGCCATAAATAAATAAATATTTTATAAAAAAAGAAGCTATTTAGTTCCTCTTCAGTGTTTGGCATCAGAATGGTATTATATGCATATCTGAGGTTGTTGCTACTTCTCCCATCGGTCTTGATTCCAGCTTGTGATTCGTCCAGCCCTGCATTTTGCATGGTGAAATCTGCACAGAGATGAAATAAGCAGGGTGACAATATATACAGTCTTGTCATACTCCTTTCCCAATTTTGAACCAGTCAGTTGTTCCATGTAAGGTTGTGACTGTTGTTTCTTGACCCACATACAGGTTTCTCAGGAGAGGGTAAAGTGGACTGGTATTTCCATCTCTTTAAGAATTTTGTGTTTGTTGTGATCCACACAAAGGCTTTTGCATAGTCAGTGAAGCAGAAGTAGATTTTTTTGGTATTCCCTTGCTTTCTCTATGATCCAACAGCTCTTGGCAATTTGATCTCTGATTCCTCTGCCTCTTCTAAATCTGACTTGTACATGTGGAAGTTCTAGGTTCATGTATTGCTGAAACCTAGCTCAAAGGGTTTTGGGCATAACCTTGCTAGCATGTGAAATGAGTGCAAGTTGTACAGTTGTTTGAACATTCTTTGGCATTGCCCTTCTTTGGGATTGGAATGAAAATTGACCTTTTCCAGTCCTGTGGCCACTGCTGAGTTTTCCAAATTTGCTGACATACTGAGTGCAGCACTTTAACACCAGCATATTTTAGGATTTAAAATAGCTCACCTGGAGTTCCATCACCTCTACTAGCTTCATTGATAGTAATGCTTCCTAAGGCCCACTTGCTTCACACTGTAGGATGTTTAGCTCCACACCATCGTGGTTATCTGGGTCATTCAGTAAGACTTTTTGTACTGTATTCTGGCTCCTGAGGTTATAATGGAGAAGGCAGAAGCCACAATCCCTATTCTCAAGACTAGATGTAGCAGGAGACTCAGATAGTTCTAGAACAGCAAGACGAGGGCCAGGAACATGGGACTGCATGGGACACAAAGGAAGACCACCCTGACCCTGCCTTGTGGGCTAAGGAAGGCTTTAGGAAGAAAGCAATCCCCAGGCTAAATACAGAGTAGCTGGGCTGGCAAAGAGGGCTACATGGGAATGAGAGCCTTACAGACAGTGGGAAGAGTCTGTGAAAACTCCAGGAGGTAAGAAGTAAAGTAAGACTCCTTTGGAGGAGCTGAGTTATTCTTTCCACCCAGATTGTACAGTTGAAGGTGGGGAAAGGTAGCTATGGAGGAAGTGTGTAAGCCAAGTTAAAGAATCTGGATTTGATGTATGGAAGTAACAGATGTGTTCTAAGTGGAGGCTCATGAGTTTGGGAGGCTGGATGGCTCAGCATCATCAGGCACACTTGGTTTCCCCAAGGGGTGGCATGTGGCTGGAGATGGAGCGGACGTCAGATTTGTGTGGGGTTTTTGCCCGTTCAGTATCCATGGCTCCATTTCTCCTTCATCAGCCACCTGGTTATGGTCTTGGTGGGATGGTCACTCAAAGTAGTCTCCTCCAAGGATCAGATGTGGCCCAGGCTACACTCTCCAGACTTTTCTTTTAATTTGGCTATGTCGGGTCCTGGTGGTAGTGTGTGGGATCTTCCTTTGCAGCTCATGGACTCTACAGTCGTGATGCATGGGCTCAATGGTTGTGGCGTGTGGGCTTAGTTGCTGTGTGGCATATGGGATCTTAGTTTCCCAATCAGGAACTGAACCTGCTTCCCCTGCACTGCAAGGTGGATTCTTAACCACTGGACCACCAGGGACATCCCCACTCTCTAGAATTTGAAGTTTGGGCTTGCACAGTAAGGACTGAATACAGTTGTTTTCATTCATACCCAAAATTGTCCCCTGGAGAGATTGTCTATTAAAGGGCCAAAGCTATTCTGGTTTCTGGTTTTCTTGTCCTCTGCAATTCCTTTAATTATTGAGCTTGTTGTAATAAATGAATGAATAAACAAATACATGAATAAATAATCTGGTCAATTAAATAAGTAACCACACACGTGCACACACACACAATTTATGTTTATAGTATAAGTTCATCAGAATCATTTTCTGTGCTTGCTATGAAAGAACCCTAGCTAATATACTACTGCTGATGGATTCATGGGGCTCAGCCTGTAGAGAGTTACCTTACCACTCCTGGGCATATATCTGGAAAAGATAAAAACACTAATTCAAGATGCACGTGCCTCTGTGTTCATAGCAGCATTGTTACAATAGCCAAGACATGGAGGCAACCTAAACGTCCTTTGACAGATGAATGCATAAAGAAGATGTGGAACATACATACAGCGGAGTACTTACTACTCAGCCATTAAAAACAAAACAAAACAAAACAAAAACAAAACAGGACTTTCCTGGTGGTCCAATGGTTAAGAGTCTGCCTGCCAATGCAGGGGATGTGGGTTCGACCCCTGATCAGGGAACTAAGATCCCTCATGCCGTGGCACAGCTGAGCCCGTGTGCTGCAACTACTAAAGTCTCCACACACCTAGAGCCTGTGCTCAGCAACAAGAGAAGCCGCTGTAACGAGAAGCTTGTGCACTGTATTGAAGAGAAGCCCCTATTCACTGCAACTAGCCCCCAGCGCACAGCATTGGAGACCCAGCACAGCCATAAATAAGTAAAATTTTAAAAAAAAGAATGAAACTTTGCCCGTTGCAGCAACATGGATGGACCTAGAGATGATCATACTAAGTGAAGTAAGTCAGACAGAGACAAATATCATGATGTCACTTACACGTGGAATCTAAAAAGAATACAAGTGAATTTATTTACAAAGCACTCACAAAGAAAACAGATTTATGGTTATCAAAGAGGATGGATACACCAGGAGCTTGGGATTAACAGATACAAACTACTATATATAAAATAGATAAATAAAGACCTACTGTATAGCACAGGAAATCATAGTCAGAATTTTGTAATTACCTGTAATAGAAAAGAATCGGGAAAAGAACAAATATATGTATAACTGAATTACTTTGCTGTATACCTGACTTTAACACAACATTGTAAATAAGCTATACTTCAATTTAAAAAAAAAACTAAAGCAAAAACCAAAACGAAGAAACAAACAAGAGGGGGAAAGAGAATATTGGAAAGATAGTGAGATGTGTTAAAAAATGGAAAGATGAGTTGTTTTAGGAAGGCTGGGACCCACAGCAGGTCTGCAGGATTCAGCAGATGTGCAAATACTGTCCTCAAGCATTCGCTTTTTTTTCCCCTCAGCCTTGTCTTCTCATGGATGGCAAAGTGGTTGTCACATCTTAAATATTACAACAATATCCCAGGGCCTCTGTAGAGAGTTGTCAATGATGCAACTCGATCTTGGTGACTCCCAGGCTTTGTGCCCGTGCCAATTTTCAAATTCCTAAAAGAGAAAGCCTGATATCCTGCTTCGGCATGACTATCTATTCCAGTGGGGTAGGATTTTGTGATATAGACAGGGCAAGCTGGGGAGGAAGGGGATCTCTGTGTTCTAGGATAGCTGCTGTAAACTGGGTGGCCCTCCTGGAGTTGTGTTTGACCTTCTCCATTGATAAACATCAAAGACTTTGGCATGGAAAACAAGTATGTAGGTGGGACCATGGGCTGGGAAACCAGTTTGCCAAGACTGGGTTCTTAAATGGTGACCTTTGAGCTGATTCCATCATTGTCCCAGGAGAGCTTTGGAATCAGGAGGGCTCCTGTCTTGGGAACCTGTACAGGTGACCAGGACCTAGGCTAGTAGATGCTGACCTTGTATCAGGTGAATGATTTTCCCCATACCCACCACTGTGCTCTGTATTTTTTTTTTAATTTGGCTGCTTCAGGTCTTAGTTGCAGCACAGGGAGTCTTTAGTTGTGACAAGTGGAATCTAGTTCCCTGACCAAGGATAGAACTCAGACCCCCTGCATTGGGAACTCAGAGTCTTAGCCACTGGACCACTAGAGAAGTCCCTGCTCCCTGTATTTCTTTTCTTTTTTAGTACTTATTTATTTGGCTGAGTTGAGTCTTAGTCACAATCTTATTTCTGGCATGCAGGATCTTTTGTTGAAGCACATGGACTCTCTAGTTGTGGTGTACAGGCTCAGTAGATGTGGGGGCTTAATTGCATGTGGGATTTGAGATTCTTGACCAGGAATTGAACCCATGTCCCCTGCATTGCAAGTGAAAGTGTTAATTGCTCAGTCCTGTCTGATTCTTAAAAATCTCCATGGACTGTAACCTGACAGGTTCCTCTGTCCATGGAATTCTCCAGGCAAGAATACTGGAGTGGGTAGCCATTCCCTTCTCCAGGGGATCTTCCCGACCCAGGGATTGAACCCAGGAAATGGCAACCCACTCCAGTACTCTTGCCTGGAGAATCCCATGGAGGGAGGAGCCTGGTAGGCTACAGTCCATGGGGTCGCAAAGAGTCGGACACGACTGAGTGACTTTACTTACTTTACTTACTCCTGTATTGCAGACAGATTATTTACCAGGGAAACCCCCTGCATTGCAAAGTGGATTCTTAACCACTGGACTGCCAGGGAAGTCCCCTCAGGCTATTTTTTAGAAGTGAGTCACTAGGGTATTGCACTGCCTTTCCTTGTCTACAAGGTCAAGGCCAGTTCATGACCACTGTGTTTGTATTTCAGTCCATAGGAAGTAGAGAGCAAGCCTCAAGCAGCTTCTCGAGAACTGACCTGGAAGTTATAATGATAGATTCTTTTACAGTCCTGTCCCATGGGCTAGAGCAGATCACAAGGCCACAGTGAGCTGCAAGGAAGGCTGGGAAATGTAGTCTTTAGTTGAGTAGTTGAATGTCCACTTTTGCTGAAAGGAAAATGTTAGTAAATAGTCTTCACCATGTGCATTGAATGAATTAATGAGCCCACAGAGTAATGGATGGAGTAATGGATCTACCAATGAGCGGTTGACTGGTCAGCTGAAAGATGGATAGACACTGGGCTGGTTCACTGCCTGAAAGATGGCTGCTGACCAGCTGGGCGATGACTGAGGGTGACCGTGCTCAGCCTCCTCTGTCTGATAGCCCCTCACTATGCTTCCCCCTTCCTTCTCCAGTTCAGCAATGTCACCTTCTTCATCTTTGGGCCCCTCATGACATTTCTGATGCGCCCATATATCCAGAAACGCTCCCGCTACATTTATGTGCTGTTCATTCTCTTCACAATGACAGGTAGGTGGGGACACTGGGACAGTGGCGGGGGGTGGGGGGCAAGAGGGACAACACCCTTGACCACCTGCCTTTGTCTCTCCCTCCAGGACTGTTCTCCATGTACTTTCACATGACGCTCAGCTTCCTGGGTCAGATGCTGGATGAGATTGCTATCCTGTGGCTGCTGGCCAGCGGCTACGGCATATGGTTGCCCCGCTGCTATTTCCCCGCCTTCCTAGGGCAGAACAGGTGGGGTAGGGGCTGGCCTTCTGTCAATCCTACCAGAGCCCACCTATCCTTCAGACCCTCTTTGGAGTCCCTCCCCCCCACACCCCAGGACTTTTTCCTGACCCTGCCTGACCTAACTGGACTTCGAGCACCCCTCTTCTGAGCAATACATGGGAGCCCTGGAAGTCCTCCCCTGGTTGTTGTTCAGTCAGTCAGTCATTTCTGACTCTTTGTGACCCCATGGACTGCAGCCCCCCAGGCTTCCTTGACTTTCACCATCTCCCGGGGTTTGCTCAAACTCACGTCCTTTGAGTTGGTGATGCCATCCAACCATCTCATCCTCTGTTGTCCCCTTACCCACCTGCTTATCCTTCCTTTTATCCCACTTGTAGAGTTGAGACCTCCAGGGCCTTTCTGAGCCTACTTTGGGGTTCCAGGCGTGTGTGTGCTCCATTGTATCTGACTCTTTGCAACACTATGTACTGTAGCCCACCAGGCTCCTCTGTCCATGGGATTCTCCAGGCAAGAATACTGGAGTGGGTTGCCANCACTGCCTTTCCTTGTCTACAAGGTCAAGGCCAGTTCATGACCACTGTGTTTGTATTTCAGTCCATAGGAAGTAGAGAGCAAGCCTCAAGCAGCTTCTCGAGAACTGACCTGGAAGTTATAATGATAGATTCTTTTACAGTCCTGTCCCATGGGCTAGAGCAGATCACAAGGCCACAGTGAGCTGCAAGGAAGGCTGGGAAATGTAGTCTTTAGTTGAGTAGTTGAATGTCCACTTTTGCTGAAAGGAAAATGTTAGTAAATAGTCTTCACCATGTGCATTGAATGAATTAATGAGCCCACAGAGTAATGGATGGAGTAATGGATCTACCAATGAGCGGTTGACTGGTCAGCTGAAAGATGGATAGACACTGGGCTGGTTCACTGCCTGAAAGATGGCTGCTGACCAGCTGGGCGATGACTGAGGGTGACCGTGCTCAGCCTCCTCTGTCTGATAGCCCCTCACTATGCTTCCCCCTTCCTTCTCCAGTTCAGCAATGTCACCTTCTTCATCTTTGGGCCCCTCATGACATTTCTGATGCGCCCATATATCCAGAAACGCTCCCGCTACATTTATGTGCTGTTCATTCTCTTCACAATGACAGGTAGGTGGGGACACTGGGACAGTGGCGGGGGGTGGGGGGCAAGAGGGACAACACCCTTGACCACCTGCCTTTGTCTCTCCCTCCAGGACTGTTCTCCATGTACTTTCACATGACGCTCAGCTTCCTGGGTCAGATGCTGGATGAGATTGCTATCCTGTGGCTGCTGGCCAGCGGCTACGGCATATGGTTGCCCCGCTGCTATTTCCCCGCCTTCCTAGGGCAGAACAGGTGGGGTAGGGGCTGGCCTTCTGTCAATCCTACCAGAGCCCACCTATCCTTCAGACCCTCTTTGGAGTCCCTCCCCCCCACACCCCAGGACTTTTTCCTGACCCTGCCTGACCTAACTGGACTTCGAGCACCCCTCTTCTGAGCAATACATGGGAGCCCTGGAAGTCCTCCCCTGGTTGTTGTTCAGTCAGTCAGTCATTTCTGACTCTTTGTGACCCCATGGACTGCAGCCCCCCAGGCTTCCTTGACTTTCACCATCTCCCGGGGTTTGCTCAAACTCACGTCCTTTGAGTTGGTGATGCCATCCAACCATCTCATCCTCTGTTGTCCCCTTACCCACCTGCTTATCCTTCCTTTTATCCCACTTGTAGAGTTGAGACCTCCAGGGCCTTTCTGAGCCTACTTTGGGGTTCCAGGCGTGTGTGTGCTCCATTGTATCTGACTCTTTGCAACACTATGTACTGTAGCCCACCAGGCTCCTCTGTCCATGGGATTCTCCAGGCAAGAATACTGGAGTGGGTTGCCATTTTCTTCTCCAGAGCATCCCAGGACCCCATGCCTAAGCTTACCGGGGACCCAAGACCTCTTCCCTGAGTCTGTCACCTGGTCTCTCTGGCGTCTTTCATTGGATCCTCTTGGGCCCCCTTTTTGTTGGCTTGAGACCCATCTGAATCTCTCTCCTGACCTTGTCTGACCCGCTTGAGCCTTCCAGGCTGTTGCTGCTCTTTATTCACTCAGTTGTGTCCAATTCTTTGTGACCTTATGGACTGTACCCTGCCAGGCTCCTCTGCCCATGGGATTCTCTGGGCAAGAATACTGGAATGGGTTGCCATTTCCTTCTCCAGGAGATATTCCTGATCCAGGGGTGGAACCTGGGTCTCCTGCATTGGCAGGTGGGGTCTTTACCACTGAGCCACTGGGGAAGCCCAAGCCTTCAGGACCTCTCTCCTAATAGTTTCTGAGACCCCTGGTGCTCCTTCCTTAATCCCACCTGGCTCACCTGAGACTCTCACCTGAATTTACCTGGGCCTTGGGACCCTCATCTGACCTTTTTTACTGAGCCCACCTGGGAGTCTTAAGACCTTTTTCTGAGCTCAGTTGGGCTTCTCAGAACCCATTCCCTTTTCTTATCCATCTCAGCCATGAGATTTCCATGTGACTACCCAAACCCCACAGGAATACCCCTCAACCACCCTCTCCCTGCCTGGCCCTGCCACAGCTAAGACCTTCTCTTCCTTCAGGTCCCGGTACATCTCACTGATCGTCATCATCACCATGGTCAGTACCTTCCTGTCCTTCCTGAGGCCCACGATCAACGCATATGCCCTAAACGTCATTGGCTTGCACATTGTCTACATCGTGGTCCAGGAGTATAAGAAGTGGGTGTGACTGCAAGTGCCCAGAGAGGTGGTGCCCCTTTCTCTTCCAGGAACTGCACCCACCCCCCAAAGAAAAACCTCACCATGTTCCCTTCCCCAGGATCGTTCACCAGCTAGGGGCAGGACCAGGATTTGAAATCTAAAGCAGAGTTTGTCCTTCTTCTCTGAAAACCTCCAAACACACATACAAGTGGAGAGCATTGTATCCTAAACCTCCATGTGCCCACTAACCAGCCCCAACAGCATGTTGCCAACCTGCGTTCCTTTTTTCTTTTTCTTGGCCACATGGCATGTGGGATCTTAGTTCCCCAACCAAGAATGGAACCTGCACCCCTTGCATTGGAAGCTCAGAGTCCTAACCACTGGACCACCAGGGAGGTCTCCAACCTGGATTCTCTATCCCCATAGATTTCATATAATGTGACCCATTAATTGTTCAGGGTTTCACTTTCCTGATAAAAAATTACCGTTTTTAACCCATGCTAGGTCTTGGCAGGCTAGAGAATGAACTCCCAAATGGGGCCATTTAAGGAGAGTTGTATAAAAGTGTTGTTTACAAAGAAGAGGGCAGACTGTGGGAACATCACTAGAGATCATTTAGAACCCCTCTGTTAATACGGGACTCCATGCTCATCAGGAGACCTGGGATGGGGAGTGATGGCAAGGAGTGATTGCAAGAATCTGGAAGGAAAGAGGTAGCAGAGAGAGTCTTCTTGGCCAGAGCTGTGACCTCCAGTTGTTGGTTACAGTTAGCCTGAGCCAATCCCAAAGGGAGGTTGTGTGGGCCAAATCCAGGATAAGGGCCAAGCCCGTATCCTTGGGCTTCCAATTGGGTAAGTCAATGATTTCCAGTTGGGTTGGCCAATGGTTTTCATTTGGGTTGGCCAATGGTTTCCAGTTGGGTAGGTCAATGGTTTCCAGTTGGGTTGACCAATGAGGAGCCCCAGCAAGGAATCAAATGGTGGAGGGAGGGTACTATTGGAATATTTATTTCCAGGTCTACATAACTCAGCTCCCCCACCCCATACCCTGCCAGCCCTTGAGGCTCAGGGCTAGGTGGAAAAAGGTAGCGGAGGATCTAGAGAGATGAATGGAAGATGCTTCCTAATAGCATCTATACATAATACCAGTTTGCATTGACCTTTCCTCAGTTTCCCAAAGATGTCTTCTTGTGCTTGGTCTTGTTTAAATCAGAAGGCAAACACATTCCCTCAGGTGTTCCTTCTTTTATAGCAGTCCTTTCCTCCCTCCCCCTTTCTTCATGCCTCTGGTTTGATAACAGAAGCTCAAAGATT
Source organism: Raphicerus campestris (assembly GCA_006410735.1). Classification (NCBI taxonomy): domain Eukaryota; kingdom Metazoa; phylum Chordata; class Mammalia; order Artiodactyla; family Bovidae; genus Raphicerus; species Raphicerus campestris. The sequence continues at coordinate 697,161 of SJYW01045554.1, read as the reverse complement.
TGTTCTGTAGTACATTCTGAATTTTGAATTTGGCCAACTGGTTCCNGCTGTTGCTGCTCTTTATTCACTCAGTTGTGTCCAATTCTTTGTGACCTTATGGACTGTACCCTGCCAGGCTCCTCTGCCCATGGGATTCTCTGGGCAAGAATACTGGAATGGGTTGCCATTTCCTTCTCCAGGAGATATTCCTGATCCAGGGGTGGAACCTGGGTCTCCTGCATTGGCAGGTGGGGTCTTTACCACTGAGCCACTGGGGAAGCCCAAGCCTTCAGGACCTCTCTCCTAATAGTTTCTGAGACCCCTGGTGCTCCTTCCTTAATCCCACCTGGCTCACCTGAGACTCTCACCTGAATTTACCTGGGCCTTGGGACCCTCATCTGACCTTTTTTACTGAGCCCACCTGGGAGTCTTAAGACCTTTTTCTGAGCTCAGTTGGGCTTCTCAGAACCCATTCCCTTTTCTTATCCATCTCAGCCATGAGATTTCCATGTGACTACCCAAACCCCACAGGAATACCCCTCAACCACCCTCTCCCTGCCTGGCCCTGCCACAGCTAAGACCTTCTCTTCCTTCAGGTCCCGGTACATCTCACTGATCGTCATCATCACCATGGTCAGTACCTTCCTGTCCTTCCTGAGGCCCACGATCAACGCATATGCCCTAAACGTCATTGGCTTGCACATTGTCTACATCGTGGTCCAGGAGTATAAGAAGTGGGTGTGACTGCAAGTGCCCAGAGAGGTGGTGCCCCTTTCTCTTCCAGGAACTGCACCCACCCCCCAAAGAAAAACCTCACCATGTTCCCTTCCCCAGGATCGTTCACCAGCTAGGGGCAGGACCAGGATTTGAAATCTAAAGCAGAGTTTGTCCTTCTTCTCTGAAAACCTCCAAACACACATACAAGTGGAGAGCATTGTATCCTAAACCTCCATGTGCCCACTAACCAGCCCCAACAGCATGTTGCCAACCTGCGTTCCTTTTTTCTTTTTCTTGGCCACATGGCATGTGGGATCTTAGTTCCCCAACCAAGAATGGAACCTGCACCCCTTGCATTGGAAGCTCAGAGTCCTAACCACTGGACCACCAGGGAGGTCTCCAACCTGGATTCTCTATCCCCATAGATTTCATATAATGTGACCCATTAATTGTTCAGGGTTTCACTTTCCTGATAAAAAATTACCGTTTTTAACCCATGCTAGGTCTTGGCAGGCTAGAGAATGAACTCCCAAATGGGGCCATTTAAGGAGAGTTGTATAAAAGTGTTGTTTACAAAGAAGAGGGCAGACTGTGGGAACATCACTAGAGATCATTTAGAACCCCTCTGTTAATACGGGACTCCATGCTCATCAGGAGACCTGGGATGGGGAGTGATGGCAAGGAGTGATTGCAAGAATCTGGAAGGAAAGAGGTAGCAGAGAGAGTCTTCTTGGCCAGAGCTGTGACCTCCAGTTGTTGGTTACAGTTAGCCTGAGCCAATCCCAAAGGGAGGTTGTGTGGGCCAAATCCAGGATAAGGGCCAAGCCCGTATCCTTGGGCTTCCAATTGGGTAAGTCAATGATTTCCAGTTGGGTTGGCCAATGGTTTTCATTTGGGTTGGCCAATGGTTTCCAGTTGGGTAGGTCAATGGTTTCCAGTTGGGTTGACCAATGAGGAGCCCCAGCAAGGAATCAAATGGTGGAGGGAGGGTACTATTGGAATATTTATTTCCAGGTCTACATAACTCAGCTCCCCCACCCCATACCCTGCCAGCCCTTGAGGCTCAGGGCTAGGTGGAAAAAGGTAGCGGAGGATCTAGAGAGATGAATGGAAGATGCTTCCTAATAGCATCTATACATAATACCAGTTTGCATTGACCTTTCCTCAGTTTCCCAAAGATGTCTTCTTGTGCTTGGTCTTGTTTAAATCAGAAGGCAAACACATTCCCTCAGGTGTTCCTTCTTTTATAGCAGTCCTTTCCTCCCTCCCCCTTTCTTCATGCCTCTGGTTTGATAACAGAAGCTCAAAGATTTGTTCTGTAGTACATTCTGAATTTTGAATTTGGCCAACTGGTTCCTGTGGTGTCTTCCAACCTGTTTCCCTTTTTTTTTCCTCTGTAAATTAATAGATCTAGTTTTAGCTTTAAATTTTTTTTTCACTTTATGTGTGGCACTGTGTGCTGCTTGTTCCAGCCCATTAAGACCCCATAACAAGTGGTCGTCCTACATTTACTACCATTATGTTTGATCTGTGGATTCAGATGGTGTCATCCAGATCCTTCGTTATAAAGTTTTCTACAGACCTTTCCCCTAATGAGGTCAGCAGCCATTTCATGCTGTCTCCACCTGTGATCTCCTTAGAGGGTGCAAAAGAGTGATTTTCAGATTCTATTATTCCTTCTGTATTCATTATCTGGAGTCCATCCATCCGGATAGAAGAATGTTTGCTCATCAATTTTGAAATACAGTTTGGACAGGAAAGACAGGATTGGGCGTTAATTCTTTCCCTTTTGAAAATTAATTTCCAGAGCAGTGAGTTGGTGCCTTAGCCATCTCTGGTAAGGACCAATGAAAGTTTTTTTTTTTTTTTTTTTTTTAAGCATTATGAACTCATGGACATTTATCTGTGAAGTGTTTCAATCCATTGCAGTCACTATGCTATATTTTTAACTTTTTATTTTGAAATAACTACAGGCTCAGAGCAAGCTGCAAAAATAGTACAAAGTCCTCTGTTCCCTTCACCCAGATTCTCCCCACCTCCCCCAGAGGCAGCATCTTGTGTAATTACATGTGTGTGTGCATGCTAAATCACTCAGTCATGTCTGACTCTCTGCAACCCCATGGGCTATAGCCCACCAGATTCCTCTGTCCATGGAATCCTCCCAGGCAAGAATACTGAAGTGGGTTGCCGTTTCCTTCTCCAGGCAATCTTCCCAACCCAGGGATTGAACCTGTGTCTCCTGCATTGGTGGGCAGATTCTTTACCATCTGTACTCAAATTTTACCAATTCTTAGGTGTGTGGTTTTGTTTTATTTTTGTGTTCAGACTGTCCCCTTTTAGGCTAGCAGGCAGGGCTTGCACTTTTACCCATGAAGGAGTTATTGCCTCATTAATATCTCATAAGCTCTTTCCCAAGAGACATTGGGTTAGTTCTGCTGTTGGGGAAATACATATTCTAATCCTGAATTGTCCCGTGACATGGGACACCCTCCCACACACATACACACGTATTCTCAGAGCCACGTGGACATAAATTCCCATGCACCAGCCCACAGGTGCACATACACTTACACCCCAAAGCACAAACACAGAAGGGCTTGTTGGCTGCGGCTTCTGTATTCTGATAAACCTGATTGCGACCCCACATACTGTCTGTGTAACCTTGGGGTGGGGTGTGAGGCATACTTAATCTCATGTGCCTCAGTTTTCTCCTCCACAAAATGGGAACAGTAGCATTGCTGTGAGCGGTACCTACGTGTTAGCAAGGGCCTGGCCCCTCCCCAACCTTGCCCCTTGATCCTTCACTCCTCTGAGCCTCCTCTCCAGGAATGGAGGAATTTCTCATCAGCCCCCTGGGGCTCTGCTAGCTGAGTCAGGCTCTGATCTCCCTTCTTCCCTCCCTAGGACCAATAATAAGGAGCTCCGGCATCTGATTGAGGTCTCCACGGTTATATGGGCTCTCGCCTTTACTAGCTGGATCAGTGACCGCCTGCTTTGCAGTTTCTGGCAATGGATTAATTTCTCCTACCTGCACAGCATCTGGTAAGCATTTACCCTATGGTTTTGGGCTCTAGGGGCTTCCCTGGTGGCTCAGACAGTAAAGAATCCACCTGCAATGTGGGAGACCTGGGTTCAGTCCCGGGTCAGGAAGATTCCCTAGAGAAGGGCTTGGCAACCCATTCCAGTATTCTTGCCTGGAGAATTCCATGGACAGAGGAGCCTGGCGGGCTACAATCCATGGCGTTGCAGAGTCAGACATGGCTGAGCAACTAACACTTTCACTTGGGTCCTAGAAGCAGAAAATCTCAGATGCCAGAGCTTGGAGCAGGAGCCTGGGGGGAAGTGGGGGCAGGTACAGATACTGGGATGTGTGTGTATGTCTTGGTGGGGTATGGTTAGGAGATCCCTTTTGATGGCCAGGATCCAGGAGAGGTGGGGCTGGGGCCATCAAGCTGACTGCTGGGGCATCTTTTCCCCCTCTCCACCTTGTCACCCAGGCACGTACTCATCAGCTTCACCTTCCCCTATGGCATAGTCATCCTGGCTGTGGTGGATTCCACATATGAGATGCCGAACAAAACCATCAAAGTCCGCTACTGGCCTCGGGACACTTGGCCCATGGGGCTGCCCTACGTGGAGATAGGTGATGACCACAAGAGCTGCTGAAGTCCACCAAGGCTTCTTGATCACCCGACACCTACGCACCCACCGAGGACAATGGCCTGAATTGGGAGACCGAGAGATGCTTGCAGTTCTGCGCTCTGGCTCCCTCTCCCCATCATCCTGCTCCTCTGTGCCCCCATACCGAGGCAGGGGATGGACTTCAAGACCTCTCTGTGCTGCAGTCTGATGACCCTGGAGCTGCCCTCCATGACCTGCCCCCATCCTCTTTCACTTCCTCTTCCAGGTTTACTGTTTCACACGACCTGTGGGGCAGGATCACCGAGGTGCTGTGCTTCTGTGGCAGCCACTGGGAATGACCTCAGGCTGGGGCTTGGTCCCTGGACATCGTATAAACAGTGGTGGTCACTGTGAGACTCTTCAGACCTGTCTTTGGCTGTGCAGTGTCACTGATACTTGGGAGGCATCCTAGAGAATGGATATGTTTTCTGGTCACCTTACACTCAAGCATGTGTGCTAGTGATAAAGAACCTGCCTGCCAATGCAGGAGACGTAAAAGTCGCAGGTTCGATCCCCTGTGTCGGGAAGATCCCCTGGAGGAGGAAATGGCAACCCACTCCAGTATTCTTGCCTAGGAAATCCCATGGACAAGAGGAGCCTGGGGGCTACAGTCCATGGGGTCTCAAAGAGTTTGAACAAGACTGAAGTGACTTCATGTGCATGCAGAGACCTCAGGGATCCTCACATGCTCACACGTGCTCCCACAGACTTGCGGGTCTGGTAGCGTTGGAGCCTCATGGAGGCCTGGACTGGGTGACATGGGTGCTGTGTGCTGTGCTTAGTCACTCAGTCGTGTCTGACTCTTCATGACGCCATGGACTGTAGCCCACCAGGCCCCTCTGTCCATGGGAATCTCCAGGCAAGAACACTGGAGTGGGTTGCCATGCCTTCCTCCAGGGGATCTTCCCAACCCAGGGATCAAACTCAGGTCTCCCTCATTGCAGGTGGATTTTTTACCATCTGAGTGACCAGGGAAGCCCGTGAATACTGGAGTGGGTAGCCTATCCCTTCACCAGGGGATCTTCCCAACCCAGGGATTGAACCGGGGTCTCCCGCATTGCAGGCAGATTCTTTAGCAGTTGGTACCAGGGAAGCCCGTGGTGGCTGGTACAAGCTCTCAAGTAAGAGGGGAGAGGGAGGAGGGTGGTTTCCATGATGGTTAAGAGCTCAGGCCTTGGAGTCAGGCAGATGTAAATTTGAATCTTGCTCCATTTCCTATTTGTGTTTTCTGAGGGAAGTGATTTTTTTCCCCTCTACCTCTGAAGNATATGAGATGCCGAACAAAACCATCAAAGTCCGCTACTGGCCTCGGGACACTTGGCCCATGGGGCTGCCCTACGTGGAGATAGGTGATGACCACAAGAGCTGCTGAAGTCCACCAAGGCTTCTTGATCACCCGACACCTACGCACCCACCGAGGACAATGGCCTGAATTGGGAGACCGAGAGATGCTTGCAGTTCTGCGCTCTGGCTCCCTCTCCCCATCATCCTGCTCCTCTGTGCCCCCATACCGAGGCAGGGGATGGACTTCAAGACCTCTCTGTGCTGCAGTCTGATGACCCTGGAGCTGCCCTCCATGACCTGCCCCCATCCTCTTTCACTTCCTCTTCCAGGTTTACTGTTTCACACGACCTGTGGGGCAGGATCACCGAGGTGCTGTGCTTCTGTGGCAGCCACTGGGAATGACCTCAGGCTGGGGCTTGGTCCCTGGACATCGTATAAACAGTGGTGGTCACTGTGAGACTCTTCAGACCTGTCTTTGGCTGTGCAGTGTCACTGATACTTGGGAGGCATCCTAGAGAATGGATATGTTTTCTGGTCACCTTACACTCAAGCATGTGTGCTAGTGATAAAGAACCTGCCTGCCAATGCAGGAGACGTAAAAGTCGCAGGTTCGATCCCCTGTGTCGGGAAGATCCCCTGGAGGAGGAAATGGCAACCCACTCCAGTATTCTTGCCTAGGAAATCCCATGGACAAGAGGAGCCTGGGGGCTACAGTCCATGGGGTCTCAAAGAGTTTGAACAAGACTGAAGTGACTTCATGTGCATGCAGAGACCTCAGGGATCCTCACATGCTCACACGTGCTCCCACAGACTTGCGGGTCTGGTAGCGTTGGAGCCTCATGGAGGCCTGGACTGGGTGACATGGGTGCTGTGTGCTGTGCTTAGTCACTCAGTCGTGTCTGACTCTTCATGACGCCATGGACTGTAGCCCACCAGGCCCCTCTGTCCATGGGAATCTCCAGGCAAGAACACTGGAGTGGGTTGCCATGCCTTCCTCCAGGGGATCTTCCCAACCCAGGGATCAAACTCAGGTCTCCCTCATTGCAGGTGGATTTTTTACCATCTGAGTGACCAGGGAAGCCCGTGAATACTGGAGTGGGTAGCCTATCCCTTCACCAGGGGATCTTCCCAACCCAGGGATTGAACCGGGGTCTCCCGCATTGCAGGCAGATTCTTTAGCAGTTGGTACCAGGGAAGCCCGTGGTGGCTGGTACAAGCTCTCAAGTAAGAGGGGAGAGGGAGGAGGGTGGTTTCCATGATGGTTAAGAGCTCAGGCCTTGGAGTCAGGCAGATGTAAATTTGAATCTTGCTCCATTTCCTATTTGTGTTTTCTGAGGGAAGTGATTTTTTTCCCCTCTACCTCTGAAGTTCAAGGACCTTGTCTGTAAAGCACTCCTTCCTTCCTTAGATTTCTGTGTAGATAAAACAAGATAACATATGTAAAGTTAGAATGGGATCTGGCAAACATCCACCCATCTACTCATCCTTTATCTGTCCATTCATCCATCCATCCATTCTTTTGAACTCTCCATTGAACCATCCATCTATCTCTCCTTTAATTTACTCATCCAATCATTCATTCATTCATTGTTTTGCTCTTTTATTTATTGTCTGTCTTTTTATCTACCATTTATTTATTAATGTATCATCCATTCATTCAACCATCCATACATCCATCTATTCATCCATCCATGCACATATTATTCATCCTTCCATCATCCATTATTCTTACATCTATTCCGTGTATCCAACTGTTAACCATCCTTCATCCATCCATCTATTTATCTACTTCATGTATCCATAGAGTCATCTTTTCACCATCCATTAATCATTATTCGTCCATCCACCAATGTATTCAACTATTAACCATCCTTCATCCATCCATCCATATTCAGCCGTCTTTTCACTTATCCATCCAATTCATTCAATCACCCTTCCATTCATCTATTTCCCTACCTGTTCATTCCTTCCTTCCTTCAGCCATTCATTCATCTCTTCGACAACTGTATGCTGAATTCCTACTATATGTTTGACACCAGTCCTCATATAAGACAACAAAGACATGCAAAGTACCTGCCCTAATGAGGAGGCACACATTAGATAAATATAAAAGAGGCAGTTGCAGTCACGGTTGGGTGAAAAAGATAAAGCACAGTGATGTTCTCAAAGATCATGCCCTTTCATATGGGTGATCAGTTGGGAAGTGCACTTTCCAGCTGAGCCCTCAGTGAGGAGGGAAGCAGCCATACCTAGAGCTGGGCAAGACCATTCTGGGCAGAGGGAATCATGGGTGTCATAGAAAAGCAGCCACTTCCTACTCCCCTTGTCTCTGTCTATAAATGCATGGCCACGATCTGTCCCCTGCTGACTGCTCCATACAGCCTCCTCTTGGGGCATGGAGGCAGTGAGTAGGTAGGAAGGAGGTCCAGTGAATCATCCAGTTTGTAATTCTAACTCATGATGGGGCCTTGGCAAGCCCCCATCTCCATCATGGAAGACTCGTGGTGGCAAAGGACAAAATGTTCAGCTCTAGCTGGCAGGAATGACAAAACAATAATCAGCACGTATACTTTTGAAGTTAGAGATCAGACTGCAGGTATGGCTGGATCTAGGCTTTACAACAGAGTGACTGAACTGAACTGAACTGAACTGAAGGCGTTACTGCTGGCTCAGACAGTAAAGAATCTGCCTGCAGTGAGGGAGACCCAGATTTGATCCCGGGGTCAGGAAGATTCCCCTGGAGAAGGGAATGGCAANAGTGATTTTTTTCCCCTCTACCTCTGAAGTTCAAGGACCTTGTCTGTAAAGCACTCCTTCCTTCCTTAGATTTCTGTGTAGATAAAACAAGATAACATATGTAAAGTTAGAATGGGATCTGGCAAACATCCACCCATCTACTCATCCTTTATCTGTCCATTCATCCATCCATCCATTCTTTTGAACTCTCCATTGAACCATCCATCTATCTCTCCTTTAATTTACTCATCCAATCATTCATTCATTCATTGTTTTGCTCTTTTATTTATTGTCTGTCTTTTTATCTACCATTTATTTATTAATGTATCATCCATTCATTCAACCATCCATACATCCATCTATTCATCCATCCATGCACATATTATTCATCCTTCCATCATCCATTATTCTTACATCTATTCCGTGTATCCAACTGTTAACCATCCTTCATCCATCCATCTATTTATCTACTTCATGTATCCATAGAGTCATCTTTTCACCATCCATTAATCATTATTCGTCCATCCACCAATGTATTCAACTATTAACCATCCTTCATCCATCCATCCATATTCAGCCGTCTTTTCACTTATCCATCCAATTCATTCAATCACCCTTCCATTCATCTATTTCCCTACCTGTTCATTCCTTCCTTCCTTCAGCCATTCATTCATCTCTTCGACAACTGTATGCTGAATTCCTACTATATGTTTGACACCAGTCCTCATATAAGACAACAAAGACATGCAAAGTACCTGCCCTAATGAGGAGGCACACATTAGATAAATATAAAAGAGGCAGTTGCAGTCACGGTTGGGTGAAAAAGATAAAGCACAGTGATGTTCTCAAAGATCATGCCCTTTCATATGGGTGATCAGTTGGGAAGTGCACTTTCCAGCTGAGCCCTCAGTGAGGAGGGAAGCAGCCATACCTAGAGCTGGGCAAGACCATTCTGGGCAGAGGGAATCATGGGTGTCATAGAAAAGCAGCCACTTCCTACTCCCCTTGTCTCTGTCTATAAATGCATGGCCACGATCTGTCCCCTGCTGACTGCTCCATACAGCCTCCTCTTGGGGCATGGAGGCAGTGAGTAGGTAGGAAGGAGGTCCAGTGAATCATCCAGTTTGTAATTCTAACTCATGATGGGGCCTTGGCAAGCCCCCATCTCCATCATGGAAGACTCGTGGTGGCAAAGGACAAAATGTTCAGCTCTAGCTGGCAGGAATGACAAAACAATAATCAGCACGTATACTTTTGAAGTTAGAGATCAGACTGCAGGTATGGCTGGATCTAGGCTTTACAACAGAGTGACTGAACTGAACTGAACTGAACTGAAGGCGTTACTGCTGGCTCAGACAGTAAAGAATCTGCCTGCAGTGAGGGAGACCCAGATTTGATCCCGGGGTCAGGAAGATTCCCCTGGAGAAGGGAATGGCAACCCACTCCAGTAATCTTCCCTGGAGAATCCCAAGGACAGAGGAGCCTGGCAGGTGACAGTCCATGGAGACACTAAGAGTGGGACATGATCGAGTGACTAACACTTTCACTTTCAGGCGTCAAATGATGTCACCATGGCTGAGCTTCTCTATCCTGGAACACCTCATGGGTGGGAAGTGGCTGTAAGCAGCACCAGGTTTATTGCTTTCCAAGATGAGAAGTATACACTGAAGCTCCAAGAACACATGAAAAGATGCTCAACATCATTAGTCTAGTAGGAAAATGCAAATCAAAAGCATGAATATCATGTCACATCCACTAAGTTGGCCATAATTTTTTCTTAAGCCAGGAAGTAAGTGCTGATGAGAACGTGGAGAAATTGGAACCCTTGTGGGTTGCTTGTAGGAATGTAAAATGGCACCAGTTAAACAGAGCCACCATGTGATCCAGCAATTCCACTCCTAGGCATATAGACCAAAGAACTGGAAACAGGTATTCCGAGAAATATTTGTACAAAAATGTTCATTGCAGCACCATTTTTTTCTTTTTAGAAAATTAACTTTATTCAAGTATAGTTGATTTACAATGTTTTGTTGATTTCTGCTGTATAGCAAGTAATTCAGTTATATATATTATTCTCTTTTAAAATTTTTAACTGGAAGATAGTTACTTTACCACGTTGTACTGGTTTCTGCCACACAGCAACTTGCATCAGCCATAAGCATACACATGTCCCCTCCCTCTTGAATCCTTGCACCGCCATCCTTGTCTCACCCTTCCAGGTTGTTAGAGTGCATCCGGTTTAGCCCCTGCATTATCCAGCAGCTTCCCACCAGTGGCCTGTTTTACACATGGCAATGTGTGTGCTCCATGCTGCTCTCTCACTTTCATCCGTCTTTCCTTCCCTCACTCTGCCCACAAGTCTGCTCTCTATGTCTGTGTCTCTATTCTGCCCTGCACATGGGTTCATCAGAACCTACTATCTTGCTAGATTCCATATATATGCATTAATATACAGTATGCATTTCTCCTTTTGACTTACTTCACTCTGTATAACAGGCTCTAGGTTCATTCACCTCACTAGAACTGACTAAAATTCATTCCTTTTTATGGCTGAGTAGTATTCTGCTGTATATATGTACCACAACTTTATCCATTCATCTGCTGATGGACACCTAGGTCACTTCCATGTTCTAGCTATTGTAAATAGCATTGCAGCACTATTGATAAGAGCCAAAAGGTGGAAATAACCAAAATATTAATCAATGGATAAACAAAAGTAGTATATCCATACAATGGAATATCATTCTGCCTTAAAAACGAATGAAGCCTTGACACAGGATACAATATGGATGAAGCTTGAAAATATTACACTCAGTGAAAAGCCAGACACCAATGGGCAAATATTCTATGATTTCATGTATGTGAAATGTCTAGAACAGGTAAATCCACAAGGGAAAAAATCAGTCAGATTAGTGATTGCTAGGGGCTGAGAGGGGGCATCCCAGGTGACACCCGTGGTAAAGAACCTGCCTGCCAGTGCAGGAGACATGAGACTCGGATTCAGTCCCTGGGTGGGGAAGGTCCCCTAGAGGAAGCCATGGCAACCCACTCCAGTATCCTTGCCTGGAGAATGCCATGGACGGAGGAGCCCGGCAGGCTCCAGTCTATCGGGTCACAAATCGGACATGACTGAAGCGAATTGGCATGCATGCGCAGGGGGGCTGAGAGGAGGAAATGGGGAGTGAGCACTCGTAGGTGTAGGGTTTCCTTTTGGGGTGAAATTGGAAAAGGGGGCTGAGAGGAGGAAATGGGGAGTGAGCACTCGTAGGTGTAGGGTTTCCTTTTGGGGTGAAATTGGAAAACTAGACAGAGCTGATGGTTACACAACACTGGTAAGGCTCTAGCTGCTTTTGAATTGTACACTTGAGTATAGTTTATGGTTAGTTTTAGGTTAGGTAAATTTTACCTCAGTTAAAATTTACTGAAGTCTTGGCTGGTGTTAGGTCATGTCCCTGCTCCCCCCAATCAATTCCAGTAGCCAGAAGGATGCAGCTGTTTGATTAGCCAGACTTGGCCACGTGCTTCCTCTGCAGAGAGAAGGGAGCCTCAATCTATGACTCTGATCTGGGGTGAAGAGGGAACAAGTAGGAGTTGAAATCCAGTATTAAGCCCGTGCCTGTCATGAGCTGGCATCCTCCAGAGGGGCTGCCATTTAAAAACACACACATTCATATTGGCCTCTAGGGGGAGCCCTCGGATCGAGGACTGTTGCCAGGGAGACCTAAAAAGGAGAGGGGCTTCCCTGGTGGTCAAAGGGTTGAGTTTGTCTGCCGTTATAGGGAACACGGGTTCGGCCCCTGATCTGGGAAGACTCCACATGCCGTGGAGCAACTAAGTCTGTGCACCACAACTACCGAACCTGTGCTCTTGAACCTGGGAGCTGCAACTACTGAGCCCATGGGCTGCAACCATCAAAGCCCAGGAACCTACAGCCTGAGCTCTGCAAGAAGAGAAGCCACCACAATGAGAAGCAATGAACAGTAGTCCCCACTTACTGCAACTAGAGAAAGCCAGTACTCGGCAATGAAGACCCAGTGTAGCCAATAAATAAATAAATAAATAAAATTTAAAGGAGAATGATGCTAAGAGAGAAAAAATTGCAAATGTCCAGTGTAGCACCCTTTTCTGGGGGAAATGCCTTGTTGCACATAGTTTTGGTCTGCTCCAGAACCACTTATGGGACTTCTCTATAGCTCAGATAGTAAAGAATCTGCCTGCAATGCAGGAGGCCTGAGTTTGATCCCTGGATCAGGAAGACCCCCTGGAGAAGGAAGTGACAACCCACTCCAGTATTCTTGCCTGGAGAATCCCATGGACAGAGGCTAAAGTTCATGGGGTCTCAAAGAGTTGGACACGACTAAGTGACTAGCGCACATACACAAAACCATTCACGGCTCCGCATTACCTGTGGGATAAGGGCCAAGTGCCTCAGTATGACATTTAACGTCGGCTCTGATTTGAAATTAACCTAGGGTAGGTCTCCGGCATTCCCACTGGACTCTGCTCCAGCTTGGTCTTATTCCGTAGTGCTGAGTGGCTGTGTGTACATTTGTGGCTGGCAGGAAACCGGGAGGTACAGGAAGCATTCGGGAGTAGTCGGTCTTGGCCAGAGACAGGCTTCCCAAAACAGTCCGGGAGGGCTGAAACCGCCTAAAAGGTGAAAGAAAGGTAGTGTAATTCATACCAAGCACCCGCTTTGGGTGCAAGTGATCTGGAACACTAGAGGGCGATAGAGACCTAATATAGCAGTTCAGTTACAGACGGAGCTAAACTCACCACTTCCAAAAGGTTACATTCTACTGGTGGGACTCCTGCTTCAATTTCACTCTTTGTAACAAGTCTGAATGACATAATATCAGTCATGCATGCTGCCAAGTGCTCAAATTGCTATCTGCTTTTTGTTTCTTTAGATTTACTCCCTTTGCTCACACTGATATATTTGAACAGGAAACGGTTGTGTCACTTCCAAAAGTCACTTGTAACAGATACAAAATAACCATAAAACTAGATACAGTAACAACAAAAAGTTATTAACTGAAGCTCAGTGATTCTTAACCCAGTCTGCACATAGAATCTCAAGCTGATTTTTTTAAAAAAATTTTAATTGAAATATTTATAATGTTATGTTAATTTCTGCTATATAAAAATGATTCAGCTAAACATACATATATATACACATTCTTTTAAAATTTGTTTTCCATTATGNGGAAATGGGGAGTGAGCACTCGTAGGTGTAGGGTTTCCTTTTGGGGTGAAATTGGAAAAGGGGGCTGAGAGGAGGAAATGGGGAGTGAGCACTCGTAGGTGTAGGGTTTCCTTTTGGGGTGAAATTGGAAAACTAGACAGAGCTGATGGTTACACAACACTGGTAAGGCTCTAGCTGCTTTTGAATTGTACACTTGAGTATAGTTTATGGTTAGTTTTAGGTTAGGTAAATTTTACCTCAGTTAAAATTTACTGAAGTCTTGGCTGGTGTTAGGTCATGTCCCTGCTCCCCCCAATCAATTCCAGTAGCCAGAAGGATGCAGCTGTTTGATTAGCCAGACTTGGCCACGTGCTTCCTCTGCAGAGAGAAGGGAGCCTCAATCTATGACTCTGATCTGGGGTGAAGAGGGAACAAGTAGGAGTTGAAATCCAGTATTAAGCCCGTGCCTGTCATGAGCTGGCATCCTCCAGAGGGGCTGCCATTTAAAAACACACACATTCATATTGGCCTCTAGGGGGAGCCCTCGGATCGAGGACTGTTGCCAGGGAGACCTAAAAAGGAGAGGGGCTTCCCTGGTGGTCAAAGGGTTGAGTTTGTCTGCCGTTATAGGGAACACGGGTTCGGCCCCTGATCTGGGAAGACTCCACATGCCGTGGAGCAACTAAGTCTGTGCACCACAACTACCGAACCTGTGCTCTTGAACCTGGGAGCTGCAACTACTGAGCCCATGGGCTGCAACCATCAAAGCCCAGGAACCTACAGCCTGAGCTCTGCAAGAAGAGAAGCCACCACAATGAGAAGCAATGAACAGTAGTCCCCACTTACTGCAACTAGAGAAAGCCAGTACTCGGCAATGAAGACCCAGTGTAGCCAATAAATAAATAAATAAATAAAATTTAAAGGAGAATGATGCTAAGAGAGAAAAAATTGCAAATGTCCAGTGTAGCACCCTTTTCTGGGGGAAATGCCTTGTTGCACATAGTTTTGGTCTGCTCCAGAACCACTTATGGGACTTCTCTATAGCTCAGATAGTAAAGAATCTGCCTGCAATGCAGGAGGCCTGAGTTTGATCCCTGGATCAGGAAGACCCCCTGGAGAAGGAAGTGACAACCCACTCCAGTATTCTTGCCTGGAGAATCCCATGGACAGAGGCTAAAGTTCATGGGGTCTCAAAGAGTTGGACACGACTAAGTGACTAGCGCACATACACAAAACCATTCACGGCTCCGCATTACCTGTGGGATAAGGGCCAAGTGCCTCAGTATGACATTTAACGTCGGCTCTGATTTGAAATTAACCTAGGGTAGGTCTCCGGCATTCCCACTGGACTCTGCTCCAGCTTGGTCTTATTCCGTAGTGCTGAGTGGCTGTGTGTACATTTGTGGCTGGCAGGAAACCGGGAGGTACAGGAAGCATTCGGGAGTAGTCGGTCTTGGCCAGAGACAGGCTTCCCAAAACAGTCCGGGAGGGCTGAAACCGCCTAAAAGGTGAAAGAAAGGTAGTGTAATTCATACCAAGCACCCGCTTTGGGTGCAAGTGATCTGGAACACTAGAGGGCGATAGAGACCTAATATAGCAGTTCAGTTACAGACGGAGCTAAACTCACCACTTCCAAAAGGTTACATTCTACTGGTGGGACTCCTGCTTCAATTTCACTCTTTGTAACAAGTCTGAATGACATAATATCAGTCATGCATGCTGCCAAGTGCTCAAATTGCTATCTGCTTTTTGTTTCTTTAGATTTACTCCCTTTGCTCACACTGATATATTTGAACAGGAAACGGTTGTGTCACTTCCAAAAGTCACTTGTAACAGATACAAAATAACCATAAAACTAGATACAGTAACAACAAAAAGTTATTAACTGAAGCTCAGTGATTCTTAACCCAGTCTGCACATAGAATCTCAAGCTGATTTTTTTAAAAAAATTTTAATTGAAATATTTATAATGTTATGTTAATTTCTGCTATATAAAAATGATTCAGCTAAACATACATATATATACACATTCTTTTAAAATTTGTTTTCCATTATGGCTTATCACAAGATATTGAATATAGTTCTCTCTACTATACAATATGAGCTTGTTGTTTACCCAGCTGATTTTAAAGACATGTTGGAAAAGGGCAGAGATACAGGTAAAAAATTGGTGGTTACCAGAAGGAAGGGGAGGAGGGCCAAAACAGGTGAAGGGAATTAAGAGGTACAAGCTGCTAGATGTTAAAAAAAAAAAAAGTTACAAGAATGTAATATATAGCACAGAGAATATAGCCAATATTTTATCATAATCTTATATGGAGTATAATCTATAAAAATATTGAATCACTATGTTATACACCTGAAACTAATATTGTAAGTCAACTATCTGAGTGCTGTGCTAAGTCACTTCAGCATGTCTTTTTCCAACCCTTTGGACTATAGCCATAACCTTTACGCTCGTCTATGAAGGAGTCCTTTTTTACGTTGTTTTTTTTTTAAGCACTTATTTTTATTTATTTGGTTACACCAGGTCTTACTTGTGGCACATGGGATTTTCGATCTTCGTTGCAGCATGCGGGATCTTTAGTTGGGCATGCAGACTCTTTTGTTGCAGTATGTAGGATCTAGTTTCCTGACCAGGGATTGAACCTGGGCCTCCTGCATTGGGATCGTGGAGCCTTAGCCACTGGACCACCAGGGAAGTCCCATGAAGGAGCCTTTGAATGTGGGTGGGCTTAGAGTATGGTGGAAGTGCTTCCATATGACTTCTGAGGCTAGTTCATCCAAGGCCATGCAGCTGTCTGTTACTTTTTTTGGGGGGGGGGGATACCCATTCTTGGAACCCAGCCACCACCATGCTGTGAGGAATCCCAAGCCACCATATGCAAGAGCCTGCATGGAGAAGAAACAACAGCTGGCACCAACTTCCTGGCATGATAAGTGAGTTGTGTTGGCGAGGTTCTTCATTCAGCCTCAGTGAGTTCACATTATGAAGGACAGAGATAAGCCATTTCTGCCAAGCCTTGCCCAAATTGCAGATGCTTGTACCATCTGAATAACGTGTGTCAGTCATGCATGCATGCATAGTTGCCCAGTCGTATCTGAATCTCTGTGACCCCATGGACTGTAGCCCGCCAGGCTTCTCTGTCCATGGGATTTTCCAGGCAAGAATACCGAAATGGGTTGCCATTTTTCTCCTCCAGGGGATCTTCCTGACCAAGGGATCAAACCTGAGTCTCCTGTGTCTCCTGCATTGCAAGTGGATTCTTGACTCACTGAGCCATTGGGTTATCAATCATGCATTCTGCTCAAATTACTATTTGCTTTAAGTTTTTCTTTAAATCTACTCCCTTCACTCATACTGATATAAATAGGAAAAAATGTGTCACTTCCAGAAGTCCTTTGTCAAACAGATCAAAAATAATCATAAAAATTAGATACAATAACAACAAAAGTGTTATTAACTGCGGTTCAGTAATTCTTAACCCATTCTGCACAAGCGAATTCCCAGCTGAATTTCCAAAAAGGGGGATGGGTGACCTGGCCCTTTCTTACTTCAAATGAATGAAACCCAAATCTCTGAAGGTGACTGGGTCCCAACAATAAATGTTTAGTGTTGTTCCAAGTCACTCAGTTTAGGGTGGTTTTTTATACGGCAGATGACAACCAGAGCAACTTTGTGCACAATGCCAACTTCTAACTTTGTTGTTGCTCATTTGCTAAGTTGTGTCTGACTTTTTATGACCACTTGAACTGTAGCACACCAGGCTCCTATGTCCTCCACTATCTCCTGGAGTTTGCTCAAATTCATGTCCATTGAGTTGGTGATGCTATCTAACCATCTCATCCTCTGCTGTCCTCTTCTCCTTTTGCCTTCAATCTTTCCCAGTATCAGAGTTTTTTCCAGTGCTTCAGTTCTTCACATCAGGCAGCCAAAGCATTGGAGGTTCAGCTTCAGCAACTTCTAACAATATCTAAACAGTCTACCTTCCTCTGAAAGAAATTGAGGGTTCACCTTCAATGCCATTCAAGTCAGCCTCAGTCCTACTCCCTCCCTACCAGGAAGTCTTCTCTGATTTCCTTATTCAGGAAACATGTAGAGATGCTCTCGTGGGGGCAGCTGCTGATAGTGCCCGCCTACTAAGCAAGCACTAAGACACAGGTGGCAGATATGTAGCTCTGGACTTTCCGTGGGTCCCTGGCTCTGGAATATACTGAACGTGGGACATTGGACGATGCAATAACCTCATCTGAGCTTCAGTTTCCTTGCTTGTAAAAGGGGGACAACGACACCTACCTCTTCATATTGTGGTGATTAAATGAGTTTAAAATTCATCCTCTGGAGCTTGTATACAGCAGATGTCGGCCAGGATATGGCCATACTAATGAGAAAACAGAACAGTGCTCTGCTTACCTCCTCGAGGAAGGAAAACAGTTGTTCAGTTTTAGGCAATGGATGATTTTTTTTTTTTTTTTGGACTGCACTTGACTGTGCTGTGCAACTTGTGGGATCTAATTCCTGTACCAAGGATTGAACCCAGGCCCTTGGCAGTGAGAGTATGAAATTCTAACCACTGGACCACCAGGGAATTCAACATATTTACATTTTAAAATTACTTTACCATTCTAACTTTGAATTACTTAATTAATTTTTGCCTGCTCTGGGTCATTGTTGCTTCCAGTGGGCTCTCTCTGGTTGTGGTGAGTGGGGGCCACTCTTTACTTGCAGTGCATGGGGTTCTTGTTGCACTGGTTTCTTTTGTTGCCGAGCATGGGCTTTAGGGGACAGGCTTAAGTACTTGTGGCACAAGGGCTTAGTTGCTCCTCAGCATATGTGATCTTAGTTCCCTCAACCAATGATCAGACTTGTGTCCCCTACATTGGCAGGTGACTCTTAACCATTAGACCACCAGGGAGGTCCCAAAATGTTTACTTTTCATTTTAGAAGCTTCCAATATACAGAAAAGTATAGAGCTCAGTTTGATGAAATCCCATATGCCCATCACTTAGATTGAACAGTTCTTAACATTTGTCATATTTTCATTATCTAGTTTTTAAATTAATGTGCTTTAAAGGCAATTAGCCTGGTGGCATTTTAGCCCTG
This sequence comes from Raphicerus campestris, assembly GCA_006410735.1. NCBI lineage: Eukaryota > Metazoa > Chordata > Mammalia > Artiodactyla > Bovidae > Raphicerus > Raphicerus campestris. The sequence continues at coordinate 678,475 of SJYW01045554.1, read as the reverse complement.
TGCAGCTTTAAAAAGTAAAGAATTTTTCTACACAACTGTAATTCCATGATCACACCTAACCAATTATATGTTGAAATATAATCCAATTCAAGTTCAAATTTCCCCAGTGACACAGCTGGTTTGTTCAAAGCTAAGATCCAAGGAAGGACCTTACACTGCATTTGGTTGTGACACCATCTCTTTGAACTCTGAATGGTTCTTATGTCTTTTCTCCCAGGCTGTTGAGAGTTTCATATTCTGAATTTGTTTGATTGCTTCTTCTTCTTCCTTTGTTTTCTTTTTTTTTTTTTCACTGCACCCTGTCTGACATCTGGGGGCCTTAGTCCCCCCAAACAGGGATTGAACTCATACCCCCCTGCATTGAAAGCCCAGAGTCTTGACCACTGGACCACCAGGGAAATCCCATGCCCGATTTCTTCTCATGTGTCACCTCCTATGATCCCCTACCCTCGGTGTTTCCTTTGTAAACTGGAACTAAAGGTATGATTCAAATTAAGTATTTGGGGGCAAGAATCACTTCTTTTTTGGTGCTGTGTATCGCTCACTGCACCCTAGCAGGAATTCATCATCTGTTTATCCCACTGCTCTGCTGCTAAAAGTGGTCACTGAACTCAGCTGGCAACAAAATGATGCTTCCATGGGAACATCATTTTCCCACCTCTTTGCATCTAGTAGGCAATTTGTGACATGGTGGACATGATGTTATACTCTTCCGTTTCCCATGGACTTTTCAGTTAATCGTTTTAGTATCCATGGTCAACTCTCGTCTGCAATGATTAGCTCATTAGGAGTTTCAAAAGAGTGTTGTTTGTTTGTTTTTTCTCCTGTCATCCTTTTATTAATAACATTATTATTGGTTGGCATCATTGCTTAGAATTATTGTTGCTTATTTTCTCAGTATGAC